>VYZM01010474.1:438921-449629 GCA_013398915.1 Dromas ardeola
TTTTTTTTTTTTTTTTTTAGATTTCTCTGAGCTTGGGCAAAAGAAGGTCTACTCAGTTTATTTACTTTTCCAGATTTATTTCTGTGTATTGATATGTTGGGTACGTCAGGAAAAATATTTATTTGTTCAAAGTTTTCTGTTTATTCTTCTGAATCTTTCCTGGAAAACTGTTACTTTTTTGGGGGGGGGTACTTCAATTTAGTTATTTATTCAATTTAGGTTAGTGTTTCGGAAAGAAAATTAGTCCAGTGTTGTGTCTGGGCCTGTGTTTTGCAGCTGGATGATGGTAGGGCAGAATAGCAACTCACTGATTGCCTCTGAACAGTAGCTGTTGCTTGTGATACCGTTGTGTCTGCATCTGCTGCTTCCTGATGACCTGAGGCAATCTGGGGAATTATGGAGCCATATGGCTAAATGTTTAAAGAGTGAGACTTCAATAAATTAACCTAAAGCAGCTCAGACTAGGAAAAAATAGGCAGGATCCCAAGTCTAACAGGAGTCTCTGAGAGTCTATGGGCCACTGACATCATCATGTCTTCTACATGAGATGACAAATTTATAGCTATTCTTTGACTGAAATCCAACCAAACTTTTTAAATTATTGGCACTTGGAGGGAGAGCTTATAAAATAGTTTTTTAGCCTGAAGCACATGTTCATGGCCAAGTTAAACTTCCTGCAAATTGGGTCTCTAATGGAAATTCTGAGCCTCATCCCAAACTCTCGTAGTGCTCTTGGGCACCACAATAATACACTAGGGCAGTAAAGTTTCATTTCCCGTCTTAAGTGCTTTTGGGAGGGATTCCAAGGCATGTGGGCTTATTACCTTAAATCTAGATGACATGCTTTTCGTCTACTTGCTTGCGTAACAGTAGACGGTACTTAGGTTTTAGGTGATGAAAACACATGCTTTGGACCAGTGCATGACAAATGGTCATCTTCTTAAGACTGTGGAAGAGAGAAATGAAATGAAAATGTTCCCAATGAGTTTTTAGAGCGGGGTAGCTGCACAAAGTGATTTAGAGGAAATTCCAGCATGAAATAATTGGAAAGTGCATCTAATGGACTAGGGTTGATCTTCTTGTCCTCACAGTAGTTTCACAGCAGGGTAATGCCTTTTTTTCCAAGGATTTACCCTGATTTAAACTACTAAAACTCCATTTAAATCACTTGGCAGTGAAACAAGTGTATTTAAAAAAAAAAAAAAAAAGGGAAAACAATTTATAGTCTCTGCTGCATAATTAATAAATCTTCAGCATCTGTCTTTAGCTTTTTCTAAAGTAGAAGCGAAACAATTTGCAGCAGCCCCTCTCAAGCAGTGGCTGATGTGCCGGTACCTGACGTGTCACCTTTCTGCCCTGAGGATTAACCTCTTCTTACACCTGGTTTGTTCTTGTCGTGCTCACTTACCCTGGCTCCTAGTCCTGCTCTCTTTATCCTCACGTTCCTAGCCACAGCTTCTCTTTCTTTCCAACCCTGCTCTTACGTGGCTTCACATCGTAATGAGCTATTTGTCATCTTGCTTCTTCCGTATTGGAATTAGGCCCTTTCTTCAGACACGCTGCTTGGCAGCATAAGGACATGGAAACTGGGGGGGGAAAAAAGCACTGGGGTAATGGGAACTTTTATTTCATTTAACATGTCTGTGGAATATTCAGGCTGATTGCCTTCTACGCTGCATTTACATTAAGAGAACAAACTAATTTAGGTTTTTGTGTTTGTTTTTTTGTTTTGTACTCTGCATGTACAGCAAAGCTATCACTTAAAGTTTAGTTTCTAGCTTTGCTCCTATGAGATTAAGAGTCTAAGTAAGAGTCTACCTGTATTCACAGAAGTAAATTTTTTTTGCTGACAATTATCGGAGGCCGGTTTTAAAATGCTACTTAAATTTTGTCAGGTTGACTTTTTTTTTTTCAGATTTATTTTTCTGCTACTAAAGAAACTCTATATGTTACCCAGTATGTAATTGTCATCACATGGGTATCTATAATTTTCTGGAACTAAAGGAATGCGAGTACAAGTAGGAATTAAGAGGAGACATTTGGCTTAAACGTGGTAATCAGAAGACGACTGCTTGCTGCTTCAATGTTAGCAGTTGCATACAACACTTTGATCAGAGCGAGTTGAGTTGTATTCTGTTAGCTCTCAGTCCATCTCAGGTAAAAGACTTGCTTAAAGTGGATGCTTCATAGCATGACTGATGGACCTTCTAAATAAGAAAGATAACCTTGACTTTTGACAAGAGGTTATTCAGGTCATGGAGCTTCTGAGCGTATGGTGCTGTTTATATGAAATCGGCTGCAGAACAGGTATGCCATTTACCCCTAAGGCCAAACACATTGGAAAAGTCTCTTCCATTTTACAGATGGCTGCTGAAACTCTTGGCTAAAACTTTTTGTAATATCCTGTCACTTTTGGCCACTCTATAATGACTTTTATTTTTGCCCTACAAACTGTATTGCTCTGGAACTGGTCACTTAAATCAGCCTCTAAGTCATATCTAATGAACTTTGATTTCTGTTGGAACTCATCTCAACTATATAATGAAACAATTACTGAATAAAAAAAAGACATAACTGCCCTAGAAGCAGTAGAGAGAATTGGTTCCATGGAAATCTGCTGGACATGGCTCAAATATTTTTGTTCCAGTGCTCTGAATGACCCTCTCTTTTTGGTGTCAGTTATTCATAACTGGCTCACGTAATAGAAATCCATCATTAAAACTTACATTTTAAAAAGTGGGATTTTTCTAATAGTTCTTTTTGTGTTTGAAAGGTTTTAATTAGCAGAAGCTAACAGGAATAGAACGCCATCTTGCAGGCCTTCACTTTAGGAAAAGATAATTGATCGATATTTTCCTAATAAGTTTTATCACCACAGCGGTCAAATTGACCTTAGCAAGTAGAGATCTTTCCTTGGTGCTGTTGCACGCTAATAAATTCTGCCTGTTAGTAATGAGTGCCATTTTAGGAATAAATACTGGAAATACAGACAGTTTGAGGGAAAGAGCAAAGAAAGTCTATGAGGGATACATAGCTTTCAGTAAGAGCATTAGAAATGAGCTGTGTTTATTTGTTGAGGAATAGTCTGTTGCACAAAATTGAAAAAAATTAATAATATATGTAGTTGCATTTATATAAAACATATATATATGTACATATATGTACTTTTATTTATATAAACTTATACACAGACATTATATAAGTACCACCTGGCACTGTGGATCTAATTGGAAGAAAAGTATTGTGGAGGATTAATGGAATTAGATTCCTATCCGCAGACTTAATTCTTGCTTATTATTAGCAAACTAACAGTGGATCTGATGAATTAAGAGGGGGGAAATCCCAGTGGCCAATTTATATAATGTGTCGTCCCCCTCCCTTGCTTGGGTGGATGAGTTTTTTCTGCCTTTGACTGTCAATGCATGGAGTGGCCGTGGCTAGAGGAGGTGTTTGTAAGTGTGTACAGAATTCGTTATGAGAGCGGTATAAAAGTCACCGATAGAAACTGTTCGTGGCATCCTTTCATGAATACGGAGGTCGGTTGTTGCACGGAAAGGGGGAGGAATTAACAGTTTGGCAGGATGCCTTTTCAAAGCATGTTCCTCTTCTTGACCTGCTGCAACATTACAAATGATCGCTTTCTTATGTCTTAAAGTGAAAGTCAACCTATTTAAAGGCTAATAATGAGGACAAAGCAGGAGACTGGACAGTTTACAGCAGGCTGCTTTATCCTCTCCAAATAAAAACGTAATTTCTCAAAACTGGGAAGTGTGCATGCATCCATCCAGGATTCCACTTTAATATGTTTTTTCCAGGATGGTGTGAGATGAAGTGTAAGATTTCTTTTTAATGGCTCCAGTGACTGCTTTTCAAAGCCTTGTAGACTCTGAATTTGTAAGAAGAAGAATGACCTATTTTATCTCCCTTTGGAAAGACTCAAATCATAAATATTGCGGGATTTATGTTTTTGTGTGCTACCCTAGTGATTAAATTTTAGCTTTTACTTTGCACCTGTTGCCAGTGTGCACATGTGGCTCAACAAAAATGTTAATTGGTGTTTGTAGTCACTACCTGACATAAATAAATGACTGAATCCACTCCTCCAGAAGCCTCAGCACCTATTCTCAACTTCTTCCCCACCTGTGCTAATAATTACATCACCCAAAGAGCTGCTGAAGTTTGAGCGTACCAGATGTGGCCTGCGGGCCCACAGAGCCAGACTCTGACGGTATGCGAGCTTTAATGTTGCTCCTTGCATAGTGTTGTGGTTGTGAAAGATGGTAGTAATTACGATGAAATAAGATTAAGATTAACCACTTCAATATTAGCCATGCATTTTGGACTTCTGTCTATTTTTCTTTATAACATGCCAGTGTTTTCTAAAGAGTGAAACAAAAATATTGGTAGCTGTTGTTGTGGGTCAAATAATAAGTGTAATAATCCAGTGAAGACCGTGCAGGTGAAAACTGCTTTATGTCGAAGCAGGAAAGTGTACTGTCCATTTGGCTAGATTTTTGTGAAGCGCAGGATGTAGGGCATTCGTTTGGCTGCTTGAATACCTGAAATTCTGAGCATGGCTGTTAGATTACAATCAGGGAGGTGAAGGAGATGTAGTTTCTAAAGGACCTAAACTAACTGTTGAAGCTGACTTTTGCATAGACTGCTCACTTTCCTGTAAAGCACCTCCAAACAGTTCAACTTTTCAGTTTATCACAGTTGCATACTGTGATCGTCTGTTATTAAGAAGCGTTTCCCCTGTTTGTCAAGACCTCCTGTTGAGCTTGTGCTGAACAGAATTTATATGCATTATAACATATAAAAAAAGCAACAGTTGCTTTCAGAGCAAACTTCTCACCATGTTCCTGACATGGCATTTTCATTCCCCTCCTTCACGTAGCAGTGTCTCCGGGGCCAGAGATTGTAATAAGCTTGTAGAGGTGGGATGTTTCTCTTGCATGGTCACCTAAAGTAGTTTGAGTAAAAATACTTACCAGTACCCTGTATTTTTAAACATCTTGTAATGTTCTTTTTCCATTATGACATGTATAGTCCATCGTCCTATGTGCAAGATATTATGGAAAATGAATGATTTACATTGTGTAATTTGACAATTTTCTCTTACAGATTATTGGAACCTTTAATGTTAACATTTGCATAGAAATGGAAGAATTTGTAATTCTCATTTGTGTTACCGATATGGTCATTATCAGCAATAAATCTTGAATGCAAGCTGTATGGACTGTTAATTCACACAAACTTAAAAAAAGCTGTTCAGGAGGAAATCCTGTGAGGTGCTAATCATATTTCAGGATTTTGAACGAGATGCAGAGATGTATGGTAGGGATAGAGAACGCAGAAACATAAAGTGGTATTCTATAAATCACCTGTACTTCATCAGTTGTGTTCAGAGGTGGCTGCTTCCTCTTTAGCAACAAACATTGCTAATAAAATCAGGGAGTCAGGTGAAAGGGCAGGAAACTTATTAGAAGCATGTTTGGCTTGTTGGAAGCTCCTGGTTTATTAGTATGTACAGTCCTGTAAGAATCGGGATGCCCTGCGTTTGGGCATGGTGGGCCAGGTCCCATCGCTGGCTCTGTTCTCCGGTCTACATGTAGGCAGAAGTCATAGAATCATTTATGTTGGAAAATCCCTAAAGATCACTGAGTCCAACCATTAACCTCACGCTACCAAGTCCGCTGCTACCAAGTCTTCCCCTTCTGCTAGCCAAGATTGGTGTAAGATGGACTGCCTCCTTCCCGCCCATAGTCCGGAGATTTGTCAGGCCGGCAGGAGTCCTCCTTTACACCTTGCAAGTGCTGTAGCGGCCTTCAGCCTCTCTAGGGCTCCCTGTGTATAGGCTCGGGTGTTCCTTTGCACCCAGGGGACCTCACAGTCCCCATGGCCTTGTCTCCTGGGACCGATGTTGATCTTCTCTCACGAGAGGCTGCTGCTTACGCACGTCTTTTTCCCAACCTCAGCCAAGTGGACCTGCTGATTTACTTGCTCCTTTCCAAGGATGTAGGACCATTGAAACATGTAACGTTAGTGCCTTTGAAGAAAGTATTGTCACTCAGGTGTTCTTGACTTCAGGCAGTGCAAGCTATATCCAGAGAAAACAAAGTAATTCTCGTGTGTACTTGCCTGCTTTCATTTCCTGGCCTCTCTGAATCACTTTCTGACTAAGGTCAGAGTCTTCAGAAGTCTCCTGAATTTTCTTCCAGTTTGATCTTTTCCACTTTTGAACTCTTATCATCCTTCTCACACCACTTGTGCCTTTAGATCATCCATTGCTTGTTTGCTGGACTTTCCGGCAGGACCTGTTTCTTAGTTTGTTCAGGGTCTGTGTCCAGGGAAGTTGCCATTTGAGTAAAGGACTATGCAAGTCTAGTCTCACAGTTTTTCAGTCTTTCCTTCTATTTCTGGAATGAGATTTAGAAGACTTACCAGAAGGTTAAAGAGGAACTGTGTATCTGATGTAGATGAAACATACAGGTGATTGTAACCATCTTATTCCTTTTGGTAGCTTACTGATAGCTAAGCATTGTATCCCAAGACCAGTAGTGGCATCACAGGTGCTCTACAGGTTCCACAAGATTGCTCTGCTTTACTTCATGTTTGGGAGTTGTCTTTTTAATAATGAAATCTAATCATATACGTTCATTTAAAAGAAAATAGCTAGCATGTACCCAGGAAAAATACCTGCAGGCTTTGAGGGAAATAGACTCAACATATTCTCAATCTTACATGTGTGGGTCAGTTTTGTAAGAGAATATTTTTGATATATAATACATATAGATAAAAAATTATATAAATTTGTGGCTTTTTTTTTTTTTTTTTAAAGAGTGAAAGTCCTGCAGGAATATCGAGGCAGCCTTCAACAAAAGGATCAAGGCAACGCGCCAGACCCGGAGGAGGAGGTAACTAGAGGGAGGATATTATTTCTATTAAATATGCTGGAGGGTTATTGAATAGGAATAGCATAAATACTTAAATGTCTGTGTTTATTATTTTCAGGGCTTGTTTTATACTCCCAGTCTGCATTTATGAATTGAATAGGCAATTTTTCTGCGTGGATTTTACACATAGAAAGTGATGCACAGTTCAGTTTGCTCATGTTCCTCATGCGCAATTGTAGATATAAATTCAGCCTGCTCTTGATATTTATTGTGTTCTCTCTGAATGGGCTTTTTTAGGTCATCTATAACTATTTCTTTTTTTATTAGTTTCATAAGAACTGTTTCTTTGCTTAATAATCTAGCAAGTTTAGACAAATATGTCTTGCAAAGCTTTGGCTTCTTTTTTTTTTTTTTTCTATTGCTGAGGATTAGTGGACAGTATGTCTGAGTTGATAAAATTATTGCATGCTACCTTCACATAAAGTCACACGCAAAGGTTTGTTAAATGTTTACAGCAGAGCAATATTCAGCACAGTATTTTTGTTTTAGTAAGACTTAAGATAATGTTGTTTAAGGTTGTTTTAGTAAGATGAAAGACATTTGTGAGGCAAGATGTGCATTCCTGTAGGGATAAATCATACAGCCATGAACCCCGAATTTGTAACTTTATCGCTTATTAATAATATTTGGGAAGAGTGCTCTTCCGAAATTTGGCTAAGGAATCCAAACTTCACTTATTTTCTGAATGTTTTCAGTCATTTCTCAAGGATCTGAAGTCTTCGTGTTTGGTCTTTAGAAATTTTGGGTTTATAAATGAAAAGATCTCTCATGTTAAAAAGACCCAACCAACAAAACAAAAAGACGTATTTCCTGAGATTTACTGAGTACTGGCGAGTGCAAAAAGGAATTTCCCTGGATATTTGTTTGCTAAGCAGTACGCTAAACCATCCACATCTCTCTCAGACTTTCTGGGGTTTCTTCAGTGAAAAGATGGTTGGGTGAAGCCAAACCTTTCTGGGTGATTTCCTTAGCTTGAGAAACTCAAAAGACTCCAGCTGTAAGCTGGAGAACAGGTGAAGATAAGGTGTTAAGCAAAACCTCTGGCTTGCAGCCCATTTGATGGCTAGAGAAGATTCCTCTTGAGTACTGAAACAATGGCGCGTTTTTGTAGATCTTTGACTTTCTCCAGTGTCTGTCATTACAGCTGTGGTCAACTGTATTGTGCCTGGACTGGTGTCAGGCTAGGACCTTGTGATTTGAGTTGGAACAGGGAAGGTGATCTGGGTGTCATCAGTACTGAATCCTGTCCCACGTCATCTTTCACAGTAGCTCAACCAGGTGTAAGGAACCAAACCCCGCAGCTTTTCTGCTGAGAGTGCTGGGGAAGGAAGGACAGGTATTTATGTGTTACAGGGGAATTATCAGCAGGAAATGAGAAGCTGTGAAAGTCCCATCTCCTTGTGCCAGCCAGGAGTCGCCCCTGGCAGTGGTGTGAAACCGCCCCTGATGGATGTGCAGAGCCAGGACTCTGGACTGAATCCTGGCTGTGCTGGTCTTGACAGCAGACAAGGAGGTAGTTCTGTAGACATCTCGTCCTTGCTTCGGTGCTAAGTCTGTCAAGACTGTTACCTGTGGTAATAGATCTGTGGTGTCTGTGCTTGCCCATTAGTGGATTGATATAAACGGTAGTTGTATTGATTACAGGCCGTTTTACCAGCCTTTGGACGATAACCACTTCTGAGTCTTTGTTGACTGGAGCTATGTAACAAATGGTACAATCATCAATTAACATCTCTCCTCATCTGTCTCGCACATGCATTGGTCATTTCTCTTTGGACAAGATTTAAGTGGAGTTTTTAGTCTTGAGATAGTTTTAGTAATAGTAATAGTTTGAATAATAGACAGTTTAAGTGGAGTTTTTAGTCTTGAGATAGTTTTAGTAATAGTTTGAATAATAGACAGTTGTGCGAGGCTTTGCAAATAAGTAAATTATTTTATGTTTTAAGGTGCTTCATTGCAATTGATTATGTCACCAGCTTTTATATGTAAGTATATTAAATATTGCATTTGCATATTAATTGGAAACTAGATTCTCTTCGGAATAGACCAAGTATTTAATACTTTCCCATCAGGAAGAAAGGAATCTAAACTTGGTACTGCTAGCCCTTTGTATACGAAAGCTAAGAGAAAGAGCCTAGAGAAACATGTAGGTAAGGAATAAAACAGGCTGCAAACCAGAACTCATATAACAACTAGTGTAAGTGCGATTTCTGTCTGTATTTAAGTGCCTTCACCCCCCTACACTTATTTCAGTGACCTGATTATCTGCAGTCGTTCAAGTTTTCTTGCTATGGTTTTGTGCCCTGGGTGCTGATATTTTATTTCTAATGAAGAAGCCACTGTACATAAATCAGTTTAACATCTCAGTTCAGAAGATACAGTAACACGCGTGAATTGATAACTGTTAAAATAGCTAATCCTGGCTAAAGACTGGTACTGATTAGACTAATGAAGCATGGAGATCTTCATGCACTTAATCTGCCAACATCATTATTATTAATTTATGTAAAAGGAATGTGTGTTCCTGTGTGTCTTTCCAAGCATCCACGTTTTCTTTGGGTTTCTGTTTTAGTAGGTTTCCATGTGTCGGAGGCAAAATATTGAAGTTATATCAGAGCTTGGGTAGTGTTTTCAGAACAGTCAATAGCCATGTTTTCAAAAGGATTTGGGGAAAAAAGTAAAAACATGTTTAGGTGCCTTAAATACCTTGGAAAAGATCTGGCACTTTGGGTATGAATTTCTGTTGACTTAGGAGCTTAATTCAAGTTGGTGCTCGAAAATTGAAAATTTTGCATCACATCTGATGTACTTATGTGCTGTGAGGTTTTAATAATTTTGCAGCTGAAAAATACCGTCTGGATTCAATTAAACATGGTCTTATTTTACTACTTAGTGATCCTTAGCTGATCCTATAACTTTTTTTATTTCCCAAGATTTGAATATTTGCTTTATAGCCTGAACTGGCATTAAACTACAGTGACCAGACACGCCCCATTTTATAGGATCGTCCCTTCTTTAAAACCAAGATCCAGTTTTTCTGATAAATTAAATACGGTTAACGACTTATCCTGTGTTTTGGCTTTCAGGTAAATATTTTAAAATACTCCTCTTTTTATGATACAGCAGGCCAGCGCGCTCAAATTTCAGTTTACCTAAGTGATAAGTTGCCCTAAGTTGCCTAAGTTGCCCTAAGTTGGGGCATTAGCCCTCTTTTTGTTCTAACGCAGCAGAGCTGCAATAGGTGAGTAAGGCTCAGAGGTGCTTCAGTAATTTATCCAGAAGGTGGTAAAAACCTTCTGGAGCTGCGCCGATGCCTGTTGCACACTGCTCTCTGTAGTTACTGGCGATGATGATCAGAGCTTTCTATATTTTCTAATATTAACTGGAGATAAATCAATAGGCAACAGGAGAACACATAAGGGCTAGTGTCGTGACTAAACTTATAATAAATAAAACTGAAGCGGTGAATGGAGGATTAGTTGAGCAAAACCAGGTATATTTGCTATCCTAGTAATTAAAACTATTTAGACCAACATTTTCTCATCTTTATTACAACCAAATTCCTAATGGTATCGGAGCAAATGTTTTGGGTTTTTTTTAGGTTTTTTAGTATAGTTAATGTTACATTTATTACTACTCAGGCAATGACTGCTTTTATCGTTGCAACATGCCTTGCAGCAAAACTTGTATCATGCAATAGAGATCGCTTTTGCTAATTTAAAAGTTGATTGATACATTGAACATTTTTTTTT
>VYZM01010474.1:459161-495145 GCA_013398915.1 Dromas ardeola
TATATATATATATTTATATTTATATTTATATCTATAGCTGTCATGTGCAGTTCTTGAATTCTTCCGAAAGAGGCGTGCAAAGGAAAAGCCACTGGGTTAATACAGCGCAAGGATCTGGTTCTGTAACAAGAGTCGTTCAGTAAATGCTACTGATTATACAGTTTGATTTAGAGGACACTGGAGAAAATAGGTCAAATAACAATACTTTGTATCTCAGTAATTAAAATACATAATAGAATGCTGTTCCTGTTGCTGTAAAAATTGTTTACATTAAAAAAAAATTAAGCAGTTTGTTTTGTCTGAATGTTTAAAACAACATTTTAGTGCCAACCCCAATCAATGCTGAGAAATATACTGATTTTTCAACAGGTGGGCTTGTAAAAAAAATCCTAGAAACAAAGAAAGATTATGAGGCATCACAGAAATCATCAAAGACGACAGAGAGGGTAAGATGGTACTGGCCTTCAAAGAGCTGTGAATATTTAATATTGTAATTGCTATCTTTTTCTCTGGCTTAAATGTGTTTTTTCCAGTTATGATCAAGCTTTTCTCCTTGATGTGTTACGCTGCTTTTTCTCTCCATCAATATCTCTGTCAGATATTGTTACCTTCTCTGCGTAGTGCTCTTTCTTCCCTAAAGCTGCACCTTTATTGTTTAAAACTTAGCTGTCTTCCCAGCATTTGAAGAGCAGTATCCTATTGCTCAGCAATCATTATCATTGTCTAAAAAAAATGGGATCTCTGGTGCCGTTAACCATAGAATGTATTTTCGTATCACCAAATGTTTCCCTGGTAATGTCCTAGCATACCCCAGCATTCAGGTCTGAGTCTATGAAGTGATTTGATTTGAGTTTTTCCACAATCAGTAGTTGGGAAAGGGAAAGTGCATTTTGTTGTTACTGGATTTTTTGTCGGTGGTTTGTTGTTTTGGTTTTTTTGTCTGGTTTTCACAGCTTTTAAAGGGTCTAGAAAGGGTCTAGCAGTGACCACAAACCAAAAGCAAAAGGTTTGAACCCTCCTGATTTCAGTGTCTTCCTGTGACAACTGGAGAGCTCTTGCTTTTTCAGCCTTGCAAAGCTCACGTTACAAGAAGCAGCAAAAGGCAGAGTATTTAGATGGACTTTTCTGATCCATTGGCCATTTGGAAAGTTTCTAAATCACTGAAGTAGTTTGATGTGCTGGTGAGGAGGCACTGAGGAATGCAGTGCAGAGTGCTGTTACAAAAATACAGACAGGTACGTCATGTTTTGGAAAGGCGAGCGTTTTTCATGAACTCTTAAATCCTCAGTTTCAATCACATCTTCTCATTTTTTTCAAATGCTAATTCAGTATTGTAGGTTTTTACTACCTATATTCTTTTTCAGGAATGAGCTATATTTTGGCATACTGTTTTAAGATGCTGCAACTCAGACCTCAAAGAGTCTAGCTTTTCACAGAGCATGAAGCTCTTTCAAATAGCTGTCTGAAATCACTAATAACTTTCAAAGCCTTGACCACCTGACTGCCTCTTTCGGCTTTATAAGCTGTAGTAATTTGCCAATGAGTAACGGTACTATGATAGGTTATGAGCAAAGTGTACAGCAGGAAAAAAAAAAGTCCCCGAGGGACTTTGGTAGACAGTAGACTTTTTTAAAAAACATGTCTTATCTAGAACTTGCATGACTTTATAATTGCTTCTACAATCTGCAGCAAAAGTGACACAGTATTAACTTTCAGGATTGGAAATTTGGAAGGGTAAAATCAACAATTCTCTTACATAGAGATATTCCCACATGCTTTTGTGTCCAGTGGTAATGGGTTATGCTGCCACACAGACCAGCCTTTTCATTCCTTCCCCAGCAAGTTGAGAAAGTTGGGATGGGAGATCAGACCTTTGGGAGAGTATCTGAAGTTTGGGACTATCCGAGATCCGGGCCTACTTGGCTGGAAGAAAATTCCTTTCATGTATTGCAAGGGCTGAGATGACAGAAGGAAATGAATTCTTAAAATAGGAAAACACCTGTAGTTTTCCTGTTCATAATCTGTTATGAATAGTTACGGCTTTATCCAACCTGATGAATCATATACCATTTATTATAAATGTGCAGCTTGTAGCATATGCGTGCTGATCGTTGAAACACTGTTGGCTATTTCTAACGAATGCATCTGTGAAAATTTGCCTGCTTGAATAAGTTCTGTCTTTATATAACTCTTTGGAGGAAAGAAGGGTTAAAAGTTGATATCGCTGTTTATGCAGTAGCTCTAAAGCTCATTACTGGAGCGCATGTTGAGCTGGCACTTGTGAGAACAAGCGATACAGCTGTTCCTGTTCCTGGTTTTATAACTAGGTGGTGCTGTTGAATCATCGGTCTTGAGACGAAGTTTTGGGACAGCATTAGTAGTTCATTTAACAATGTCTTCCACCAGTACGTAATTGTGCTGTAAGCTATACTGCTCGCTCTTGTGTCCCATCAACTTAAGCGCTGGACATAGAAAGGGACAATGGGGGAGGGTTTACAAAACTGCATGGATTTCATGCTCGGGAAGCTTCCTCTGGTGTTTGTGCTAAATTTTCTGGGTTTTTTTTCTGAATAAGAGTCACTAAAACGATTCCCTTTTAACCCCTGAGATTTTTTTAAATGCACGTGGGCAATTGTGTACTTCTACAATAACCATTTAGGCCCGTTGCCTGTTTTGAGTCTCTAAAACGTTCATTCAGTCCTTGTTTGTCTTTTGTTGCATCTTTTGAAGCACTGATCTGCGTTAGCAGCGCTGATAATAGACAACTAATTCTGGAAAAAAAAACGTGCTGACTTCCTAGTCCATCATGTGAAAACCTGCGTACAACACTAATTGTTGGAATATCATCTGATCTCATATCCAAGCAGCTGGCTGCTACTGCAGTGGATTTCTTTGCTGCCACTGCTTTTCAAATTATGTTGAAGAAGTCGTTGCGATCCAGAGAGGAGAAGCGTAGTTTTCCTGATAGCAGAGGAAAAAATTATTAAAAATGCTTGGAGTTAGTGACTGGGACTTGACAGATGTAGTTCATGTCAAAAACATGAGCTGGAGACATTACTGAATCCTGGGAATTTATTTTAGAGGATAGAGACACTGTGACATGGGAGACAGTAAAAGTAAAAAACACATTTCCAATGTGGTGTTGCCTGTGGGAATGTTTCAGGGACCAGATATGCGGAGGGTAGCAGGTGGGGGTCTGGCATGCTTGTGTGGCCCCAGCATCACGAGCGTGTCTCATCTCTGAGGGATGTTCCTAACATCACGAGGAAGGCAGCGGTAAGATTTATTCTTGTGAAACTGCAGACCAGCAATTTTGGGAGGAATAGTTACTGGTCTGTGGAATCTCTTTGGAGAGAGGCAGCAAAAGTAATTAAAAAGAAGGAAGAGTTTCAAGTGGTTTATTCCTGCCAAGTGGTCTAGGCAGGCAAGTGGAACCACGTCCTGTTATGTTGGTGGGACTGGGAGAATGGGTCAATGAACTCTGTCCAGTGCTGTGTTCAAATGGCCGTAGGTTTTGTGCCAGGTCTGGCTCTGCAGTCTGCCGGGAAGCCGTATCAGTCTGGGATTTGACCATTTCTCCCCGGACTGTCAGCTCTTTCATTTAATTTATTTTCCATCAAACTCTCCAGAAGAAATATCTTCTACATCAGTATGCAACTGTATTCCAAAATGTATTACGCATCGGAGAGTAAAATGTAATTGTACTTCTGTATTTTGGAGTAAGGGAACCAAAAGTCCAGTGAAAATTTGAAAGAATACTTGCTTTGGGAAATTACATCTGATGGAATCAAGGTTATCCTTGTGTCTGTCAGTAAGAATGTTCATCTTCCCTTGTTTTGCTCAACTATTCAATACATACAAAATAAATGAAATATTTTCCCAGTTATATTCATAAGTCTTTAAAGCCTTGTTTTTCTGCCAGTCGGGAAAATGAAGGGAGAAAAAAAAAAATGCTTGTAGTCTGAGTGCTGGAACTTTTGGCTAATATATTAAGTCCAATATTCAGCAAGAAAACGTTCGATGGATCTACCTGATTTATTGTGGATTAATCAACTAGAAATTAGGTGAAGTTGGTGGATTAATACTGTAACACTGGTGAACTCTTGGGGATGTTTCACACCTTTACTTCTAACTGCTGATTGCCGAGGAGCATTTATTTGGGTTAAAAGCATTCCTCTGAAACCTTTTATGTGCTGCGTTTCCCAAACATGCATTTGCTTTTTAAGGAGTTTTAATAAAAAGACGAGGAAAGACAAGAAGACTGGGACTTTCATCATCTAGGTTTTGCATGGGCAGAAACTTAAAATAATATACACAATTTTCAGGTCAAACAAAGAGGTCATTCTGGAAATACACAAGATTTTTGCTGCCTTGATTAGCTGTGTTCAGCCTAACAAATTCCTAAAAAGACTTCCTAAATGTATTTGTTTAGAATCTAACCCTCTAATGTTAAACAGAGAAAGAAACAGATGTTACATTTTGTATTCCACTTCATTTATTTGATGTGTGGAAAATGTAGGCAGGTTATTAAATAATTTTAAGCAAGTGGGATCACAGAATTCCCATCTTTGCACTACCAAATACAGCTCACAGGCTTCGGAAAAGAAACAGCTTTGAGGTTTGTGCTAGGAACAAGTGATATTAAATAGCTTAGCACCTGGATAATATTAACTTTAATTACAAATGTGATAAATGAAGTATGTACTTCTAAGCTTCGAACAAATACAATCATTGCTGATTTCTGTTTGTTTAAAGTTCTTCAGGTCATTGATTTTTACGTTAATACATCAGCTGCATGACATTGGGTGTCCCCTCCAGTCAATGCAATTAGTAACGTGTCATGTTAACCAGATGTAGTCATATGTCCCACAATTTAAGTATTTTGAAGAGGCTCACCATTCAGGACCACAGCTTCTCAGCATCCTGCCAGCTTAGTATGTCACAAGAAATGCTGACAGTAAAATTTAATAGGAGTTACCTGCAGAAGGGCTTTCATCTTTTTGTGACGGCTCTGTTTATGATGATGTGACGTTAACGCAGTGATCTGAATAAAGCTGCAGTGAGAAATTTGTGGTGCAGGCATGCAGTTCCTCAAAAACAATAACTGTACCCAGCAGTCTGGTTGTGGACAAGCACCTTAAGAGCTTAAATTGAATCAGCGTTTGCGTGAGTGTCCTTGTTATGCTCCCATCTGCCCCCAGGAAAAAAAACCTGTGGTCCCCAAGTAACTGTGTAACAAGCTGTGAACACAGGAACGGGTTTTTTGTCACTCCTGTGATATTCCTGATACCATGGCTCCTTTGCGTGGTCTTTGCACACAAAATGTTCTCTCCTGTGGGTACCAATGTGGGACAGCAGATGTATATGTTTGACAGAAAAAAGGACATATAAAAGTACAGTGAGACAGCCGTGATTTCCATCCCAAGGAGAGGATATAGTGCATCAGTTGGGTAGCAGCAGCAGTGTGTTGTAGGACACAGTACAGGTGACTTCCACATATTTCAAGAAGCTTATCAATGGATATGGCCAGGATATTCTTCTGGGGTGTAGATCGGTGTGAAAGCAGTTGGTTGACACAAGGAACATGTTTATTGCAAATTCTTTTTGAACAGGAAAGAGACTGCTGTTTCAAGAAGAGGTCATGGACCCAGAGTTTCAGAACTGTGTGCAGAAAAGGGAAGCTGGGCAGCACTGGCCCCCAGTATGCCATTATGGCTAAATTAATACTATCTGCTATCATTAATAACCGCTAGAGCTGTCTCTTGGCATGTGTGTGGTCAGAGTCGTAGGATTCTGCTTAGCGTGCTGAATACTGCACCAAATATGTGAGGTTTTATGAACTGACTTCTCCCCAACACGGACTGAATGTGAAGTAAGGCAGACTGGCTCTGGGGGCTGGGGTGGAGTATTTATGTACGTCTGAAAAATCCAGCTCTCTTTAGAAATATCAAATGTGAACTGGGGGGAAAAAACCACACCCCTGTTTCTCCCCCCCAAAAAAAGAAGAAAAAAAGCTCCCTTTACAAGCTATCCTTTTATTTTCTTTTGGTGCCGTCCAACTCAGAAGCAGGTCAGACTAACTCTGGTAAATCTAACGGTAAAGAACATTGTGTCTCCAATTCCTTGGCCTGTTACTGAACTTGGTACCTGGCATAAGCAGAAAAAGCATCCTGTTCATTTGAAATGATTTAACATTTACTGTTTTCCCTGTGTTTCTGTGAAAGAGTTTCTTACGGTGATCCCTGGTGGATAGTTACAATCTACTTAAAATGCAGACTCTGTAAAAACCAGGAAAAGAAAACACTCTTTATGATCAAAAAGTATTTTTTTACAATAAAAAACCCACCTTGTTTTTTGCATTGAATGTATCAAAATTACTTGTCCAAATGAAGTTTCTGTCCTGTCCTATAGAAAGAGGTAGGGGGGAAATGGTATAGCTCAATAAAACTACGATTACTGGAGTCTGTTTTCATAAAGGGACATAATATAGTAGTTAAAAGGGGCTGTAGAAACTATAAAGTGCTTGATGGATGTTTGTTCTAATTTGATTTCTATTTAAAAGCTGTTAATTAAAAAATGGAAACAAAGGAGAAGCTATATAAAAGTAAGCAAATACTCTTTCTAGAAATAAACTTTTCAAACAGTGTGTGTGTGGGGGGAATATCCTCTCTTTAGCTTAGTAGATGTCAGGCACTTCAAATGCCCTCAAGAGCCCAGCTATCGGAAATGGATGTCTTGTGAATGATCCATTTTTACGAAGGTGTGCAAATGGCAATATTTGTACTAATAGCTTTAGCGAGGGTAAATTAAACACAAGTAAATTCTGGTGGTTTCTGGGGCCCTGTTGATAATTTCCCCTTTATTGATGGAAAAAAAAAATATATATTCCTGCTTTTTAATTTCTCAGGTCGCTGCATCCGAGTCCGCGTTGTGTTCTGTTCACATTGAGGTAATGGGAAAGGCAGACTTTTTCCCAGGAATCCAAGATAAACATTTATCTTGGTGCCTTATGAAAAACACGAAGGAAAGGAAGCGTGTTGGGCCTACAGAAGTGATACAGTCTTTTATATGGGGATAATTTATTGATTCTTGGGCTTTTGTGAAAGGAGAGTTCATTGAGGTGTATGGCCTAATTAAATAGACTGGAACAATTCAGATTCTGGCGTTTTTCTTAAAACTGAATATATCCTGTTACATGTTTGTGCAAAATGAGGCAAGGTGGCATTCAGGATTCTTACCACCCACGTTGCCTGTTGTAATAAAGCATCTGCCATAATTCTTAGTGATTTAAAAGTGTGTCCCACGTCGATTTTTAACCCATAACTGTAACTATGAAACTGAGAACAGACAGTATGGCTTCCCTCCTCCCTCCCCCTTAATTACTTATAATCGGCAATAGCTGGCAAAGCTTGAGCGCTTCATGGGGATAATTCTCTGTCCTGAGCTCAGCTTTCTGTAGATTGTGGGAAATGTAACGTGGCATCTTGGTAGGACAAGTGTTAGTGAAATGAAAGAAAGAATTGATGGTTATTTTTTTAACGCGTGTGAGGAGGGACAACAATATGCCAGTGGAGCTACTGCACCTTCAAGTGTTGGGAAATTTTTCTTGGGAACTTGAAATTAAGCACTTTTCCTTTAGAGAGGTACACTAAGATAACTCTTGCATGTTCTTACACCACTTCAATATCATATCGTATGTGTTTCAAAGACACGGGGGTTTTTAACAAGCCGATTGATGTACCTGGTTAAGTCCGAATAGTATTTAATAGATTTTTAGTGGTAGTATGGTTCAGTACTTGAAATGAGTTCGGATGGGGTAATATTTTGTCCTTTTTATGTCAGTTTTGAAGAATTGAACCCCACAAAGAGTGTGCTGGAGCTACAGGGACACTAAAATTACTTTTGAATATTTACTAATACACTTTAAGGGCACCTTCCTGATTCATAGAAAATATTCCATGGTGTTTTATTTCCACTTGAGCTTTTCAAGCAGCTGGGTATTTTAGCACAGAATATTTCAAATTGTTAGCTGGATCTGTATTTTAAAGTATACAATTCTGGTTTGCTTGTTTACAGAACTGTGGGATTTTCACTTATTTTTTATTTTTTATTTTCATGCCATACTTGCTGGTGTTGAGCAGTGTGGCTGCTTGGACTACCTAGGTATCAGGGAGGTCACACCAGCATTAGAAGAACATAAAACATTGAACTCAGCATTTGGAAAATAAAAAACGAAGCATTCTTCAGGTTTTCACACACCCAGCTATATCCTCAGATAATGGACTGGCTGAGTCTTCTCGCTTCTGACATAGTTGTATGTGAAACAAATTCCTTATCTCTTGTCTGTGGCTCCTTATAATGGATGGTGGGGAGGAAAGTGGTAAGCGTTTGATGCACTTAGGAGGAGAGGAAGAACAAGGCAATGGGACTTTGTCCTGGGAGGCTGTTGGATCTGATACAGCTCTGCCCTGCTGCTGAACCGAAGGTGGTTGTCTTTATAGGTAACTTGCCGATTACATGTGGAAAGTGTGGTGCCATAGATTAAGGTTTCCCTATGGCTTTAGTGCAACATGACGTGTAGCAAGGACTAGGAAAACAATTAGAATAGAGAGCAAAGGGTTTTGAAACACTGTGAGCGCGCAGATCTGCTCGTACATCTTTACTACCTGCAACGAGGTGGTGGGGCAAAAAAATTATTTCGAGAAGCTAAACTCTTGTCGACCCCGAGATGTGTGCTGATGTGTGTGGCTGGTGTGCAGGACCCTGCCCTGTCATCTGTGCCTTCAGGGGCACCCGGGCAAAAGCTCTCTTCTGTGGGGAGCTGCAAGATCAGGATGGAAGAGAAGCCTGGGGATGTCCATGGCAACGCCAGTGGCCATTGTGCTCAGAGGCTGGCCAACGAGGAGACCCAGGGGAGAAGAACTGCTCAGCCCTTAGCAGCTGGACTTGGAAGGAGGGTGCTCACCAGCTCGCGAGGGATGAAATGGGTCAAGAAGCGGTGCTTTCATCTGTGTGTTGTAACGGATAGCAAACACATGGATGGCTCCAGAAAATATCTAAATAACGTGGTTTATGTAATGTGGTATAATGAAACACCTGCTTCTGTGAGAGAGGTATGGATCGAGTGAGAAGGAATTAGGATGAGTGTTATTTTTAACAGTTTAGCCAGCACTCATGAATTGACTTAGGAAGCGAAGGTTACAAGTTCAGCAGCATTTGTCACTTCAGCCCAGTTCCTAATTAAAGAACTTTAACATTATAAAATGGCAGTAAGCTCAGAAGTCCCCCAGTTTTCATGCGCCACGTGTGTGGTAAAACACAAGCATCAGCCGTAAGTAAATCTCAGCCTTCAAATCTTTAGAAGTTTTTTTTCTAAAAAAAAAAAAAAAAAATAATTTTTTTATATATATATATATATTTCAGGAGGCAAGGCCCTATCACTCTNTTATATATATATATATATCTGAGTTCATCGGTAAGCCAAGGGCTGCTGAAATGTGTTTGGCAGTAGTCCCTGCTGCCGCCAAATGCAGCTGAACAAACAGCCCACAGCTCGCACAGGAAGACGGGCCAATTGGGTAGGAGGGCAGGAGGGGACAGGGTGGCAGATTTCGGTGTCCCAGCACGAGAGAGAAGCACACTGCCGCCTCTGTCTTTACATAGCTGCTAGGAACTCCGCTTAGCAATTGGTTGATGTTGCAGTTGGGGTGGTAGAGAAAGACCTTTCTAATTTTCCGGCATACGTTAAATGACCAAAATGACTTTAAATAAACTTTACTTAATGCTGTGTGTGTCTTAAAGGAAAAACTCGGTTTGGGAATTCGACCTGTAGGGCTCTTGGAAAGAAAGAAAAGTTAGGTGGTTGTTCTTGATGGGGGAGAAAAAAACCCAGCAGACTTTTCTTTAATGGTGATTGTTGTTTTCAGGGAAGGCTTTCCTGGAATAGGATTATTACAGAGTGTTAGTAATGTGGCATCGCTGCTCTTTTTATGGCATCCTTTTGCTCTTCGTGACTTCGCCGCTTTAGCGAGCGCTTTCCCTGTATCCAACGTGCAGTAAGCTGGGAGGCTTCGGGAGACTGACCACAGAGACTCTGCTGGCTGCGCACGAGGAAAGTGAGCACAAGACCAAATTAGTTTCAAGCAGTGGAGTTTATTGAGGCCACATCTGCAGCCTGCATGATTTTACAACCGCTGTTAACAGAAGTACAAGGCATGGAATAACCACCGTCTCTTATAGCTGTGCAGCATGAAGTGCTATTATTAGGACCAGCATTAGGAGCTGGAAATCCAGATACAGGCAGGGGAGGGAGAGAAGCATCTTGAAGGGAGCGATTTAGAGAACTAGAAGGAAGCTGTGCTCTTCAGCATCCTCTGTAGCTCCCAAGTAGCAGTAAAAGGCTACAGCAAATGGGTCCAATGAACGTTCATGGGGTGGTAGCCTGTAACGTGATGAGTGGGGATGCTTCTCCAGATTACTGCCTTTCCGATTTTGTAATCATCTTCCTTGAGAGTTTAACGTGACCTTTTTTTCAGTGTCGTTATGCCCTGTGACTTGCGGCAGTATCGAGTAAACGCCAATCCACCAAGTCCTAGTGCAGGGCTCTGGAGTGATGGCCGTGGCAGTCCAGCCTCACCACACAGAGCGCGCAGGGGAGGATGGATGGATGCGTGGGTGGATGGATGGATGGATGTGCCATTTACACAGCGAAAGTGTTGGCAGCCAGTGGCAGCAGCAGCTTGCTAACAAAAGTATTACATGTCTGTTGAGAGCTTCTGTTTAATAACGCCACATTAAGCCACAGAAATTTCCCGTTCAATATATAGAACTAGGTTGACATAAACCATGATTGAATGCGAAGGAGGTTTTCCACCCCCTATGCGCACTGCTTTGGGAAAGATCATGTCGAGAACGAGAACATCAGTGAGGTCATTTATGGGATCAAATACTAATTTTACATTTGTGCACTCGTGATCTGTGATCAAATGAAAAGCAATTTAATATTGCTGATGCTGTTGCACAGTTTTGTAGCAGTGGTGACCTGGATATGGTAAGCTTCCTGCTCATCTGTTGCTTGACTATGGCTTTGTTTCTTCTCTTTCATTGCAGAAGGTCATAAACGTTTCCTCAGATACTTCACAGTTAGCAGGCTCTAAAACATACTTCATTAAATACCTCACGTGCAACAAACATTTTTCCTAGTTTTCATACTTGCTCTCTTATTCATCCTTTCTATTAGGAGAAGCCCTTTGTATTGGAGGCAGCTAGGAAGAAAGAGCGAGACTTGGTAGCCAAAGAAATTGAGAAATTTCAGGTCTCTATCCAGACTCTGTGCCGGAGTGCCCTTACGCTTGGCAGGATCATGGATTACATTCAGGAAGACATGGATGCCATGAAGAACGAGTTGCAGATGTGGCGGCAGGAGAACAGACAGCATGCAGAAGCTCTACAGAAAGAGCAAAGGTGAGTGCGGTCAGGGAAAGTTTGATTTATCTCTCAAGACAGATTTCTGCTTGTAGGATAAGGGAGAGTTTTGCTCACTTTTCAAAGCAGACTTGTCATCAGTCATTTTTGTGGTTTGGGGAATTTATTTTTGCAGTCTGAATTGGTTTTTGAAGTGTTAAAGTCTTACGGTCTTTTCATCTCAATTTCACACGATGTCTGTGACAGCAGAGATGCAAATGTTTATGTGAGGTGAGAGGGCTCGATGTTTTGTTTTCTTCTCACAAATATATAAGGAGCAATGGGGGAAGAGCTTAGTAAACAAACTATATTTTGAATCCAGGCTGGCAGTGGGTTCTGGAATCACAACCTGATAGCTTTGTGCCATTGAATTCAGCGTGTTCTACAGTTGCTGTTGTCTATGCAAGGTTAAAAAACAACATTGGAAAGCCACGAGAGTGAAGCTGACGTGCACAAGAGAAACAAGGAGGTCAAGCCTAGAAACAATTTCTTTAACCTTACTTATCTCACCAATGTGTCTTTATGCTCCTTGAAAACACAGTGTCCCTTCCAGCTGCGTGTCCTGATCTTAAACATGAGCTAGATACCGATCTTTTTAGATTCACAGTCAACCTAGATAGATTTCCTGCTCCCTGGATCCACGTGCTTCATTCGGGCAGGAGCAAGTATGTGTGGTATTCTTAGCTAAGTCCTATCTTGGTAGGTAGCAATGTGTTAAATGTTGGAAATTTACAGCTGCTGGCTTAGTCCACTGGCTGGGGTGGGAATTAGGGCTTTGGTTCATATATAAAGTATAATGATGTTAATTCCTTGCACTTACATAGCACCTTCTATCCCAAAACCTTGACAAGCTTTAACACTCTGGTTGGGATCTGAATGTACCACCTCTGCAGAGAGAAAGGAAATGGTGTTGGGCTTTTTTTTTTTACAGTTGGAGAAACTGAGGCATTGACTCACTCACCTTTGCATCACACCTAGCGACAGGGAGCAAGTCTGGGGCCTTTCTCCAGGCATGTGCTTACTCAGTGCATCCACTTTGGCCTTGCCAAGAGAGTCATTTATCCTTCGGCTGGTTTCCCAGCACGGTGACTGTACGTGCTTTGCTGGCTTCGTACATCCCCTGAGTTCCCAGGCAAAGCATACTGAGGACAAGACTGTCTCCTTGACATTGGTGCAGAGGGAGAGAGGGAGTGGGAAGAAAGAACTGCCCGCCTGATTTTTCCTTGTGGATTTATGTCAAACCAAGCTTTATAACAGCAGGCTGTTTTGTGGGAGACTGCGGGCAGGCTAGCATCCCTTCAGCAGAGCCGCTCGCCTCCCTCTCATGAGCGAAGGCTGCCGCAGTGTATCCCAGCACTTCACAAGGTTTTGTATGAGATCCCAATCAGACCAGTGTCATGCTAAGTCATGTCCAATCCTTCAGGAAAGAATTACAGAGTATCAGACATGAAGAAGACAATGCTTCCCATATGTACTGGAATTTGGATGTGTGTCTTTGTTTTCTCTGCTTCTGTGAAAGACAATTGAAGGATCCCATTGGGGAAATGTTAGTGCAGCTTCTAGCGACGCTTTTTGTGATTTATGCTAATGTGGTCGAAAGGAAGGGAAAGCTAAATGATTTGGAGATGCGGACTTTAGCTAATGAGCCCTCAAAGTGACTGGGTAATTCAGAATGACAGCAGGGTAGTTCGGGCTGTCATTTCCCTGGCTGAGCAGTGTTCCTGAAGATCAGCAAAGCATTACAGAAAGGGGCACATTTGTTTTAAAGCCAAAACAGCCTCATTCACTTAAGATGCGTCAGTGTGCTTGTGGTTTATTAGCACGGCATTTATTAAATTTCCTATTAGTGTGGGATTGCCTGCCCTTGTTAGCAGCTAGCGATGGGTCTGTTTTCATGTACCTTGCCTCTTCTCAGATGTCTACCTGCTGCAGCTTGGTGCTGCTGGTGTCTTGCTGCTGGCTTGCTGGTTTATTGCAAGGAATAGCTGGTAGCAGGCCAGCAGCCTCCACAGGAGTTGTCTTTGTCCCTTCTGCCATGTCCTTCTCTCATTTAAGCTCTTGTGATGAGGCCCAGATGGCTGTTACCATGTGTATCATGGTAGGACCCAGGCGCCGCTGCAAAAGGTGGATGTCCTCAGAATAATACAAAGGTTTGGTAAAGATCATCGCGTCCAACCCTGCTGCTGTGGGCAGGGACATCTTTCACTAGATCAGGTTGCTCACAGCCCTTTCCAACCCAAGTTTGAACCCTTCCAAAAATGGGGCATCCACAGCTTCTCTGGTCCTTGTTGTGTTTTATCCCACAGAGTAAGGGACGTCCTGCTTCACCCCTGGGCCAGGTGGTTGCAGCTTTTGGCTGGCTAACATGAAAGAAGTCCTTGACATACACATAGTGTGGGGTGAAATAACTGCAAAGCAAAGAGATTTTAGCAGAAAAGCTCAATTAGCCAAGAAGTGACTGTTTCCTGTTGAGTTGTGGGTGATCTCTCTTGAACAGTATTATTCTCTGTCCGTGTTGTTAGCTATGCCTTTGTGCTTCTTATTCTAAACTTTCTTTCAGGAAGGGTGGGCACAATTTAAATTCTTTGCAGACTTTCAGGTATTGAATGTACTTTCTGGGAGACAGAAGCAGCATAATGTTTCCAATAACATTACGCTCTTTGTGTCTCTTTCAGCATCACGGACAGTGCTGTAGAACCGTTAAAAGCTGATCTGGCTGAACTGGAACAGTTGATTAAAGACCAGCAAGACAAGATCTGTGCTGTAAAAGCTAATATTTTAAAGAATGAAGAAAAAATCCGGAGGATGGTTCTTAGCATAAACCTGTCTTCAAGAAGGTGAAGAAGAGGAATTAAAAAGAAAAAGCATTGGGACTGACTGACATTCCTACCAAAAAAAAAACCAAAATAGAGGAGAAAAACTAAGATAAGCCTTGTTTAGATATAAAACGTTTAGGGACCAGAAGCCTAAAAATTGTATAAAATCCCATTATTGCATTGATCTATAGATGTTGATATTATCTGGGGTGAAACAATATTCATTTGAATGCTCAAGTTGCAGAGCTATTAAAATAATTTGTTTATTTAGATGTGAACTGCTGTTACTCACTTACCAGGTCCTCGCAGCCCTCTTTCCCTCCCTGGCCTGTCGAGCACAGTTACTGAGCCAGTTCTCCTTCTTCTCCTCATTTCCACTGAGGTTACTTTTGAACGCATTGTCATGAAAAATGGGTATTGGACACTTCTTTTGCCTCCTTAAAAAAATGTTCTAAACTCCTGCAGGTCAGAAGGTTCCTGAATCCTGTTTGTTATTAACAGGGAAAATGATCTACAAAACAATGGCACAAGATCAAGAAGTAAAGCCTTGTCTAACTTGTGGTTCCTCGCACCGTTACAGAGATGATGTCATGTTTTCAGAGCTATCGGGAATCTTATTAGGAACAACTGAAAGTGCACTACAAGCATCACCATGTAAGGGAGCAGAAGTATTTTATCTGCACAGGTGTTAATTCCATTTTTATTGCATATGTTCATTTGGAAAGGATTAGTTTAAGTACCTGTTTCCTCCCAAAAGCGTGTTCCTGTAACTTTTTGTACATGAATAATTCCACTGATTTTTTTTAGTTAACTGCAGATGTCTGTACTGTTTTCCTAATGACCTCTTGAGTGTATTGCACATTAGAGTCCAGCTTCACTTATTCCTAAATCTGCAAAGCATATTAGCGTAGACACAACTGTGTGACACTGCATTGAGCGCAGAAGGCTTTAGTCCCCTGCAAGGCTCTTCTCTCAAGATTTTTATAATGCGCGAGCACATCATCTCCTCCCGTGTTGCTTGGATTGTGTGTGAAGTCCTAGTGTCCTTTTTTTTTTTCCTTCTTTGATTGGCAAATCTGTAGGTTTTTTATTTCTTGGTTTCTTTTTCTGGTATCTGGACCTTGAAAAAGCTACCAAACAGATCACCACCAAATAGCGTGAGTATGGAATATGTTAAATACGGACATTTTAAAGGGCAGGGTGCTTTGCTGCATGGGGTTTTGGTGGGGGTGGAGAGGAAGTAGAAGACTTGTGAAGGAATAGGAGAAATATTCTGGTTTATTCTTAACAGCACGTGACACTATGCTCTTTGCTTTTGAATTGTCACTGATTTAAATATCTGAACTTAAATGATGAAGCAATATTCTGGGTAGGGTCCAGAGAGGCAGGACTCCTGCAGTGACCCAGCCCTGCATTGCCAACCTCTCCTACCGTGCATTGCTTCTCACCCGGGGTTGGAGCCTGTCCACTGCGTCCTGGCTGTCATCCCATGAAGGAAAAGGGGTTCAGGATGTCCACCAGAATCCCCAGAGCCCAGAACTGATGGTGAAAGCCTGCGTGGTCAATATATAACTCCAGAGCGGTTTGAATGCTCCCTCCCTTCTCCCTTTAACTAATTGCATCCAAAAATACGTGTTTGGTTGGATTGCTCAGACCCCTGAGCAAATCCAGACCCCGGCGTGTGTGACACCGTGAGCTCCTCGTCCCTTGGTGCTTCGGTTGCCACTGCTAGAAGCCACCCTTTAAAACCCCAGAGAGATTTGTTACCAGTCCTCTGCCTCTCCCACTCCCCTTCTGCATCCACAGACAAGACCTCCCTCCGGCACAGTGCTGCAGGAGCATGGGGCTGGCAGGAAAGCAGTATCAGACCAGTAGCAGGGTGTTTCAGGTGTTCTCCAGGGACGTGAAGTAACTTCACTCTGCCCTGGGTTAGACAGGATTTAAATTGCGACTTTTCCATTCCCTCAGCTACTCCATTTCACAAAATTCCCTTCACCAGACCCCTTCTCCTTGTCTTCCACCTGCTGGTGGGTGCTGCGTGCTCTTTGCGTGGTGGCATGACCCATGCATTCATCTGTCCTTGCGTTAGGAGTGACTATCCCGAGTCGGGGTGGAAAGCCTAGGGCTCATATAAACCTGGGGCTTGGAGACACTGATTTGGTTCCTGGGAGACCTTAGGAATGGCTTCTTGCATCTTTGTGCACTGTTTTCTTATGCTTTCTGCATCAAATACCACTTTAAACAACAACTGGTTAGTGTTAGGGTATAATAACGTGTCTACAGTCTCCCGCAGTCTTAGCTGGCTCTCTGTCTAGGATTGCCTTGTTTTCCAGTGTGACGGAACAAAGCTACTGCCTTGGAGTTGAGGCTTGGTTTAATTTTAAAGGCAGGTTGAGGATGCAGCACCGCAAAAGCAAATAAACGGCGGTGCCTCGTGTAGGGGAAAGGAGCCTGTCTGAAAATGGCTAGAGGAGAATGTCTCTGTGTGCACGTTTGCCTGCATCTCTCTTGCGCACAAAGCCTTGCCCGTGCCTTGGGCTTGCGTTTCAGCTTGCGGGCGGTTCATTAACAAGGGGAACTTTGCTGGTGCCGTGGTTTGGGGGTTAAAACCCTTACATCGTCAGGCCCCTCTGGCGCTAATGGAGCCTGACAGGTCTGGGAAGCAGGACTTGCATTTCACGACGTGCCTGACATTCCTCTCTTATGCAGGTCAGGAGGTGGCTGCCAGCCCCTCTGGGTTAAGGCTGGGGAATGTTCCTCGGCTGAAAAGGTGGAGCTGCTGGCAGGATTCCCAAACGCAGCGGCTAGCCAGCCAGGGACACACCGGTGGGGCAACAGGACCTCACCAGATCAGGAGGACTCAGGTCCAGGGGGAAAGGAGGCTGGAAGGGGATGGTGGGGTTGAGCTCAGAGGTGTCTCCATCTGAGGACATCAGTGAGTGCTCTGGGTGTTGGAGACTGTTTACTAAGATGTGAATGGAAGAAGCTTAGTTCTGTGTTCAGCGTTGCAGGGGAAAGGAATCCCGAAGGGTTGAGGTGTGTGGAATGGGACTCGGATGGAGTTTAGGTACTGGAGGGCCCAACTGTGGCCTGCTGCTCACCTGGGACCTCACCCCTCAATTCCAGAGACACCAGTGCCAGGTGTCCAGAGTCCAAATACGCTGGCCATTGAAGCTGCTTCTAGATTCAGCCCACTTCTTGAGCATTCTTTAATTCACCTCATTGCCAGGCTGAGCTCAAAAACAGGGCTCCCGAGAAAAGCTCATTTCTCGGCATTGCCTTCAAGAGTAGCCTTGGGCCAGAAAGCTCAGGTAAGGCTGTTTGCTTTGCCGGTGTCTGAAGTTGTGAGATTTGTCTCACCCACCCATGAGTTTACGAATCCTTCGGTCTCAGATCCCACACCTTAGCTCCAAGATCAGCTACAAGAGAGCCTCCATCTCATGGAGGCTATCTGCCAGGGTTCCTCACCCATCACAAAGATGGACGCTCCGAGATAGCAGGCTCTGCACGCTCCTCCTCCCCCACATTCACCCTCCCCGCCGGTACCCTCCAAATGGAGACAGGTTGTCTAATTCAACCAGCTCGCTCAGGGGCAAAGCTCACTCTTGGTTTGGTTTCTGATGGGACATGGTTATACTTGGAGGTATGTAGAAACGGGCAGCTCTTGCCAGAGCCAGCACTGGAGTGTTTGTGTTCCAGCCTCGGAGATTAATGCCGTGTGGTTTGTCTCTTCCCAAACTGTGGCTCCAGGCTGCCTTGCTGACCGGGGAAGGCAGTTCCACCACTGTTCACACCTCATTATACTCACCAGCTTGGGCAAAGGGAACACCAGCATCATTACTTTTACCTTGAAACCTGAAAGTCCTGATCACGTGTGTGCAACCCAGGACACAACGCCTCCAACGCAGCCCTGGCGCACGTGTCCTCGCATCAGATCTGGATTTCTCCACCCCGTTGAGCTGGTGCCCGGTGTTGCTGTAGCTCCCTCTGGTCTGGCTCAGCGATACTGGGTTGCTGTGCTGCCGGGGATCTGAAGAGCAGATGGAAACTCCTTCTGCTCGCTAAGCCAGGAGGACTGAGAGGGACACGTTGCTTCCTTTGTAGCCTGCTCTTGCTTTCGGCTGACTCCTCGCTGCAATTTGCTGTATTGTATTTCTTCCTTCATGAAGCCAGAATAGTTCAGAGGCCTTGGAGACAGTCTCTTGCCTATTGGGTTACTTCCCATGAGCACATCTTGGAACGTAAAGGGGAAAATGCCAATTACTTTTAAATGCTTTAGAATTGTAAAGCACTGGCTATATTTCTGTGTCGGTAGAGAAAAGCTTGGCATTTGTAAGCCACCCAGCCAGCCCCTACATGATTTAGGGGCTGCAGCCTATTGAAAGCTAATTGAAACTGGGCTCCCAGAAAGCTTTGCTTTAAAAATTAAAAAGCCCTAATGATTTTTCCTTTTTTTTTTTTTATTTTTTATTCCCCAAAGCACCTTGGATCCATCCACTGAGGAGGTGACCACCGCGGCCTGACACTGCTGCTGTGGTTGCAGAAGAGGGCAGGACCGTGGCTGTGGAAAGCCTTGTTTGGGTGTTCCAAGGGCTTTTGGGAACGCGTCCTTCTCTGCCAGAAGAGTCCAAGGAGGTGGGCCAGCTTTGGGACCTTGCGTATTTTAGACAGCTGGACCCAGTCTCGGGTGCATTTGCACTCTCCCCTCTTCCCGGGGTCTGAATGCACGTGTGGAGGTGAGTCAGCCTAGTTCGTGTGATGGACTCGGGAGCTGCCAGATGTGGAGTGGTCTTCAGCTCTCGGAGAGCCCCAGGCATGTCCCACGACATCCCGGAGAGCCGCCTGCAACGCCGAGGCATGCCTCTTCCAAAGCACTTCCTGCCGTGTTTTGTGAAAAAATATTAAGAAATAACATTTCCGCTTCCCAGTGAGAAATTTAATTAGAAGGAATTAAAAGCTATAGTTTATAGTTTAATTTAATGTGATGAAAAAAGGATTAGCTCCTTCCCCCTCCTGCCCAAATCCCAACCTGAGACGATGGCAGCCTGGCCTCCGATTGCATCCACAGAAGGGAAACGCTTACCAAGAAGAAAAGGGAGCGAAATTCCACCCCAGATTTATGACTTGTGAAGCAGAGGTTGCATGGGTTAGCCTTATTTTATGTTGCACTGGCTCCCACAGACTTGACTTTGTTGTGTGCCCAGGAATGGGCTGAAAACTGATTTTTTTTGGCTGCTTTTGCAGGTCACTTGTGTGCTCAGGTGCTGTTTTGAGCCACTGAGGCTCTCGGTTGCGTGTATGTGGCAAAGTGTGTGTTCAGACCTGCGGGGAGCGTGTGCTTGTCCCTGCAAGGTGGGTTTTTTCCGTCCCAGATGGTTTCACCTTTTTGGGTGTTTTTTTGTGGCTTGTGATAGTGATTAGGAGCATCAGGCAAGATGTCCCAAGGGGTCTGGCCCCAGCGACACTGGCATTGTAGGGTTTCCCCCCTGCCACGATCAAGCCAGTTGGCTAGTAAGTTCTGGTGCAGAGGAGAAACGCTTTGCCTGGTGGTCCCTGCTCCAGCCCTTCTCTGTGGTGGACTTCCCGAAGCAGACATCTAGTGCTCAGGGGGAGAACCCACATGTGGCTTCTTCCTGAAGGACAGATCCTTCCTTCAGGATCTGTCAGGCTTGTGGCACAGCCTGATGTGAGGGAGCTTTCCGCACCCTCCCAGCCCCAGTGTTTTTGCTGCAAAATGACCTCTGGGGAATCTTTGCACATCTCAGGACTTCAGCAGAACCAGGAAGACTTATGGTAACGGGTAACACCAGAGTTGTGCTGATTATCTTTGGTTGTGCTATTTATTTAATTTGGAGGCGAGAGGTGGGGACGGGAGTCCTGCTCTGAGATGGCACAGGGAATCCTTCTCCTGTCAGCCTGGTCATGCCTTCTTTCTGCGCCAAGGAATAAGCTGATCACCAGAGCTGGTACTGGGATGGAGCTCGCCTCCTCCATTTACTGGAAGTTTGGGAAGCAATGTGGCAGGGTCTAAATGGGTCGGCCGGGAGGCATGTGAGGCTGGACCAAATGACCCAGTGATGCTAGAAAGCCTCCAGTCCTACCACAGTATCTACATTTGGTGGCATTCTCCCCAGATGTTGCACCAGAGGCAGCCAGGACACATGGGAAGAGGGCGCCCAGCTATTGCCTGACCCGGTACTTCACCCAAAGTACAGCACTGGGAAACGGACCACAGGACACGCAATGGAAGCGCGGATGCCACCTTTGAAAATGCATCCAGCCCTAGAGGACAGGGACTCCACCTGCTGCGTTATTTAATCTCATTCTGCCCTGCAGTGGATCAGGTGGAGGAGGCAAAGGTGATGTGGAAATGCCATAGAATCATAGAATCATAGGGTTGGAAGGGACCTCTGGAGATCATCCAGTCCAACCCCCTGCCAGAGCAGGGTCACCCAGAGCAGGTGGCACAGGAACGCGTCCAGGCGGGTTTTGAATGTCTCCTGAGATGGAGACTCAACCACCTCTCTGGGCAGCTTGTTCCAGTGCTCTGCCACCCTCAAAGTAAAGAAGTTCCTCCTCATGTTGAGATGGAACTTCCTATGCTCAAGTTTGTACCCGTTACCTCTTGTCCTATTGCCGGGCACCATTGAAAAGAGCCTGGCCCCATCCTCCTGACACCCACCCTTTAAGTATTTGTACACATTAATTAGGTCACCCCTCAGCCGTCTCTTTTCCAGACTAAACAGACCCAATTCCCTCAGTCTTTCTTCATAAGAGAGGTGTTCCAGCCCCCTAATCATCTTTGGCCTTGCAGGGAAAGCGGCACCTGAACAGGTATGACAGCCTTCTCCTTGAAGCCAGGGAGAAAAAGGACACGTTCTGCAAATGAATCTCCTTCTCCAAGGAAAAGGAATGTCTTTTTCAAGCTTTTGAAGAAGTAGACATTTCTTTTAAAGAAAAAATGTTAGTGGATCTTTTTTTTTCTTTTTGTACAACTTTTTTTTTCCTGTATGTTAAAAGGCGAGGTGATTTCTGTCCTTTTTAGTTCTGGAAGTACTTCCAGGTGTGCTGGCTCCGCAGAGAGACAGGACAGGGCTGGTGCTAACTGCTGCCAGTTCCACACCCTGCAGGTGACAGGCTGCCAGAGATGGCAGAGGACGTGGTCTCCCCGTGTGTGGGGCATCGCTTAGATCTAACTCCCTTTTTCAAAACAGCTGCGAGCCCGTGGGCTGGCAGTCACGTGCTGAGGCACGGTGCTTTTCCAAGGGATGTGGAGGCTTACGTGGGTCCAGGTGCTCGGCTGCTGGAGCAGGATGAGCCCGGGGACCCGAGCATGGACCCCCCTGCAGTATGTGCGGCTGGGGACGCTCCCTGCTTCTCTCCTTCCTCCCAAGAGGGTGTTGTAGAGACGACGACTGAAACAAGTCTGCCGCCGGGGGGGCCATATGCCCATCTTTACTGCAAGGTCTATTAAAGGTTAATAGCATAAATAATACAGAGAAGGAAAACTACACAGGAGAAACTACTTAAAGACCTAAAATAACTGATACAACCCCAAACCTGAGACAAACAGAAGGGATTTAATTTTTCATACAGGCTGCATGCCCAGGTTACGCCGGGACCTGTCTTCTCTCCGTCTCCTGCTGACCCACATTTAGGAGGTCTCGTGCTGCAATGCTGTGGAAGGGAACGGCCTTTGGTTTCCATCTGGTGTAATTGCTTTTGTTTGAAAGGCTAATTATGGATGTAAATTCCTGCCTCCCCAAAAGGCCAGAATAGCCTGTTCCACATGACCAGGATATAAACTGAAAGGGCTTCTATTGATATAACGGAAAAGGCATATTTTAACAGAGCTTTTTCTGTTTCAGAAGACTGACTTGGTCTAGAAGGAAATGGATGGGAAGTGGTAGAGGCGAGCAGCGTGGAGGAGCTGCACAGTATCTCTCAATTCCTGGGCTGGCAGCCTGGCCGCAGGGATGGTTTTCTGGCTAAGAGCTTTACGTGTGATTAGGTTGGTGGCAAGAGGTGCTTGATTTCTTCCGTGCTTTTCAGGTTTCTCTGTTTTTTGGAACAGTGTCTGCTGATGCTGGAGACCAAGAGCTTGGTTCTCTCCAAGGACTCCGAGTGCTGGAGTCCTCTGCTTGGGAGGAGCTGGGGATACATGGCGTATTGCGGAGCCATCTGGGAAGGAGATGCTGTTTGGATAAGAAGCAGTTACTCTGAATAGGAGGTTCCAAGCTGGTCTGGCTTTAACCTCAAGAAGGAGGGAGGAAGTCTGTCTGGCCAGTACAAATAATCTCAGCGGTACTTCCAGTGCACGTTACAAAGCTGGAAACTGGAATCAACCTGAGGTAGGTCCTGGGTCAGTATCGGTGCATGGAGAGTGGGAAAGAACCAGAAGTGACACTGACGGATTGTGAATGAGCAGCCAGAACACAGAGGCGCCGGGCTCTGCCTCATCCCATCCTCCTAAAGGCAGACAAGCAACCTTTAACATTTGCAAGATGGGGTTTTTTTGTTGTTTTTTTTTTTTTTTCTGGAGAGATGGCAGTGGGAAGAGGAAGAGCCCAAGGTGTTCCTCTCAGTGATACCCAAGTTACTCCATTGACCATCACCGATTTCTGTGCTCCAGTTCCCATTGTAAGGATAAATGGGAAAGAAATGAGAGCTGGTTTCATAGTTCTCAGCTACTATAATGTCTGACAATGTGTAGAACAAAGAATGGCTCCTCCAACATCTTGGAATCTCTTGTGAGTCTGATGACTGGACATCAGAAAAACGGCATTAGACGTATGTTTGAAACAGACAGTGACAACAAAGCACTTACGGTTAAACGCATGTATAAAAGCATACATAAATTGTAGCACGGGGACAAAGGTGAAAGTACACAGCCCGACAACAAACAGTGAATATAAAAAAAGCCATGATGAACTCCTTTCTCCTGGCCTTCACTTGCACACGTATTCAAGTCTGTAAATTTGGGCAACTGGAACAAAATGCTTGCAAAAGTGAGTGTTTCAACATTTATGTTAACCTGAGAATAATCACTGTAATGGAGCGTTTTGACTTTGCATCAACACTGACAGAAATTAGCTAAAATATGTCCTCACCCCACTGGTGCTTGTATCTGGAAAGTCCCAGGAGGTCCTGGGAGATGGTGGCTTTGACTTTAGAAAGCTGTAAAGCCAGGCAAGAGTGAGCCTGGGGACCTCTCACCTGGCGCGTCTCACTCCAGCTTCTACTGGGGCAAGCTGAGACCTCATTTCTTTTTGCACTGGTTTTATAGCCACGTTGGTTCCTGGCCACCCGTTACGCCATCATCACCAATTCACTGTCTAGTGCAACACATACATCTGCCCTGCCAAACCTCTTTAGGTTCGTCCTAACTGCAGGCTCACACCTGGCTTTTTGTGCATTGTCTCTGCAGAGACTTGGAAGAGAGCAAGGGCAGGAGAGGAAAAAAATGCATCCTTTTTACGTATCACTTAAGATCTGGAATTCCTTTGCAGCTGATTCCTTTGTCTGTCTTTCAAGATGACTCTTGCTGTGTTGTATTTAGCTGTAAAACCCAACTGCGCTTGGATTTTCCTCTGCAGTTCTTGCAGGAGGGATTTTCTTCCTGTGCTCTGTTCAGCATCCTCTGCAGATCTCACTCCATTGTGCTCACCTCTTGCAGGCCAGTCTCTTCACTGAGAGTTAGGCTTGGAGGTGGGAGAAGAGGACTGCAAGGAGGGACAGGTGGTATTTAGGTTGGACAAAGATGTGTAGCGCTTCCTGGGGCGTGCAGCTTGATGTAGCGGGAAGGCTTATTTGTTCTAGTTACACTAAGAGTTTTATTCATGCGTCTTGTTGCTCCTGGCAGGGCAGGAGTTGAACAAAAACACCTCTCTGGCCCAACGGTATGGGTCTTCAGCAAACAGCCATGGGTCCAACCAAAAACGTCTTGACAGGAAAGCAAAGGGATACCTGTTTTGGAAGATGCACTAAGAGACCTTGATTTAATGTGATCTGCCCGTGGTTGGGCTTTGTGGGAAAGTCACTGTAGGATGCAGGGGAGAGGATGTCTCCCCGCTGGGAGAAAAGTGTGCTTAGAGAGGGAAGGAGCCCCTCCAGAAAGCCCCTCCTGAGCAACCTGGATGCAGGGAAGCTGCTGAGCAGAGAAGAGCCAGAGGAGATTTTCCAATACTGACAGGTTTTCTGTGTGATGAAGCTGTGGCTGTTGCCAGGCATGGGTGGAGTGGGACAAGGCAGAGGAGAGCAAGAAATGCCCCCTCGATGGCCTCTGCATCCCTGATGGGGTCCCGGTGGCTGCAAGGCGGCTTGGCTGAGGAGCACCTCATGCTGGAGACCAGCTCTGGAGCCAGGAGGAATTCACGGGCCACCCAACGGCTGTGGTTCATAGGTAGCCCTGTGCCGATCAGGTAGCCTGGGAGGCAGGAAAGGTGTTTTCCTCCAGTTTTAGTGCTCCCTGGCTCTCAGCTTTCCATTCCTGTCCACAGAAGTGTCAAGAAAGGGCTGGTTTTATGTTTTAACTCCGTTAGACAGAGGGCTGTAAACTCAGAGCCCGCGTTAATAGGATACTTGTCTTTCAGACCCAAAATGGAGGGTGAGAGACCAGGGTCTCTCGCAGCTAAATACTGTTCTATTGTGCTGCATTTTATATCCGCTGGTAGGAGCGACCAGAAGCTGTGTGGGAATGCGCGTTAAATGTGTTATTTCGTTAAAATGTCACTTTCTCAAGTATCATGCGCTGTATTTGCACGGGGCTTGCGGGCTCTCAGTATGCGACTGCAGAGAGCAACTGGAGCACGGGACCACCCGAAGGCATCCAGCTGCTTCCAGTGCAGTGCCGCAAAGGGGTCCCAGTCCCCGGTGGAAGGCACGTGTGAACCTTCCACTGCTGGCCTCAGCATCCAGGTCTGTTGCCACCCGGGCTGGCTCCGCCGGTGGCTGAGCTATGTGGGAAAGTCACCGTAAGGATGCAGGGGAGGGGATGGCTCCCCAGTGGGAGAAAAGTGTGCTCAGAGAGGGAAGGAATCCCTCCAGAAAGCCCCTCCAGGTAGACGGGATGGCTTGGTGGCCGTGCAGAGCTGAGTCCCAGTCACCTGCTGGTGCTTCTGCAGCAAAGGAGTCGGGGGAGTGGGAGGTTTCATTGCACTGTTAAAGGCAACAACATTTTTGGAAAGTGTTGTGTTATTAAATGCAGATTTCCATGCCCAATGAAGACTGAAATTTGCTGAGAAGGGAGGGGGGTTTGTGTCAGGTGTCTAATGGCCACAAGAGTTCACCTCCACCTCGCTCCAAGGGCCTGGCCAAAAAAATTTGTCCTTAATTTGTGCAAGGGCAAAGTGCCCTTTCTCATGTCGAAGGTGTAATTTTCTCTCCTGCCACCCCTTTGTCTCCCCTACTGTGGGACCCCCACACCTTCACGTACTCACAGTATTTGCTTTGACTGTCTCCTGGAGCTTGGCTCTCTCTTTACACCCTTGCACTTATTGTCAAGGCTGTAGACACACTTGACTGGAAAGCTACAAGGTCGAGCAGGTTGACCACTGATGCATCCACTCGGTGATGGTCCTGTTGCTCGCTCTGAAGTCCCTGGGTGGTAAAGACCACTACAGGACTGTGATACTGCTGAAGTGAAGAAATTGTCCTCTTTTGAGCTGTATCTTCTCCAAAGCTTTGGGAGATGGAACTGGAGCATCCCAAGAGTGTTCCTAGGATCAAAAGCAGGGACTGATCAACATCGACGTGTACCTTTATATGTGATTGGCTCTGACTCCTCCGGGGGTGGTTGCCTTAGATGTCTTGAACCTTTTTTTTTTGCTGTAATAGGAAACAAGGTGTTAGGTATGGCGCTAGGCTTTATCTGGGCAAGAAGATCAACATCTCTGCAGACATCCAAAAACAGGCAGCCAAAGCCTCAGTCTTTGGACGAGCAGCTAATTACTGGACTCACGAGGAGGGAATCCTGCAGTGGGCCTAGGCCATCCTTAGGAAAGTGCAGAAGAGGCCGTTCAATGGACACCGTCTTGTTTGGCAGAAAAGGCACCCAAAACAGCAGGGTGGCTTTAAAGGGGGATGGTGACACAGGGGGGATGTTGAGTGAAAGGACTGTGTCAACACATCTTCTAGGAGAGTGGCGAAGCTGCCTCCTGATTGCTGAGAGCAGATTTCGTGGTGGGGCAGGGACCTTGTGCATCTTGTAAGCACATTGGAGGGAAGCTGGCTGTCCCTGTAAGCCTTAGGTTTGGAGGAAGGATGGTCTGACAGGATGGCCAGGGACACAGGAGCTTTGCAGGTAGCTCTCTGCTGTGCCCCAGCCTTAGTTTGCGATCCATCAATGTTCCTGCCTCGCAGTTCTTCTGATCCAATGGCGGTACCAGGGATCTCTTTCTCCCATATCCTTTTCTCCTGTCTTCTGGCATCCAGGTTTCCAATCCAGAGCTCAAAGTGAAAGAAAGACTTGTGCCACCAGAAATTAATCTGTGGGGGTGATGAATGGGACAACTCTCCAGGGCAGCCCTTACAGGGCAGGAAGAGAAAAATAATGTTGGAGGCAGCAAGACTTTGAGGTCAGGACTGATCTTTCTGCCACGTCTGGGGACCTGGGGGTGGCTTGGGACCGGCGCGCTGCAGTCACAGGAATGAGGACAGATTCAAATCAGACAAGTGATATGTTACCTTTAACGCTGGGGAAAACAGAAGTGGCTCAGGGAAGCTGAGACAACATTTCTGGAGCAACATAAGGTTTTTTTAAACAATTTCCTGATTACTTTGACTGCTTGATCCTACAGCCTGAGTATTGCCCTGGTGTTACTTCTTTGCATTTCATTTCCTAAGACATCCTGGAGAGCAGAGAGCGAAAAATAAAATAAAAACCTGGCATGTATTTTACAAGCTGTGCCGGCTTCTTCCACAGACCCCGTCAACCTCCTGAACCGCAGCTGCTCAGATAGCTGAGGTCACTGGAAAGGTTCCTACCGACTTCAGGGGTCTTTGAACCCACCTGGAATTATACTGATGCACTTGCAAGCGTGACAGAAAGTCCATTTTGGTGGAAAAGCTCCAACTGGCTCCAGGAGAGGCTGGGCCACAGCCTGGCCATGGGCTCTGGTGATGGAGGAGCCACCTTTATAACACCACCACTGCACCGCAAGCTGGTGGAGCTGCATGAGCTGTGTACCACCCGCTGCCTGACAGCAAGGGAAGGAGAAGCACCTCTTTTCCCAGTCTTTGGGGTGGATCAGGGTTTTCAGCTCCAGTCGTCTTCCTAGAGTGTTTGTGGCAGCTCCCGAGCATCACCTTTTTCCTTTGAGCTCCACAACAAGCAGCGTGGTTAGAATTTCTTTTGAATGCCTCAGGCCAAGCACAGAAACGTGGAATGGATTTGGATCAATTTTTTTTTTTCCTTTTGGAATTTTATTTAAAGAAAAAAAAAATAAAAAGCGCCTTGGGCAAGAGCTGAAGCGTGGAAAATTTTATCCCAAAAGGTGGATGCTTTGTGAAATTATGAGCGTGTGAAAACAGGTGGTTAAACTGAAATGGTTTTACAGATTGAAGTACAGAGGGTGCTACCAAAAACCTGTTATAAATCCTGGAGTGAACTCTTCTTGAAAGGCAGAGGTAGAAGAACAGGCCATCAGCAAGTAACATGAACCACTACCAAACCCGCAGGCAGCTCCATACCTGGTAAAGAAGCCAAGCAAAATGAGAAGAGGCTTTCTGAAAGGTCAGCAAGGGAGCCAAGTCCAGGCCTGGGCTTCGCTATTTAAACTCAGTCTCAAAAACTACACCCTAGTGAGTGGTATCTGGCTGGGACACGTTTTACTTGCAGCACCTGATCCAAAACCTGCTCAAGTCGATGGCAAGTTCTCTGCGAACTTCTCCGAGTGTTGGATCAGGGCCTTAAACGTGCAGCCGGGAGGAAAAAACATGTAAGGACTGTACTGCAGCACGTTGCACGGTGGAGGAAGGGCTGGTGCTACGCGAGAGCCAGAACCGCACTGCCCTTCACCGCGGAAACCCACGGACGTAGGGCTGAAGGTGGAAATAGGGTCCTGGGGAGAAGAAAGTCAGAGTGAGTTGGAGGTCTGCAGCTGCGAGCGATCAGGAGGGAAGGCTTTACAGCCGTTATTGGTGTCATTGCAGCTAAAGGGGCTAATTACATCAAGGCTTTGCTGTGCGAGGTGCTGTATAAGCACATTACAGGAGAAGGACCCCGTCCTGTGCTGATCTTGTCAGCACAGAAAAGGGGTAGCGGTGCTTTACAGCTACCCAGATGGCTTCCAGTGAGCACAATGTGTAGCTGTCATTGTCCTTTTTGTGATGAACTGTGTTCCTGCGGAGCCCAGGGCCTCAGACACACGTCTTCTGGGTGGATTAAGTTAAAATAGGTAAGAAAATACATTTGCTTGTTCAATTAATAGAATGATCTGTGGAAGTCCCTTTTCTGTGGACGAACATGCCTACACGTGTATGTATACACTGTAAAGGATGCCTGACTCCGTTTTCTATACTGGGAGACTGAATATTGTCTTCACACGTCCAGATTGTTTTCCTATGCACTCATGAGATAAAAAGAATCTCTTTTTGCCCTGTTGTCTTATCCCTTCTTCACATGTCCTCGCAGAAACGTAGGACCTCCCCAGCGTGCCTTGGGGAGCCCAGCTCATCCCAGTGGTTAGCCTCAGCACCCCGCGGAGAGAATGCGTGCCGGGAAGCATCCACTTCCGTGCAGACCTGACGTAGCTCAGCAAGGACCTGCCAGGGAATGAGAAGCGGCTCCCAGTCCCCTGACTCCCTCGGGTTCAGCCTCGTCCCACTGAGATCCTCCCAGAGGACCGCTGAGGTGGGAGGCTGGGGTGCACCAGCTCGGTGCCTCACTCCCAGCTTCCTTATTAAAGCACGCTGGCATACAGCTTTTAGGATCCCCATGTCACTCGGAATGAGCTGATTTCTGTTGTGTTACTAAAATGTAAGTGCGATTATGAAGTGTCATGCTACACGCTCTGCAGAGTTTTACAGCTGTGTCTTAAAGGGCTCGTAACGAAAAAAAAAAGGGGGGGACTTAAACTGGAAGCCAGGAGTATAGTTCCATTTAGGATTACAATGGCAATACTAATTAAAACCCCTCGGAGAGAAGAGGGGGAAGGAAATGACCGAACCCCCAGCGCTGTCCCAGGATGGTTATTGCCCAGGGACAAAACAAGGGAGAGGCCAACCAGAGGCTGGAGAAGACTGGCTTGGGCCATGGGAGATAAAGCCTTAACTTCTCCTCCTTGCTTTGTCAGGAGAGCCAGGAGGGTTATACCAGCCACAGAGAATTTGCCCGTTGCCTGAAGGCTTTGGTGCATGGAAGCCATTAAAGATGACCTCAACCAAGGCGAAGAGTTGCAGCCTGCGGCACTTTGTCCTAAGCGTTTCCACTCTTTCTTTTCACATTAGACAACAAATCTTTTAATCGTCCACAGAGTAAGTTGGTTAAAAGTGTTTCTCTGTAGTTCTTGCCTCGTGAGAACATGGGTGCAGGCTCTGTGCTCACTGCCTTGGTAAAGAACTGTGTGCTGGTATTTTCCTGGAAATTCCAGTGACCAAGAGGTGGTGGGCTCCATGAGAAGGCTTCCTCCATGTCCTGGGTGTAGGTTGGGTAACCAAGTGTCTGGGCTGTAAAGTACCGTTCGCAGGTTGAGTAGCAGTGGAAAGAGGGTTTGAGATTTAGGGGTTCTTCTGGACCCCTCACAGTCAAACCATGAGAAATTAATAAACAAGCTTTTGTCCTCATCAGGACGAAAGCTGGAACCTTACTAGTAAGAAAGAAGTTGTAAGGTTGCCGTTTTCCTGCAAAAGCAGATTGTTTTCTTATGCACTCAGGAGATAAAAATAATCTATTTTTTTCTCCTGTTGTCTTACCCTTTCTTCACATGTCCTTGACTGAAATGCAGGGCCCCACCGCTGTGCTTTGGTCCCTCACAGCTTTGTCTTCAGTCCCTGTGAAGCAGGATGGGTCTTGAGGTTTCTCCACCAGCCTCTCCAAGGAGGGCCTTGTTCTGCCACCTACTTTTGACTCGGAGTAGCATCTCTCATTCCAAGCCCAGACAGACATAGCACGGCATCCAAAGGGCCAGTAACTGTCCAGCCACTTGGGATTTCTCTTTGTACGCCCAAGCCTGGAAAAAAATATTCCCAGAAAACGTGAGCCTGAAGTATCCCCCTGAGGTCAGTGTGAAACCTGCTGCAGGGGGATGGGACGCTCCGTTTCAGCCTCAGACCTCACATCCCTCTGGAGAGCTCCAGGCCATTTATTCCTGCCTTAGCTCCAAGCTTGGCTTTCTCCTTCAAACCTATCCAACTGGAAAGCGTTTAGGAACTGCTAGCCTTGCTGTTCCACATTTCATCTGTTCAACACGGTATTTACCATTCTTTTTGAGTTTTAGGAGTTAATTAGGTGGGTCGATACTTTCTGATCAGTTGGTGTGGTGAAGGTGAGGCCTTTTGAGATGACTTCAAGTCCACCATCCAGGTTTTCTTAGAGGTAAATAGGAGTGGATGGGACTTTCTTATATGATGCCACTCAGCTGGGCTGCTGGATTATGCAGCGTGATCCAGGCCAGTCCAAACCCCAGATAAATTTAGATCAGACATCAAGCCCTGCCAAAGACTTGCAGATCAAAGCAATAAGAGTACTGGCATCGGATCACAATAACATTCACGACGTTGGCTTCCTCTCCAGTTGTGCAGCAGATCTCTGTCACTCTGGGGCAGGCATCTCCCTTCCATCCCTTTGACTTAAGCACCATCTTTGTGCTTTTTTTTTTTCAGCAGCGGAGCTAGGGCTTGCAATAGTGCCAATAGCGATCCATAGTAATGCCAGAAAAGAATTAGTATGTGCTAATAATGACTATTTCTCCATCTTGGAGACGTGCTTTCTTATGTGATCAGGTACAAGTGTCTTTCTCCTCCTGTGTTATTGGCCTGCAGCACTTTCTGCATATTTCATAAGTGTAGTTGGCAGTGTGAAATGCCACGCCACAGTTTGTGGCATTGAAAAACTCACTCTCTCGGAGTTAAAGAATGGTCCTTACAGACTAATTCGTGGTAATGCTAATGCACTACCTCAAGTGAACAGTGAAAATATCCTGTCACCACAATAAGTAACCAGAATAGGTTTTTATAGCCGGCAAAGCTGATCCACCATACTCTGCAGATGGGAAAGCTAATTTCTCTGTATTTTATTTTATTTTTCCTATGTCTAAAATAACTGAAACCCTTTCCTCTGTGTTCTGGAAGGATGTAATTTTCAGGGTGGTGAAACCTCGCAGCAGCAGGAGCTGAATAAGTTCACAGAGAGCTGATCACACCTACTTGCAAGAACCCACACTGCATTTACTTCTCCTGGTTTAACGGTGGAGAGGAAAAGGAAGGAAGAAGACATTTCTGACAAAGGATCTGCCAGCACAGCTTGTAAGGTAGGGATGATTTGAAAACAGTGCCCGATCAGCCCAAGGCAATTAGCACCAAAGATGCAGCAGAATGTAACTAATCTACACTGTCTTCTTGTAAACTGAAGGATTATCTTGTTTTAGGACAACTGTTACCATCAGAAACTTCCAACCACGTGGGCTTTCCTCCAAGGACCATGCACAAACCCGGACTATGTTTCCAGCCATAGAGCTAGCCACTCTTCCGGAGCCCAGAGTCTGGGAAGGACAATCAGCTCTTCCCTTGTTTAACCTGAGCCTATTTGCATTCTGCCTGTCACTGTCCCACATCCTAATTAATTTCCTTTGCTGCAGCACTGGGATCTGGGTGCCCAGCCGCAGCCCTTGTTTCAGCCTCCGAGAAGAAAACCAAGTGCAAAACTTGAAGGTCGGAGAGGGTCAGGCATGTTCTGTGCTAGAAATCCAGAAATCCCTCGCTGGCACGGGGCCACTCTGGAGCGTCCCAATTCCTTGTCATTACCTAGAGGAAAAGCTGCTTTTCCTTTGGCTTTCTTAGATGCTGGGCCCTTTTCCTCAGGTGCTCTCCTCTCCGAGGTGACCTGGTGCAACTCCCCACACCAGCTCCCAGCAGATGTAAGGCAGAGAAAGGCTTTCCAAGCGGGACATCACAGTGCTGGTACACCACAGAGTCTTTTCATCGGGGTGCTGGGGGGTATGCCTGCTTTTCCATGATGGTGAGGTACAGGGCAAAATCTGAGCAGGATGAGCTACGTGCTGTAGAGTAAGTTCTCAGAGTAGAAAAAGCTGATTTGCAGTAGGGAGCTAACAGCTTTTCCATCGCTTTTGTTAGAAGTCAAAGCTGCTGAAGATCCGTCCACGACCAGAACCACAAGCAGAACCCAAGCAAAGTCTCCAGAGACAGACAGACTTGTGCCAAACGGAGGGCAGCCTGCGGTCTGCAGAGAAGAGACAGGCAGGGCCAAGGACTCCGTGCGTGGCTGTCACCGTAGTCTGTGTCCAGTCGCCCAGAGGAACACGGACTCTTTCTTGGCAGAGGTATGAAATATCACTAATTGCTAACCCTCCATGGTCAGGATAAAGTTAGAAGGTGAAATGATTGGTGCAAGCCCCAGAAATGAGGAGTTTAAGGGTGACAAAGTGGCCATGGGCTAGAGTTTCCAGCTGTCTTTGTCGCTTCCTAGGGAAAAGAAATAAACGCTCACGCCTGACCAGAGCCCCTCCTGGAGGATACATTTCCTGGGAACTCTCACTTTGATGGCTGTGAAACCCATAAAGTTTTTCTTCTTATATCTGGGAAACCACAGTCAAGCTCCGGTGGGGCTGTCCTTGGTTAAATAGGTGACGGTAAAAATAACTCACAAATGCAACACCAGCGTGGGCATGTAAATCAACGCCTGGAGTGCCTCTTAAGGTAAGGTGCCTCCTTTTTGTGGGGGGTGTCTGCGCGGGAGTCATCCTGCAAATGAAATCCATTCGAGAGGGAAGAGGCAAAGTCCCATCGAGATGTGACTCGCAAATCCATCAGCAATTCCATTTCAGAAGAGATAGAAGGATTTAACGCGGCTGTCAGCAGCATTCTTCAGGTCGCACTGCTGTGTAAAAGAGAGTGCTAGAACCTGGGACTTAAACTAAACAGATTTCCTATAGGAAACACACACAAAATTACATTGCTTCTAAAGTTACTTTTATAGACGTTTTCCCTGAGAAATATTTCTCCCTGGAAAAATAAATTCACAGGATGTAATTAAAACAGTTATATGTGTACACTGGAATGGCACCCTTTAAGTGCTTCACCAAATGCACCACTAAATAAAGGAATGAAAGCCAGCTTTGTTTAAATCTATTAATAACAATATGTATTAATTATAAAATGAGACATTGTTCTGCTGGTTTATGGTTATGAAAATAGCCTTTAATAAGGCTGAGACTGGAGTACTCAGCTTTGCCGTTGTCTGCGCTGTTAAAAGGGCTTTGAAAATCTACCATAATCTACTTCTTTTACTTGTCAAACCCTGACCCGATAAAGGCGTTGGGTATCAGATTCCATGCCCCACGGATTCTGGTAATAACCAGGTGCTGATGACTGTATTATTTTTTTTCTGCTTTTCTTGCCATTTTCTTTGGTTTTAGCTTTTGTTTAAATTAAAAGAGAAAGAGGCAACGGCATTGCATTAGAGTTTAACTTTCACACTTTGGGGACCAAAGCCTTAAGAGTCTTGTATTGATCCATTTCTGCATTGAGCAGGGCGTATCGGTGCTCCCAAATCTGCTCAGATAATTAGGGATAATAATTATCTCTGGCCCTCTGCCTGCACACCCCAGGGCCCACTGTCTCGGTCCAGCAACGTGTAGCAAATCTACTCACCCAGCTTTGCAAAGCGCCTGGGCTACGGCACCCCTTTTCTGCTTGGAAAAGCATCCTCAAGGGTGCGGAGGTGTTGCAGCCTGAAGCCAAGTGTGTGTGTGAGGTGTCCCTTTTTCCTCGTGTGTTTTTCCTGCTTTTGGAGAAGCTTTGCGAAGCACGGGGAAGGGAAGGCAGCCCGCTTCAGCAGTGTTTGTAGCCCAGCTAAAATCTTCTTGAGAGGCTATTCTGTCTTTCCTCTTTCCTTCCCACTTCTCGCACCAGAAGGATCGTGTAACGTGATACTCCTGACCTGACAAAGGGACGCAGGCTGAGATAGCCCGACGTGCTGGAGATGCTGTCCATGTTGGGGCATCTTGCGATGTTGTCGGTGTTGGGGCATTTTGTGCCGTTGTCCGCCAGCTCCTGCAGCCCTGGCGGGCTCGGTGCGGCTGGGCAGAGGCTCATTGCTCTGTCATTTCAGGGAGTAATTTTGGAGGGCCCAGGGGAAGCGTTTGCTGGGCTCTCGCAGGAGGGAATCAGCGCAGCAACAAAGAAGCATCCCCGCCTGCATCTCTTCCCCGCCTGCTCCTTACGCAGGCCATCTCCATCTCTTGCTTTATAATTTATTATACCTGACTGGGTACCTTTTAATTTTTCTTTGATTACTTCACCTTTTACCCTTTCTTAGTAGGGATATAAGCTAAAAGCCAAAATTACACCTTTATACCAGTGTAATTACGAAATGTTCTTTATTGCTATTATTGCTATATTGCTGTTCTCATCACCAATAAAAAAAAAGTCCATGTCCTTCAAGCATGACTGGCCATATTTTCTGTATCTCTCCCAAGCACAGCAGGGTGACATTTCTAACGCATCTCCAGCCCAGGACCTCTTTTTGAGGGGAGAAGGAAGAACTCAGGGTCATTTGTTAAAAGAAACGTTGCGTTGCTGTTAGCGCTTGAGGGAGATACTGCGAGGATTGACAGAACAGTCATTGTTATTTCTTTACTGGAAGCTGAATTTTGGTAACCAAAACATTTTAAATAGCCTCTCTGGAGCCACTTCCAATATGAAAAAAAAAAAAGAGACAAAAGAAACAGAGAAAAATGAACCGGGGTTGATCTGAAATACCTTGAAACAGAAACCCCTTCCCTGGGAAGGACTGGGAGCAAGGGGAGGTGGTTAAACGTGTGGAGTCGAGAGTCAATTTTCATTTCTCAATTAGCCCTAAACCCCCGCGCTCTGCCACCGCCAGGGAAAGCCAGGCCAGGGACCGCTGCCCGCGCGTCGCTTCGCAGCTGCTCAGCATCGCCGCATCTCAACGGGGAAAACAATTGGGGAAATGTTTTATGTTCACACTCCACCTCGGAGGTGGGCTGGCGTCCAGAGCGTGCCATAAAACAGGCAGGAATGCCGCTGGTTGGAAACACGCTCATAATTCTTGTACCCCTCTTTCCAAAAGACACCTTTCTTCATTTAATTGTTTTAAAACCGCAGCATGTTCACGTTACCCTCTGCAGAAATCGCGTCTGAAAAGGACTTTGTAGTTTCTTTTTTTAGCACTGGGATTTGAGGAGGGGGGGTTAGTTCTTGCTTTGTTTAGTTTCCTTAAATCCCCCCTCACCATAACAGCCGGGGGCTTCTTTCCCCCTTTTATTCTCCTAGGGCTCAATTCAATAAATACACATCCGGCTCCTTCGCAGTCCTAGTCTGGCTTAATGAAATTGTGCTAGGCACTTCCAAGAGAAGGATGTTTATTTTTCTCCGCTGATTCGGTTAGGCTGGTCCAGGCCTCGTGTGCCCGGAGAGCTGCTCTATAAAGAGACCCTTGTGGTCGCAGCGTGGACGCTGTGTCAGCCGGTAAGTGCCTGCACTCGCTCAACACTGGGATTCTCTTAC
>VYZM01010474.1:505760-521839 GCA_013398915.1 Dromas ardeola
CACCCCATCGAGCACTGCGAGGACACCCGGCTGCACGACGCGGCCTACGTGGGGGACCTGCCCACCCTCAAGAGCCTGCTGCAAGAGGAGAGCTTCCAAAGGTGAGGGGCCTTCTCCCACCCCGCCCCGCCCGCACCCTCCCCCTGGCTCTGGAGACACCCCCCCGTCCTCACAGGGGACGAGGGAGCCAGGTCCCGCGTGAACGCTTTTGGCTGGTTGACCCCGCAGCCTGCTCCGTTTGGAGACCCCGTCCTGCCCGGTTTGTTACGGGAGGGGCTGTCAGGTTGGGAGGAGGATGCTCCGCTCGCCCCCCGAAATCCTCCCCCGTCGGTCCTCCAGCAGGCAAACCTCAAGCCAGTTCGCGAGCCTGCGGCGGCCCTGCGCACGTTCTTTCCAGATCAGGGTGGAAACGTAACACCGTGAAAACAGGAGCCTGCGAATAATGGGAAAAACATACAAAAAGGATTACGGTCATACATAAATCTGAAACACCCGGTGTTACCAAATCTGCCCAGTGCTAAGTCTGCGACTGTGGGGATAGTTAATTAATTTTCCTGCACCGTGGAGAATACTACATAGAGTGCAGAATGCCTCCCAGCCTCAAAAAAAGTGTCCTTTCAGCAAAAATGAGAATGACCCAGCCCCTCTTTCTGCCACCTGGGCAGCTGGGGCTCTTCGGTCCCTTGGTCTGAGATTTTTGCCTTATTTTTTGTCTTATGCCGCGTGGGAACCCTGTGGCAGCAGGTCCAGGCATCCTTCCCTGCAGGAAAAAGCAAAGTTTGGTGGGAGGAGCAGGGCTGGACCCGCAGCACCATCACACAGGTGATGGAATGAGCGGAGAAGTGACTTCTTTGAATTTGGGGGTAAGTATGGGGTGGAGATCCCCAAACCTCCAAGGTTGAAGGGAGCACTTTTATCATAAGACTTGACAGCTGAGGGCTTGATGTGGGGTTTATACTACTCCTTTTCCTAAAACATGGTTGGAAAAAAAAATTGGGGCATACCTCTCCTAGTAAACTGTATAAAAACTACTTTGTCCTGTACCAGTTACGTGGGCCTGCATGGAGTGAGCTAGAAGAGCAAATCCACCGCTGCGCTGGCTAAAGAGCACTTTCGCCAGCCTACATCGGCCTTAGAGAAATCCCTTCCCCTCTGTGTGTTCCTGCTAAAATGGTACCCACAGTGGTTTGAGGAGAATTTGGGAGTGAGGTTTGGATGTTTATGAGACTTGTAGGGCTAACCTGAGGTCGGGATGAGCGTGACAAATATTACAGGTTATTTCAGAGAGGATCTAAGCAGCCGTCAGCTAGAGCCACCTCTTTCGATAAATTGGAAAAGGCTTTTATGCCAGTACAGCCATCCAACAAGGATTCTAATGGCCTGCTTACGCTGTTCGGTGGAGGATGGCCACACCTCCCAAGCTTATTCCTTGGTGGCAGGGCTGAGTTTCCCTGGATTTGTGTTTATGTCATCCCATGGTGCCTGGCTGAGCGTGGATGTGGCCAGTGGTGTGATATGGCTGTGTGCCTGCATTTCTTGTGCTGTGGGTTAGGGTTAGGGTTAGGGTTTGGAGCATTTCTTGCTGTTTCCCTGCTGCTTTGACAACCTTCTGCCCCTTTTGGAGCAGCCTGAATTAAACTGTGGTGGTCCCCAGCTTGGTCACTTTTGATTTCGGACATCTCCCTTTAAAAAAGGGATTAGGGATTTTTTTTTTTTTTTTCTATTGGCAATTTTGACTGAGTTTTGAGACAGGGTTTGTCCCTTTCTGTGCTTACGTGCAGCCCTTGACACAGCAGAGCTGCGATAAAGCCCATCTTCCAGGCACTACTCCGGTACGTGCTGTAGTCTCTGGCTACCTATGTGCAGCACCTAGTCAGGTTATTAGCGGGAGCTTTTCAGGGCTGCTACGAAGTGCCGAAAATGGGGAGGAAAAGCTTCAAGGGATCTGTTGGGGCTCTCCCAGCACCTCCTCGAGGGCTGGGGGAGGTGGGGTAGTGCAAGGTGGCAGGAAGCACTCTCTGACCCAATGCTTTTCACCCCCAATGCCAGCCGGATCAACGAGAAGTCGGTGTGGTGCTGCGGCTGGCTGCCCTGTACCCCGCTGCGCATCGCCGCCACTGCCGGCCACGGCCCCTGCGTCGACTTCCTCCTCCGCAAAGGGGCTGAGATCGACCTGGTGGACGTGAAGGGGCAGACCGCCCTCTACGTAGCTGTGGTCAATGGGCACCTCGAGTGTGCCAAGATTCTCCTGGAAGCTGGAGCTGACCCCAACGGCAGCCGGCATCACCGCAGCACCCCAGTCTACCACGCGGCACGTGTGGGCCGGGCAGACATCCTCCGGGAGCTGATCAGGTGAGAGCTCGGGTACAAGCTGGAGATGATCTGGTGGGGAGAAGAGTTACTCTACTTCCCTCTCTTATTCCCTTGGGATCTTTTTCCCCCGTGGGGCTCAGAGCATCTATTCCCTGCTCTCATGCCCAGTGCCTCGGCCTGGTGAAGCTGCCCGAGAGATGGATAGGAGAGAGGGTGGAGAGATGCCGAAAGAGACATCCTTGTCTTCCCTATTGCTTGGCCCTGGCAACAGGTTTGTACCCTCCTGTGTGACTCCTGTGACAGTTCTAAGACAACACCCAAGAGAGGAGTCTCCGTCTCTGAGCCCACTACCCGCTATTCAGTCAGAGACAAATTTTGGAAAGTATCTTCCCTGACACCTCCATCTCGACTGCCAGCTCCATGCCCCTGGCTGAGTTTATGAGTGAGGCGGATCCACCAGTGACCCAAAAATTGGTTGGAAACACCTCTCTCCTTTGTCTAGCGGTGCTGCTCTGACCATTTTCTGTCATTGGGAAGAGAGATGCTTGTCGCCGTCACTGTCTGTTCTTTGCTGCCTGGTGTTTACCCATGACTAGGGCACCCTCCGTGCCATCTGACTCAGTCTCCCCTTGCCGGATACCTGATGCACAGCTCCACCAAAGGGGTGGCATCCCTGGGGCAGGGAGTGACGGCCGTTACTGTGAGGTGATGAGCAGTAACCTTAGGTGGGCGGTGGGTGGCTGGTGACCTCCAGTCCCTCAGGAAACTTCTTCTGCAGCACCAGCAGTGAGTGGGCTCAAGGTCTAGCAGTAGGCTGTGCAAACTTGAGTTTCTTCCTCCGTAGCATGTCATGATGCTTCCTTTCTTCTAAATTGGAAGCCTTTTTGTATAAGGGACTGTGCTGAGCAACTATATGGGCCATTGACACCAAATAATAAGGGGAAAATGTAACTTGTAGAAAGAAATAGTAAAGGAGAAGAAAGTTTATTTGGATTCACACAGAAACACTCTCCAAGGAATCTTTTCCATGACTGCAAATGCTAGAAAATAACAACAAAAAGGATTTGAATAGAAAAATTTCAAAATGCTTGGGGATTTTCTCCTTTCCTTTTTGCTTGCGGGGAAGTTAATTTTCATAAAAGTGCAGCTTTAAGGAAGCTGGCAAGTCGAAGGTGAGGGGGTCCCCCCCGCCCCTTGCTCCTTTCTCAGCAAGCTGAGAGAAGGGTGTCCCCATCGCCACGTGCTTGTTGGTACAGGGTTCAGCTCACACGTTGCATTCCCGAGAATCTCCCCTGATATATCCGCTAAGGCAGGGTGAAATGTAGCAAATGGTATTTCAGCAGCACATGGAGAGCTGATGCATTGATTTATGTGTCTACTCCTTGGGATACCTTGCCAGCAATATTAAAAGCAAGATTTTGGAAAAATTTCAGGATTAAAAATTAACTGGAGTTTGTCCAATATCTTTTTATTAGACAGTGTCTCTCCCAAGGCTGCTAAGCTAATACCAAATTGTCAGATTGCCCACAATTTCAACTATCTCAGAGTACGGGTTTCACAGATCTGTTCAGAGCTGCTTACTTCAAAATGCAGTCTTATGTTACAAAGCTCACTCAGAGATTTTTAAAATGTTGATTTAAAGGATTTGGCAGGGGGAATGCCATGAGGAAGACACATTTACTGAGATATAAGGAAATATCTCAGCGTATTCAGCTTGAGGGAGCCTCAGTGTCCTGAAAAGAAAGCCCAACCCAGTTTAGGCTTGCTGCAAGGTGTCTAAACGTCACCTGGTTTGTTTTATTTTTTTAATCATACGGTAGCACAATGAGGATTTGTGAATCCTACCAGAATTGCTGAAGCAGCTAACCAAGCAATAGGTGCAATTGTATCCATTAATAGTAAATACACGCATAGCTATGAAATGGTAATTCATTTTATAAGACGGCTGGCAGAAATATTTATGCTTGTACTGCCAGGGTATGGATTACTTTCCTAACAGCTTGTGATGTGATCATGCCGCGATGGGATCGGACTGTGGCGTTAGACTTGCAGCGTAACTGAGGCCTGACCCAGCATATTAAGGACAAGAGGATCCTTTTGCCACACTAAAAATGGTGAAAAAGAGATCTGACAAATCATCCCGATGCCTCAGGCGCATGCCTAACTGTTATAAAAGCAGAATTTTGTATTTTGTATTGAACTGGGGGTTTCCACTGAAAATTTTGATGACAGTAATGAAAAAAAAAAAGAACTGAAATGAAGGTGTACCTACTGTCTGGTCAGGTCTGTGGCCGTAGGAGGCGGTGGCCATATAACAGCCCTACAAAAGTCCCACAGCAGCACAGATGACTCTACCCGAATGCTCACATAGTCTGATTTTAAGAGGTTTGTTTATCTACGGGGAACATGTGTGATTGCCTGTGGAGAGCACACCTTTTTTTTTATTTAGCCGTCTGTGCTCTAACATAGGTAAAGTCATGCAGATTGAGCAAAGTGCTGCCAAAGTCCCCAAAAGATGGGAATGTCCCCTTAGTGTGCGGTGATTCCCAGGCCAGTTGCCTGGCCTGGGAAGCAAAGCTCAGTCCTGTGGCTGGTGCGAGGACTGGCTCACACTCAGCAGTGTTGTCACTGCCTAGCTCCCTCCTTTTTCTGCGTTTTCTCGACCCCACAGGTTTCCTGAGATCTCAGCCAAGATGTTCACGCTTGGGAGATCTTGTGCGTTGGGGTAAAAATACACTGCATGCAGCTTTTAGACAAGTTTCCTCAGGCCTTGTTCTGTGTGTGCTTAATTTAAATGAGACTATTCCCAGAATTGAAGCAGTTGGTTAAGTATTTGCTGGATAGGGGCTGGCCCCTACTGGGCTCAACGAGAGCTGTGCTTGCCTCGAGGCAGAATTTGTCCCCCGGTGGTTTCCTTATTTGTTTTATTAACTGCAGAAAGGAACATAATAAGGAATATAATCTATAAAGATAGAAAAATCTAGTTCTCTGAGTGCTCAGTCTGCAATTTTGGGAGGGGGACTGGCCTCTTGTGGGGAGAAGGGGCAAGGCTTTGCTTGATCTGCAGTACTGCACTTAAAACCAGCTACTCCTTAGGGGATTGTGTTGTCTTCCTCCTTGTTGCTGTCCAAGCTGCATGTGAAATAGGTGGAGTTAGTGTCCCCAGTGCTTGGGTGTTACCCAGCCTAGGGGAAATAAGTGCTTATTTCTTCTCTCTGCAGCATTGCCATTTTTCAAATTCCATGCTTTTCCAGAGAGCGACACTTAGCCTTTTTGCTCCCATTTATTTGGCCGCTTTCTTCACTTCCTCCAAAAAATGAAAAGAACCAAAGCCAATAAGCCTTGTTTTCTCCTCATTCACAACTTAGTGCCATCTGTACTTCCCAAAAAGAAGTATGCTGTTGGCGCTGCTTCTGTTTGGTGACCGTGCTGATGTCCATTGAGCAGGGCATTAGCCTGCTCGTGTGCCTTCTCTCCACCACAGCAAGTCCGAGCCCACGTTGCTCTGGTCGCAGTGCTTACGGACCAGTAGGGATATCATGGCACCGTGCGGTGAAGATGTGAGATAGGGGTTTCTCTGTGGGGTGGAGTGAGGCAGGAGCTAGATGCGAAAGGTTTGAGAGGTTTGCCGCTGCGGCTCGTGGAAGTCTCCCCTTCAGTGCCTGGAGTGCTGGCCAGTGAACTGTAATCTCTTGTGCGGTATCCAGTATAATGTATAACCTGTGAATGGAACCGTGCAGGATGGATGGGGAGAGCGGAAGGTCTGATGAAATTACTTTGTGTTTTTCCAGTTTCCTACGTGCGTAGAGTTGGCGGGTACATCCCTTCAGCTGAGCTGATTACTAGGGAAAAGGCCTCTTTTTGACTCCTTGATGGGATTTCTGATGGGATTTCAACTACCCCAGCTCCTTCGGGAGCAGGATTTTGTCATACGCATTTCGCTGTTGAGCACAGATTTCTGTTTCCATTTCCCTGCTGTCAGTGACAGTCAGATCGATTGCCTGTATTGCTTTTTGGCCTGTTTTATCCTGATGGGGAAGTTACTTCACTGCATCTCTTCAACTGAGTCATTTGGAAACATCCCCGCTCCCCAGCTGGCTCATTAGCCTCCAACATTACGTGGTGCTGGCTCAGGGCTGAGCCGTCCCTTGTGCCAAGGCCGTGCTTGGCACATCCTTCAGGAGGGCAAGGAAAGATGTTCCTCAGCTGCTCTCTCCTGAGCCTGGGCTGTTGCGGGTAGAGGAACGGCTTTGCTTCTTGAAGATCAGACCGTGCTGGATATGGCATCCCCACTCAGAAGCTCTGCCAGGGCCCTCTCAGGGTAGGTATGGGTGGTTCTTGGGTGGTGGGTCCCAGAGGTACCAAAGACAGGCAGGGTGCTCCAGGTGTCCTTCAGTCTAATTCCCTGCCAGTCTGTCACCCTGGCATGCAGTTGCGGTGCTGTTGCCTTTGTTTCCAAACCTCTGCTCTTCTGTCACCCACCCAGGTACGGCGCAGATGTGGACGTCAATCACCACCTCACTTCCCGGGTCCCCAGCCTCTCCCTGCGGCCCCTCACCACGCTGGTGGTCTGCCCGCTGTACATCAGCGCTGCCTACCACAACCTCCAGTGCTTCCGGCTGCTGCTACAGGCAGGAGCCAACCCGGATTTTAACTGCTGCGGGCCCATCAACATCCAAGGCTTCTCCCGGGGCTCCCCAGTGTGTGTGATGGACGCTGTCCTGCGGCATGGCTGTGAAGCAGCGTTTGTCCACCTCTTGATTGACTTTGGAGCCAATCTGAACCTGGTGAAAGTGGAGGCCTTGGGAGTTGAATCCACGGGAAGGGTCAAAGTCAACCCTGAGGCTCTGGAGGTGTTCAAAGAAGCAAGGGGTGAGTGGCTTTGACTTACTGAAGTGGCAGTCGTTTTCTCTAGCTCTGGATTCAGGAGAAAACTTTGGAGAGTTTATTTGGTAGTTGGAAGCTGTTCAGGTGGTAGGGTGGGTATTACCATCTTCTTTTGGGTCTGTTTGTTCATGTGCCTTCAGCCAAGTGCAAAGAGATCGTGTAAAACAGGTTATACCTAACTTAAGTAGTTCTAACACACAAAAAAGATTACTGGGATATAAGAAGCTGTTAAGCCAAGCGTTAAGGACTTCACCACCTGTGATATGGCTCCCAAAGAGCTGTTGCTGGCCAGGCAGACATCAGGCAGGAGAGGACCGTGGGGCTGACCTCTGCGGCTGCCTGGCATGGATCCTCAGTGTCGCCGAGCTGCTGCCTGCCTCTGGCTCTGTTGACACTGAGGACTCAACCCAGTGACGTCCCCATAAACCTTCAGCTAGACTCCCTGGTTTTCTTCTGTTGCATTTTATAGGTTCGTGTTCAAACTCAACAGGTTTTCCCTCGAGTCCTTAAACTCAAGAGGTTTTCCCTCGAGTCCTTCATTTACCAATGATGCCTATCAGCAGCCTAACCTCTGTAACTACATTTTTCATATTTCTCCCAGCTCTTTTCCATTGCCTAGCAGTATCCTCAGCAGCCTGAGACAATGGTAGGCAGTGTGGTCCTATCGGAGCAGGGCTTTGGGTCTGCAGACCACAGTCAGGTTATGGCATATCCAGTGAGACCCAGTTCTCCAAAGCCATACAAATAATGCCCTCGCTATTCTTGAGTGACCCTGTGCTCTGCCGGGTGGCCTAGGGAGGGACCCAAGAGGTAGTTGTATCTGGACAGACTGCTTGGGAAGTAGTCACAAATGGTGGTAATAAGTGGCAGAAAGGAGCTCAGATGGTGGTGGAGAAAGGTGGGAAAAAGGTGGCTTTTTGAATTTAACATCCTCTGGGAGGCAAATGAGTTACAAATGAAGTAAACCAGACCCTCAGACCTGAAAATGCCTAAGTTTACCTGCTATTTCTTTCTTTTTATAACAAAAGCAACATCAATGCAGCACGCACCCTTGTTCCAGCAAGGGCAGCACCTCGTAAAACCACCAGGCTCAGCTGGTGAAGGCCAGGGCTTTGCACCAGGGTCGGAAGTTGGGTTTCCCACTCAAACTCCAGAGAAATTTCAAAGGGATTCAGGATGTGGGATACAACCCCCAGCCCCCACCCCAAAGTTACTCAGCTTTGCACGTGCCTGGTTTTTAAACCTGCCTGGATTTTTGCTGAGAAGAGGTGTGCATAAGCTGGAGCAGGTGGTTTCCATTAGGCCTGGGTTTAGGAGGCAAATGGGACTGCTCAGGTAGAGCATGCAGGGTAATGGAGTGGTGCCTTGGAGGTCCAGTTCCTGAATCAACGTGGACACCACCATCCTCTTGTCCCAGTGCTGAAAGAGCTCTCCATGAACTCAAAAAAAGTCCGTAAAAGAAAGTTGGGATAAGGTCTGAGCTGGCCGTCAATGCTGTTGATTCCCAGGGGGTCATTTAGACCAAAAAATAAAGTCCACGTAATTTTAAAATGATCTGAATAGTATAAAGCCTCTCACAGTGGGTTTGGCAGTGATCTCTTGAACCCTCTCATGCAGGGACTGGCTCCATGGTCACAACCCCATGCAGTCTCCAGCTTGCCCTTCCAAACTGCCCGTGTGGCCGCTGTCGTTGCTCCAGATCTTTGGCCAAAAAGGTTCAGCTTCCTCACAGGGCAGATTTGTGCATGCTCAGCTCTCCTGTGCTGCCTTCACGTTGCTTCATGCGGCACACAGAAGGGGTAGTTGGCTCCTCAGCTGTCAGCCAGAGCTCAGCACAATTTATGCGTTGTTACCCGTCTCTTCATCTCTGTGTCCCTTCAATAGTTTTTCTCTGCTTTCTTTATTGCAGGCCGTACCCGGAGCCTCTTGTCGCTCTGCCGCATAGCTGTACGAAGAATACTTGGCAAATCTCGTCTGGATCTGATCCATATCCTTCCAATCCCAGACCCCATTAAACAATTTTTACTTCATGAACACAGCTAAAGGGCAACTGGCTGCTTTCTGGGACAGTTTGATTTGGTAAATGAGTGCGCTGATAAAGCCAGGTGCCGATCCTAACCCTTCTCCCACAGTGAAGTACTGTATTGCTCATGGAGTGCACCTAATTCCCTGCCCCTGTGATTTCCCCCTCCAAATTTAGGGTGCGGTGATTTTGTGTGTCTGTTCTTAAGCTACCGGTTATCTAACTGGTGATCTCTTGTTTGCAACTGGTTGGGCAACGAGGCCGATAAGTGTGTGTGGCTGTTACATGAGCAAATACAATATATCCTATAGCCGTTAGCATATGTCTGTTTGTTATGACTCTACCTCTGTTACTGCTCTGTGTTACATGCACCTTGGGTCTCAGCGGTACTTCTGTGTGGGGAAAGTATCCATACTTAAGCCTTTTCTCTTCCTCTAGTGTACAAGAGAGTCTCTTCTCACCTTGGTATGGGTCTTACAAGAGCACCGTTCTCTTTCTGCCGTCAGTACCTAGCCTTTCTCTTCCCTATGGAGTTTGTGATTGCTGCTGTAAAAGTGGGTGTATTTTCTTCTGTCCTCTTCTGGTGTGAAATGCATCAAGTTTCCTGTCCGGTGCTGTGCGTTACGTGGAAAATTGTATCCGTGTCTCTACGTGCTGTCAGGTAGCTGCTGACTTGGCTTTCTTCGTATAGAGGCCCCATCGCACAGACAGGAGAGTGGCAGAATATGTAATCCTACCCTGTCTGAGGCGTTTCTGCCGAGCGCCAGATCTGCTGTGGCATCTTGGCTCTCCCCCAGGTACTGTGATGGACAAGGCAGGGGCTGGCCAGTCCTCATCCTGACTGCCTGGGACTGAGTCAAGTCTCGTGACCGCTGCTATAACACAAATGAGAAAATGTGGAGAGAAGAGGAAAAGGTAATTTCACCTCTGGAAACTGATAGCTACACAACCTGTGGTGGGGATGTGATGCGTGTGGTTCAGTCGCCGCTGCAGTGGTGGTGGGACAAGGACTGTGATACTCAGCATGTGAACCTGAAAGATTTCTGGGGTACTTTTTGGAAAAGCAATGGCTAAATTGTTCTTCTGTTCGCTGTAAAACGGGTTCGGATATTTGGGAGTGACCAGGAGCAACAGTGGAGGGGTTTCTAATTAAACTGTTGTGTTGCGGTGCTGGGTGGTAGTTGATGCAATGCCTGTGAGTCTATCTGCGTGATTATGAAGAAAAAGACACCAAAATGAGCACTAGACTGCCTGCTTGCAATATTGCAGTGATTATGATGTTATTGAAAGTCCAGTGAAGTAGCTGACAATGCACAGCACATAGAAATGGAAATTCCTACCTATCTTTTACACCATGTCCTGTGGTGGCAGTATGACCAGAGAAAACTGTCTCAGATCCACTTAACAGGTCCTTTTGTTTGCATACAGCTTCTACCAGCATGGTGGAAAAGGGATAAGAAAGGACTTTTTTGTCTTTTCTTGGAGAGTTAGGAGGTTACGTGCTTCTAAATGCAGTGGTGCAACCAGCAGCCTGGGCTCCTTTAATTTCCAGTGCCTCTACATTGCTTTACCTTCATGTCACAAGTTCGCAGAAGAGTGTCATTCTGCAGCGAGTCGACAGCCTTTCATGGGGATCTCGGGGTCAGCCAGCTCCTTAAAAGTAGTGACGTAGTCATTGTGTAGGAAACATTGTCAAAATAGCAACTTTAGAAGGACAGAGATGATCCCTCAACATCTTGGCTAAAAACCCAGGTGGTAATAGGTACTTGCTTTTACTTTACTAATCCAAGTTCTTTCTAGTCCCTGTGTTCTAAGTTGATTTTTTTGGACAGTTTTTCTTTGCCAGATGTTCTTTCCATGCCCATGCAGTTGGCAAGGGTATTTTTTCCAGATGTGATCCTAAAGATGTTGGGGTTTTATTTATGCATGGTATTAGTGCCCAGGAACTTGTTGTTGAGAGCTGAGTTAAGCATGGGATGGCAAGGACAGTAAAACGGCCCCTCCTGGGAATGGGATCTAGCTCTGGTCGCTCTTCTCCTTCACTCCCTGTGATAACAAGGAAGTTGGGTTGTTTAAGCTAGCTGGCATTTCAGTTTCAGATGGCTTTGGCTGACAGCCCTGGTTATCCTGCCACACTGTGGGAGCAGGCCCTCAAGGCAGCCCCATGGACTTGCCCCATGGACTTGCTCCATAGGTCTTTACGTTACTTACAAAATTTTCTTTTTCCAGAAGCGTAAATGAATGTAAAACCACAGTTCAGTTTCCGATCCTCCCACTATGGGATATGTTTAGGGTGAAGTTCGATAAGCAGTGATGGACTTTCTTGTGTGTTTTATTATCTGCTGAAGAACGCATGCCTTTCCAAGATGCTTTCAGAGAAGGAGGAAGGGCAGGGAAAACACAGTCCCTGATTGTTTTCTGTTATTTCAATTCCATGGCCAGGCCTGGAAGGTCCAGCTGGCCCCTTACATTGCTCTGCTCACTGATTTTAGCAGAAGGTGGCAAAATTTGCGCTGCTGAACGGGCTAAAGTGTGGTGGTTACACTCAGTGCTCAGATACCAAAAAGCAAAGGATACTTTCAAAACCCTTCACTGGGTGAGAGATACTGGCAAGGATGTGTGGCTGTAGGCATGCTTTCAAGGTGAGAAGGCAGCAGTTTTGCACTGTTTCCTTTTCAGGCTTGCAGATGGTTTAGGTTTTCACCATGCTGGAGGCCGGGGCAGCCCATGAGCATGTTGCCTGAGAGTTGTGCGCTTGGTTTATGGAAGTGTTAACATGCCTGAAAGATGCAAACAGGTTGTAAAGCCTCTTGTCACCTTGCTGGTGGAACCGTAATGTTTTGCAGGAGCACGGGCCGAACATACTCTCTAGCTCCAGCGTATAGATGCAGAAAATGAGGTAGGTTGTCTTGAGAAAATGCCATGGCAACAGCTTCTTTGGGTCAGCTTTTTGCCCCTTGGTTTTCACTTGTTCAAACAGTTTTCCAAACTGGTCACCCGTTGGTGCCTTTTGGGTGAAGGTGGTAGGATGAATGTGGAAGGCGTAAGCTCCTCCGGGGAGAACTGGTTCCACCTGGAATGAACTATGGTGAAATGCCACGGTGTCAATGGTGGAGGGTGGCACAAAGATTCAGAGAATTTAGTTGTTAACTCAATGCTCGATGTAACTCGAGTATATAGTTAAATCTAAGCCTCTGCAGATGACCTGTTACAATTTTAATTATATATGCTTCGGTATTTGGTTTGTTGACACTTGTGCCCTTGCCTGACACTGTCCTACAGTGTGCTTATGGACACCCAGCCAGCGGCACCCTCACCAGGTGCTCCCTCCCAGAACCGTAACTCCCATGTGAGTGAAACTGTGAGGAGCACCCTCTTCCCGTGCAGAGAATCAATACCTGGTACTGATAGGATTCCTTTGTAGGTCCCACTGGAAGCTCAGGCCATGCTGGGGGTGGGGACTTTGGCCTCTGTGTGTGTGGGTAGTTCTTTTGACCTCAAACTTGAAGGACTACGTGAGTCTTCAAATCCAAACGATGTGGAGTCCAAAGGATTCCCCTGACCGTGGATATCTCCAGCCCCCGATCCACAGGTCAAAGGATGGTTCTCCCAACCCAATAGCAAACAAGCTTGAAGTTCATCAATCACTTGGACATTTGCAGCATCAAAGCTTTGAAGTGCAGGAGACTTTTTGCCTGGACTACCCATCCAACTCCCATCTTAACTTAGGGACCGTGTCTCCTGCAGAGGTCTCGGTGTTAAACCTGTGTGGTCTTTCTTTTGCTTTGAGGGCCTGAAGAGAGTCCAACTCAGGGGAACAATTCACAGAATATTAAGCTGCAAGTGCAAAGGCTACTGTTAGAATAAGTCCCTGTGGATATTGGTTACTGAGGCTCCATAAACCCAGCTTTGCCCAAGTGAAGTGGTTTAATACACAGAAGATCTGGAATTTTCACTGTAGAGAGATAATAGTCTCAAAATAGATTAATGATATTCATAGACCTCAGCGTCCTGTCCTATGGGGTCAAAACCTATATCCCCTGGCTGTCCCTGTCCTTTTAAACCCAAGAAACGAGAGTCTTCCAATATGAAATCTGAGTCATATGTGCGTGTTACGTATCTCCACATGATATAAACAGCATTTATTTTTGCCTTAACTCAGATTTCACCATTTCTTCCCTATGTAGCAAAGCATTCTCTTGTGTAAAGGTGTTCTTTTCCATGTTGTCCATGGGGCATGCTCAGATAACACGAGTAGCAAATGAGTATCGTGAAGTCACGGGTGGGAAATTAAACATTTCTGCAGTGTACATCCCCTATATTGAAGAATGCCTATTATATTTGTGCACAGTATATGAAGTGTGCATTGTGTGGCCTTGCTGTAAGCATGGGTGGGATGGGATAACAAGATTTGGAAAATGGTTAAAGAACCGAAACAGATCTGGAATAAGCAAAGCAGATCCAAAGCAGTCTTTTTCATGTGGGCTTCCTTCTTGCCTTTGTTGCTATAGGGGATTTCCAGAGCATGAAATGCTGGTACCCAAATATAATTTACTGCTCTTTGGGAGTTTTGCAAAAGGCAGAAGAGGAGCATCTGTTGGGTTGAAGTGTTTTTGTTTTGTTTTGTTTTGTTTTTTCCCATCCCCAAAGTCAAGCAAAGCACTTTTTACACCAAAAATGGCCTTTCGGGTACAGCACCTCTTTAGCCCTTCCTGTTCCAGTGAAGAAAGCAGCATAAAAACCTGCCTGGGACACGACAGAGGTGACAGAGCCCCACTTCAAGAAGTGGTCTGTTGGGTGTTGCCCAGGGTAAAATGATTGTGCACAGCAGCAAGAGAGCAGACAGGAGGTATCTGTGGTGGGCTGGATCCCTGTGTAGCTGAATAAAGATGTTCCAGTGCAAGAGCATGGCTGGCTGCTTAATTATTTCCCTCGCCGTGGGAAGGAGGGATAGTGCTCTATGCCGCACGGACTGGATGTGCAAAAGCCTGAATCCCGCTGGCTTGGGAGGCCGTCGCTGACTCCTCTGCGTGTTGTGCAGCCACTGGAGGGGGTCGGAGCACTGCGCTGCCTGCAAGGGGGCTGTAGGCAAGCGGGCAGGGACTGGGTTTCCTGCACCATTGCCAACTCCTGCCTTGCCACCCTTAAGACAATTTTCAGGATGGATACGGCAGCCAAATCAGAATGCGATGTGATTTCAGTGTGGATGTGCAGAGGAGGCCCTTCTCTGGAGTCTCACAAGCTCGCGCGTCCTCTCAGCAGCGCCGGCCTGCCCTTTCCTCAGCCTGTGCCAGCGCAAGGTGGCCACTGTCACCCACGGCTGGTTAGAGCAGCCCAAAGCACTTGGCTTTCTGCCTGGTCCTCCGAAACAGGCGGAAGAGGGGTCTTCAGATCTCTAATTTCTGCTCCTCCTTACTTTGTACCCAGATCTGGAAACGTAGCTTCTCAGTTTGTCCTGGCATGAAAAGTATCCTGAAGTCGGTGCAATTCCTCAGAATATTTTGGCTCTTATAACTTAGCTTTTTCCAGCGTTTTCGTTGGAAAACGCCCTCCAAGCTTAAGCTGCAAGCATTTCTGATGGTTGCTCCCTTCTTCCTAGGGGTTAGCAGTGTGCAGTCTCCATCTGCAATACCTGGACAATTGGCATTATTTAGATCAGGTGGTAGAAAGTGCATTTTGGGTACGTGGGGATTTAGTCCCTGTAGCTATCTCCAGTCAAGGGCAAAGTCCCTTTTTTAGGATTCCTGCTATATTTGCTTGGGAGATGTTTGTCTGAGCATTTCCTCTAAAGGCAAAAGGAGAGTTTCTCCTAAACTGGAAGAAAACGATCAAATGGTTTGGAATTATGGTGATGACGGTTACTAAAAACAAAGCAAAACAAGCCCTAATTTGAAATTCTAACATCTCCAGCCTCTCTATTCCTCTAGCTCAGAGGTGGCTCCCTCCCACCTCCCAGCGCATCTCCCCCCAGCCTTCTGCAGCAGCCACCCTGACTTGGTACCCGGGACCCTGCAGGGCGGTGGGTCAGCAACAGCATCGTTGTGCTGCAGCTTGGAAAAAACAGGAGATTTATCGTCAATGGGGAGAGAGCTGTGTGCCTGAGCTGCAAACCTCGGGACAATAAACGTGGAATTGTTTAAAGGGCTGCTAGACTCCAGCCGTGATTTTGCATGCTATTAACCTGTCCCTTCTCGGTTATCTCTCTGGAGTAGGCAGGCTGGGGTTTCTGGTCACCTCTCGCTGAATTTCATGTGTGGCTGGGGAGAAGTGCACATGGGTGAGTCTGTCCTTGGTTTATATAACGACATTGCAACATTTTCCTTATTACTCACACTCATTAATCTTATTTTAAGATGTAATGCGGAGTTCCCTTTCCTGCAAGCAGCAAGGAAGAGAAAAGATTTTGCCTTGCACTCTGTGATGCTCAAATATTTGCTCTGGGCTATGAGAACCGACCCAGACTGCAGTAAATCTCGGGCAGTCTCAAAGCATTTCCTCTAGCACGCATTACTTCCACTCCCCCAGCCGCTGCCGGGGGAAGCCCCTACTTGTTTAACTTATTATTTTTTTTTCCTGTTGTTCCCGATCAGCTCCTTCAGGCTTGTTTTTCCTTCCCAAATGAGCTCTCTGTCCCCTGCAAGTTGCAACCTGGAAGAAAAATCAGAGGTCTGGGCTTCAGCTGCGGCGTGCCTGAGAGACAGGACAGTACGTGAGGGGTGCCCGGCTTCTGCCCCCGCGCAGGGGAAGGGAGGCTGCAGCCCCCCAAGACCATCGTTACACTGCGGACCTCATTAACCCATCTCCAGGTACACGCATTTCCTGCTGCCTTCAGCACTTTCTGCCCTCCACCCCCCCC
>VYZM01010474.1:530412-544722 GCA_013398915.1 Dromas ardeola
CTTTGTGCTTCGATTTCACACCAAAGAAAAGCCCAACTTTGCTTAGTTTTGAGCTCAAATGGGAAACAACTGAATTTTGTCCGGTTTTCACCCAGTGCTATAAATCACCTTGGGCTGACTTGTTGCGTGGTGCAGGCCTGTGGAGGGCAAGGAAACCTTTCAGAAGAGCAGGAAGGAATATCAAATTCAGGTTCTTAATGCAGCCACAAAAACAAGGAATTTTCACCTGATTGCACAGTGCTGCCTTTATATGGAGGCAGGAGCTTTTCTTTCACTTGCACCCTGCCTTGTGTCGGACCCCAGGTGTCCAAAATGAAGGTTTCCCTGGTTTTACTATGGGAAAACTCACTGGTGCCTTAACATATCGTCATACCGCTTGATCCAGGGAAGGTGGGGCAGGGAAGGTGGTGGTGGGCCGAAGACAAGCTGTGTTGTTTCATTGCCGACATTTGTGTTGTGCCGTGTTGTGTAATGCCGTGAGAAAAGCCGCTAAGGCAGATTCCTTGGGAAGGTTTTGTATGGGTCCCCATCAGCTACCTTCTTTAATAGCATCCATCGCTTCCCCCTGCCCTAAAGTACCCCCCTGCCCCCAGGGAAGCCAGTTTGGGAATAACACATCACTTCACTCGTTTGGCAAATATCTTATTTTCCCATTAATCCTTTTTTAAACAGCTTTAGGGTTTCCCAAAAGATGTTGTTTGCTAATTTTGTGTGAGAGCACATACAGGCAGGAGAAAAGGTGGATGTATGCGCATTACATGCCTTTTGTCAGCAATCGAAGCGCCGTGATTATATTCATATTTGTTGCATGTCTTTGATTTTATTGCTGGAGTCTCTCTGTGTCGTGACAGACTGGACAGCAACAAGCCACTGTTTGAGTCACTGCAGAAGATACGTGGCTCAAGGTTTAGGAGAAGGGAAGGTGGTGAGTTGTGGTGACTGGTGAGAGGGATGTGTGTTGCGAGTGTTGCACAGCCACCATGAGAACTGTTTCCTTGAGGATGAAGGAGAGGAGACAGAGTGATGCCATCTTACGAGAACAAGGTTTATTTATGTCCTAAGTAAAGTTACGAGTTGTTTGATTGTTCGATTGAAGTTTAGAGGTGGTCTGGGAGACTGTATATTTACACTGAGCCTTCCTCTACCTACTTAGCCTTGCAGACCATGGTTTCCTAGAAGATGTGTCATGAGGATGAGACAAAAGGTCCAGTTGGTGCATGCCCCAGCTTTACAGAGGCAACGAGGCACCCTGAGGGGAGCAATCAACCTTGGAAACACTGCAGTGCTGTTTGGTGGCTTTGCTTAGTCTTGGCCTCCTAAGTGGATGGGTGCTCTGGGTCCCTGCCCCAGGGAGGACTCCCAAAGAAGCCCCCTGAATGCTTTAGGGTCCTCGTGGGTGAGTTGGGTGCTCTGGGTCCCTGCCCCAGGGAGGACTCCCAAAGAAGCCCCCTGAATGCTTTAGGGTCCTCGTGGGTGAGTTGGGTGCTGTGGCCCTGCCTGTGCATCCCCCCAACTCCGTGTCTCAGAGAACTTGGGACCTGGTTAGCAGGAGCATTTGCAGCTAGCAGGCTGTTTGACCAGTTGACAAGGCTGGGTAAGGCTTGCAGTCATTGGGAGAAAGTGAGAGGATGGCAGGCACAAGTCCTGGCCTGCCTTGTGCCATCAGAGACCACCTGGGTGATGTGCACCTTGCAGACATGCAGAGAGCGCACTTGCAGGATGCTAAAGAGCATGGTGATGAGAGCTGGGTTAATGCCATGCATTTTCCCGTGCTGCCTTGCACTACAAAGAAGGGCAGAAATACTTCTGTGCTGATGAAATGCTGCAGATTCAACTTGAATAACAAAAGGGCAGAAGAGGGCTGTACGTTGCAGCCAAAGGCTTGGGGACACGCTTCAGAAATGCCTTTATTTATACCAGGCGCATAATCTGCAGACACAGCTCTATGCTCTTCTTTCCTTGCCGCAGGGATGGGGGCATGTCTTGGTTGGAGGGAAGAGCACTGGTTTGTCTCATACCAGCTAGAGCCTGGTTCCCTTCTGTGGAAGCCTCTCGTGATGCAAAACCTGCCCTGCTCCCTGCCACATGGGTGCCAAGCTCAGCCTACGCCTCAGGTCTCAAGCAGAGTCCTTTGCTTTCTTGCAAGATGAGGTGAGGTCTCCATTCCTCATCCAGCAGCCATGCACAGTATCCCAGCAGGGTCCCCGCTCAGTCACCCCTACAGGGGTGGGTCCAGAGGTGTTTCTTGGAAGATGTTTTATACCATAGGTCTTCTGATTCATCCCTTCTCCCTGGGAGCAAGGAGAAGTGCTTGGCACTCGGTCTTGGGGCAGCACCACAACACACTAATGCCATACGGTGAGTGTTGCATTATCTGAAGCAAGGGCCTGAGGGTAGGATGAACTTCATCATCACATCCTAAGGAACAGGCGTACCAAAAGGCAGAATTAGATGGCCTTAACTTCATCTGAGCCCCATGTTTCCTGCGTGTCTGCAAAGGACTCTAGCCAGGCAGCTAGATAGTGACAAGGAAGGGCTCTGGTGGCCATTGGTGACCTGACCCACAGACAGAAACCAGGCTCAGGTCTGATTTATTTTTTCCTTTAGCTGATGTAATATGATACATGCACCTTGGCAGCTAGGTTCCTCCACAGCATGGCTAGTTGTACGCATTCACTCTTTCACATTTTTTGAGTCTTAATGTTGAACAATAGGTTTGGATTCTGCAAGCGTTTTCCTTTGCAACACCAACAGTTTCAAGGCTGCCGAAGCACTGGCTGTAAGCAGCCAACCCTATTTCTTTATCTTCGGTAGTCTTCTGTATCTCCAATCTGCCTGTGTCTCCACTTCCTGGGGGGTGTTTTTGGCTGTCAGCATAGGCAATTTACTCTCACCCTGCCCAGCTGTGGATTTCCCCACTGAAATCAGTCTTGGTAGACCACACCAAGGGATTTGGTTGTAGTTGACTTGAAATGACTATTGCGTTTGCCTTCAGAAATCGCTGTTTCCCCCCTTCTTCCTTTGTGCAGGTCCTTTCTCCCTCAGAGTCAGTTTTCTGGCCAGCTGCAGTCGAATGTTTACTCAGCTGGGACACGTAACTTTCCTTTCTGTCTCTCTGCTGCGCTGCGTGTTGTCTATACACGGTCCATACATGTCCATCAGCAGTGATGTCCTCCCTGCTCCATCCGTATCAGCTTCTGGTGGCAGGCTGGCACTGAAGTCAGGGCGAATGCGGACATCCGTGCAAACTGTTTCTCATGCAATGGAGGGACTGAGCTGTCGTTGTCCTGAGAGCGCCTCGTGGGGTTTGATCAACTTTCCAAGCCAATAATGTGGAGCCTGAGCAACAAGTGCAGCAAGGGCCTGAGGACAGGACGAACCTCATCATCACATCATAAGGCACAGGGAGACCAAATTAGACAGCTTTCATTTCACCTAATCCTGCTGGGGTTTAGCTGTTATTTATTTGCAAACAGTAGAAGACAGCAGATTTTCACATGACACATTTTCTGTGGCATGTTCAGTTCAGTACCAAAAGAGAAAAGGAAGGAATCTGGAATATTTGTCAAGCTCGGGAAAACCTATTTCTTTTTCTGGCCTATTTTTTTTGCTTCCCTTGTTCTGGTAGACACGTCCCTTCCTCTTCTTTCCTTGCTGGGACCTCAGGACTTCTCTTGGTTCCGGACTTCCTTGTCCGTAGGTGAATCCTTGGCTGGTCTGAAACTGGGGAGACTTGTTCAGATCAGGAGATCCCTTCTGCTCTAACATTGATATCCCACTGTAGCAGGCTGCCAGATCCCAACGTTTAATGGAGAAAAATTTTATTTTAAGCCTTCTGAGGTTTTGAGCATCTCCCTGTGTCTTATCAGGCACATGGCATGGGGGATCTTCTGTTTCATGGAAGAGGGAGAGAAAGCTTTTATGGTACAAAGCATACACAGGGATGTATTTCAAGGTGCTTTCCATAAGTCAAAACCCCCGGTTCTCCTAGTTTTTATTTTCCGTGGATTTGCAGGAGTAACATGTCAGTGTTATGAGAAGGTGCTCCTGAAAGAGAGGAAGATTGAATTAAATGGCGATTGATGTTGAAGCCTTGCAGCCAACATGGGAATGAGTCCAGCGACTGGAAGGAAAAATATTATTAATAATTATAAGAAGAAGATGAAGATGGCCAAAATCAGAAGCATGTTCTGGAATCCTCCAAAAATAGTGCAAAACAGATGCCAAACCTAACAAGTGAAGTAAAGCTCTTCGGGCAGGGGAATATGCTAAGGGAAATTAAAATGGCGAGAGGAGCTTCAGACAGGACCTCGCTGAGGATGACACTGTGGCCTCATGAGTTCAGCTTTTTTCTGAACTCAGGAGCATCAGAAGGTAACTCTGGCCTCCAACAGTATTTAAAGATGTTTGGAGTCTTCCAGCACGACCTGCTTGCTGCATCAGTTCCTGACAATAAAATAAGCAATAAGTGAATGAATGCTGCTGAGATTTGGACCCATCAGCTCCAAAGTGGAGACTGGGGCAGGGATTTTCACAGTAGCTGGAGAAAAGGCGATGCCTGGATTGTTCTGACGCTCTTCTCTGAACAGTGGCTTAAATATTGACAACGCCTCCTAATCAAAAAAACAGGCAATCAGAAGCTAATCGGAGAGCTGGGAAGAGAATTCCTCGCGTCCCACAGCAGCTGGCTGGACGGGTGAAGACGAGCCCCCAGTATCAGATGTTTTTCCTGAGATCACAGAATGGTCGGGGTTGGAAGGGACCTCTGGAGATCATCAAGTCCAACCCCCCTGCCAGAGCAGGGATGCCAGAGATGGCAGCCCCCAGTCCTGTGTGCAAGAGGTGACAGATGGAGTGACAAACCTTTCACTCCTGTGGCATGATGGCTTGCCTCTGTCCTGCTTTTGCTAGCCTGGGATGGGCTGGGGTGACCTAGTTGCCTTTTTCAGCTGTAGAAAGTATAACGACTCCTGGGACAGGCATTAAATACAGACACATCACTAATGTCTCCTTTAAAAGAAAAAAAGATAGACCGTATTGATTAATGCTAGTGCCCCAGGCTGTTGCAATGCTGAATTCCCCAGTTCCTATTTTGCTTCCTTCTGATGCATTTTGAGTTTCTCAGCTGTCCTTCTTTCTAATTTCTTGCTCTGGGAGGGAAGGCAGCGCCCTGACCACACACAGGCTTCAGGCTGCCCCGGCGAGCCCCCAGGAGCATCCCAGGCGGTGAGCAACCGGCACTGCTGAGCCCACCAACCACTCCGAGCACCCGGGGTCAGCGACAGTCAGCTGTCCAAACAGATGCACACGTGTGCCGGGACCGGTGGAGGAAGACCCAACAGAACCAGAGAGCTCCTTGGCTCCAGAGGCAGCGCGGTGGCTCTCTGAACCTGCCCTTCTCCTTTGATCTTCGCCCTACCTTCTTCTGCTGCTCCACTTCACCCCTGGTTTGTTTTCTTCCTCTTCTTTCCCTAGGTAGTTCTGGTGTCTGTTTAAGTACCGATCTCCACCTCGGAAATACTGCCTTGAGCTTTCAAAGGCATCCGAGAGCGTGTTCTTCCTCCAGAATTAACTCAGCTTTCACCGAGAGGGTGTCCTGTTCCCCATCTGAATGCTTCAGCCCACCCCAGGGGACCGAGCTAGAAGACAGAGACAGTAGGCAAGCACCACTTTTCTTGTATTTTGCATGGTTTTAGCTATATGTTCTCACCTATGTTTTACTCTTCCCTACACGAGTCATGTCTTACTCCAAGGATTCCCCTCCTTTGCTGGGGTACTTCCATTTCCCATCTGAAAAGCTGCTCCCTCAAAAAATAAAATGGGAGTTAGCCGCTCTTTCTTGCTTTAGTCAGACATGCTGGAACAGGATACACACTACACATTCATTCATCCCGTTTAATACATTTGTTTCTAGTTTAGATCTATTCAAAATGAGACTCAGTGCAGACATCTGTCTTATTATCCAACAAACAGTAGGTTAAAAAAAATAAACTCCACTGGCTCTGTGGGAGGGATGTAGATAAATGGCAGCTGGATGCAAGAAGTGGACTTCCAGAAGTTTTCATCCGTGAACCAGGTAATGGGACTCAGTGCAGAGAAAGTCCATGCCCTTGCATCTGCCAGAGGAGTGGAGAAGTTGGACACCACTTTGTCCGCAAGGTAGTTGTCACCACGATTTGCACCACAGACATGCTCAGACACACGCTGTGAGAGCCAGCGGTCAACTGCCTTATTAATGAAGGAGAAATCTGCCCATAATCCAAGGGGACTGAGCCTTGGGAGGGTTTCTCTGTCAGGCCCTGGAGGACACCAATGCACTTTAATTGCCCTGAGCAGCCTCATCAGGGACCCCGACCCATGCACCCTCTGCCGTTGGGCTCATGGGCTCCATTTACCTTCAGGGTAAGGCACCCCGTCTTGCCTTGGGCTACACGGTAAGTATACCCATCTCTTGGGGGTACTGGTGGATGAAAAGCTGGACACGAGCCGAAAATGAGCAGAAAGCCAACTGTATCCTGGCCTGCATCAAAAGGAGTGTGGCCAGCAGGTCGAGGGAGGTGATTCTGCCCCTCTACTCCACCTTGGTGAGACCCCATCCAGAGTACAGTGTCCAGTTCTGGAGCCCTCAGCACAGGATAGACATGGACCTGTTGTAGCAAGTCCAGAGGAGGACCACAAAAATGATCAGAGGGATGGAACACCTCTCCTATGAGGACAAGCTGAAAGAGTGGGGGTTGTTCAGACTGAAGAAGAGAAGGCTCTGGGGAGACCTTATTGCAGCCTTTCAGTACTTAAAGGAGCCTTGTAAGAAAGATGGGGTCAAACTTTTTAGCAGGACGAGGGGTAATGGTTTTAAACTAAAAGAGGGTGGATTTAGACTAGATAATAAGGAAGAGGTTTTTTACAGTGAGGGTGATGAAACACTGGAACAGGTTTGACCAGAGAGGTGGTAGATGCCCCATCCCTGGAATCCTTCAAGGTCATGTTGGACGGGCTCTGAGCAACCTGATCTAGTTGACGTCCCTGCTCATTGCAGGAGGGTTGGACTAGATGACCTTTAAAGGTCCCTTCCAACCCAAACTGTTGTATGATTCTATGGTTCTCTCGCCCTGTCTCCTGGATGTTCTCTTGTAGACTTATCTCCAGCCTTGTCCCTCGCTTCGTCTCCTGCTGGTCCTGACTGGATCCCCGGCTGGGTCCTGGTGTGGTCCATCCCTTTGCCTTGTCTGGGGCTGCTAGCGGTCCCTGTTGCCAGCACCCTGCTCTGCACCACTGTGTGCAGATGCTGTGGGAGAGCACGATGTTGGTGTGGGACCCACCTGCACCAGGGTCCCCCTTGCTTCCCAACCTTAATTGAACGCGCGAGCTCACCTTTATAATGTGAGTCCTTCACCCTTCAGGACAGGTTTTGTGTGTGCTCTGCTCCCCTTGAACGCTGCGGGGGAGGCTGCGGGAGGGCGAGATACGTGCATAGGATGGGGGCGGAGGGAGGAGAGAGGGACAGCTTAGCGTAGGGATATAATCCAGGTTTTGATGTGTCGGTGAAGCTGAGTGGTTTCTTACCCTCCTCGATTTTTCTCTTCTTTCATCCGGCATTTATGTCTGCTACATATGTTCCCCTTTACACCATGCCAGAACTATGACAGAAGGAAAAGGCAGGGAAGGGGTGGGGGGGAGGGAAAAAAATCTCAGTAAAGTTTCTGTTCTGGAGAGAAAACAGGACTTTATCAAAATATTAGCAGAGCGCCAGCTGGTGCCGATTAGCATAGCTCTCTCTGGGTGAGAATTTTCCATTTACCTTGTGCTGTTTTTCTTTCTCTGGGCTGCACATGGCCTTTCCTGAAGTGCGAAGGTTTTGGCCACCAAGATTAATCTGCTCGTCCAGCTTGGGCATCATTTCTGAAGCCTCACTCCAATCAAAAGCCTGTTGCTCTGGGGGACCAGGTACCGGTAAGTGTCCCATTACATGGGCTGGTTCAAGCTCGGTGGGTAACGAGAGATGAAAGGTCACAAGAACTAAAAATGTGTTGTGCAGACGCTCATTAATTAAAGAGAGTGGCTGGGGTGCCTGTGTCCCTGTAGCCGGTTTGCAAAGGTGGCAGTGCTAGGCTGGGTTCTGACTCCCAAAGCACTTGAGGGGTCTGGACACAAATGCTCTGCACCTTTGCAAGAGGTTGTGCTGTGTCCTGGACTCCAGCCTGGTGCTGGGCTTTTGCGGAGTGAGGGAAGTATTGCTCGTTCCTAAATGCGTGTTTTTAGCGATATTATTCCTGAATATAAAGTAGAACCAGCTTTTAGAAGCAGAGGATAAAGATTTGGCTGGGAACTTCTGAGCTGGAGGACCAATAACTTGGGAATTGCTCTGAAGTGTTTGATCTGTCTCAGGCCAGCAAATGCTGAGGCAGCGCCTGCTGTTAAGTGGAAGTTATTTTCTGCATCCACCAGAGTCCTATAAAACCATTTCCTCTGAGACCTACAGGGACAGCCAGGGCTGCTTTTTTTTTCTTTTTTTTCCCCCAACAATATCAATATGTGAGTGCTAAGGGAGGGAGGACGTACTGTATGACAGATTTAGGGATAGCCTTGGGGCTCTATCACCTCTCTCCACGAGGCTTTGCCAGAGTGCTGGAATTGCCTCCTATCCATCTGGAGAGAAGACTGGTCTGGTGCTTAACAGCCAGAGGTGGTGCTCATGAAGCCTGGGTCCTACACCCACCTCTGCTGCAGGCTCCTTGCGTCAGCCCCAGGAGGTCACGTAGTCCTGCAAGGTGGGGGAAAGGGCTGTCTTTCCAGGCTGCGGGGGAAGCAAAGTCAGCGCCTGCCTGCCTGGGGGATGCCTTAAATAAGCAGAGCCCGAACCCTGCAGGGGCAGGACCACCTTCAAAGCGTTTGTACAGCGCCTGGCACGGAGCAGCTTGAGTCCCAGGTCTCCAGCTGGAGCCTCACGGATGAAAGACCTGCACCAAGCCAGCCTTGGCGCCTGCGTTGTGACGGTAACTTCTCTGGAGGCATCCTCCACGCAAACCTCTTCCAGAGGCCTCCAGTGGCTTTCTGTTCCAGGTCTTCCAACAAAATGCTGTCACCTCTGTAGCTGCACTGCCCTTTGTTTTAATCTGCTTGTTTTCTGCTGCTGTGTGATCAGGGAAACGGCTCTCGCACAGATAGCGCAGAGCAAGCCCCCTTCGAGTATTCCTGTAGATGCCTTGAATTTTCAGAGATGAGCTCCCTAGCCATCCCCTTTCCTCAACTCATCTCTCCTTGCTCCTCACGCTTGCTTCTTGGCAATCTTCATCTGCTTTTTGAAGCATAACCGTACGTATTCAGCACCCTTCAAGCCCTCTAGGGACCCCTGTGTTGAAACACATGGAGGGTGCCACCGTCTTCCAGGTAATAACCCTGGAAGCCGGTAGCTGGATGGGCAGGGAGTACAGTTGCTTCCTTCCAAGGGAGTGCCTTGGCAAAGAGCGGTGGGAAAGGTGACACCTCCACCTGCCAAGTGATGCCTTTCAGCTCCTGCGTTTGCCTGAGCCAATTATTTTGTTTGCCCTGGAAGCCCATTTGAAAAGGCTGAAGGAAAGAAAAACAACCTTCTCCCCCCGCCCAGCCCCACCACCTAAGTGCTAAAGCAGACCCCGTGAGGTGAAACACTGGGAGGTGTAAGTGGGAGAAGACCTGGCAGGAGATCTCGTTCTCCGGTTGTGCCTGGGGCCTTTTCCCATCGGAGCCCCTCGAAGGCCAGCGGGGAAATGATTCCAATTCCAGGCTTTCCAGCTTCCACGCTCATTTAACCCGAACCATTTCCTACTCTCTGAGAGGGAAGCAGGGATGAGGTTTGCAGATTCCAAGTGGGGGAGGGACTGAAAATGATATCAGCAGTTTTACAGCCATTTCTTTTCTTGGCAGGACATGAGGGAGAACGTCTCCCCGCCTCTAGGACAGAAGGTGGAGGAATGCAAATGCTGAAACATTTTTCAGTTTGCCCTGATTATCTTTCCTCTCCTAGCAGTTTTATTAGGGTTCATAAATTCATCCTCAGAGCACATATTCCCTCATGCCTTTTAACCCTCTACAGCCTCAGAGGTCACTCATCCCGAGAGATTGCTGGCTGTCCAAGAAAAGCCACCCATCCCCATCAATGCTGACTCTGAAGGCTGTGGCAAGCAACCACACGGTGTCATCTCTAGCTAGAGAGAACAGAAATTACTGGGAAAAAGCGTGTCTGAGGCAAATGTTTACACCTAACCTTTTTTATTGGTCATCTCTGTCCCGTCTCCTGGTGTGCTTCTGTGCAAGCACCTTGAGCTAAGCCCACGGAGCAGAGGCAGCTAGAAGGGAACCCAGAGGCAGTACTGCATGGCTGTGGTCATCAAACTCTCCCCACTGGAGAGTGCTATCCCATCCACCGGCAGTAGGGATTCTGCCTTTCAGGCTCAGATCTTCCCTGGGATGAGGCTAGCTTCCCTTCTCCTGCTTCTAGGTACCTAAATCAGATCCTCGCAATAAAGACTTGGGCCCCTGTTTCCCACCTCACCTGAACCTGTTGGTCATGGCACATTGCTTGCTTTAAAACCTCTGTGTGACACGTCAGTTCCTCTTCTTAGAAGGGTCACCAGCTCCCGGTGCAACCTTCTGTAGCTCACTTAGCTGGAGCCAGTTTTCCATGCAAAGAAAGGAAAAAAAAATAGAAATAGCCGCCCTGCTGCAACCCTTGCTCTAACGTATCCATTTACATCCATAGCATTTGGAGAGAGGGATGTCTTTGTGTTTTTTCAGTCCTGAGCGCAGTGAGACCTCGTGGCACAGGTGTAATATAAATAACAACTCTAATAATGCGGTGAAATGGGTATTCGGAGATATGACTGAGGAATATGATAGTGTCTCAGAAGTGTTTCAACGCGGTAGCTTTGGTGCTGTGCTATCCCAGCACAGCAGGAGAGCGGCGGAAAATTCATTGATCCCAGCACAGCACCATTTCCTGGTGCCCTCTTATAACGAGAAGCCACTGAGGTAATAGCAACCCTTTTGGCAGGAGCGTTTTCTTCACGGGAAGCCAAGATATATCGAGCAATAAAGGAGGGTTCCACGAAGCGCAGGGCGGTAGGAACCTGTTAAACCGATAACCTCTGCTGAGCTGGTGCCTGGGTTCACCTAGCAGCCCGCGGCTCTTTCAGAGAGCAGCGACGTTTAATGAAATATCTTGTAGCTGGTGTTTGCTAAGCAGTCTTATTCTGGTGTCAAAGTCTCTATTTTCCATGCAAGGTTTGCTAAAATTGCCAAAATTTTTGCACGGACATAATATTCTGGATGAAATTCCTCCCTGATCCAAGGCTGAGTGTATTTCCCCACGGAGGGGACCATCAGCTTCTCCCCGAAGATGGGGGCCCGTAGCGTCTCTCTGCACCTGCTGAGCCATTCGCAGTGTGGGGTCACTGCCACCACTGTCCCTCCAGGTTTCCTCGATGGTCCTCGAGAGGACAGCCCGGATGGGTGCCAGCCCTAAACTGGCTGTTTCTTCAAGGGGAACCATCCCCTCCCTCATGGTCGGAATCTGTACCAGCCTAGAAATGGGGTGATTTGAGTCTCCTTCGTGCCACTCTAGCCCTTTCCCTGGCAATCGACTCGGATAGGTTTTTTTTGTTTTCCCCCAAGAAGATGGCAGGCAATAGGAATTGAAAATTCGCAGAGTATTAAAAACACACCTGGAGAAAACCTGCTTCCAGTTAGGCTGGTTCAAAGGGACAGAATTAGTTTATACCTGGAGAAAGCAGAAGCATTCGGCACATTATTTGCTTGCTGTTTGCTGCAAGAGAGGAGAAAGTCAGAAAAGCACATTGGTAACCTATGTTGCGTCGGAACAGAGTATTTACTTTTTTTCCACATTTCCCATAAGGCATTAGCACTTTTCCAAATGTGACATAGGAGAAGCAAACGCTCAATGGTCTGCGGATCTAATGTTTGCTTAAGTACCATGACATATGTGCATATGTGCATACACACATAGACACACACGAGATATTTTAGTTCTACTATTTAAATGAAGGGTGGGATACCCTTCAGCACTGCATTTCTCAGCATATGTGTTCTTATACTCACTTATTCTTTGTTTCTGCCAATGCCTAAATTGGGAATACTAAACAGCCACAAATATGCAGCTCGCGGAGATGCAGGAATTCATTTGGAGGGAGCGAATTTTGATCTCAACTTGATATGTTTACAAGGGAAAGAGTTGCTACAGCTGCAGGAGAGGAGATTTCTGTGGTGGTATCTGTCTGTAATGCGTATCATGGCCTTGTTTTCGCAAGTGCCTCAGGGCAAAACTGAAGCTTTTAAACAGAAAACAGCAAGTAGTTTCAGTGCCACGTCGGGGATATATGTATATGTACACATATGTATATATAGGAAACACCTGCTTGTGCATCGTTGACACTGTTTTTAGTTTTTACACCATCGTGGCTACCACAAAATGCCAAGGAGGAGATAGGTGGTGGGTGCCTGGGAGGATGCAGCATCCCCACAGCGCGGTCCCTTGCCCTCCAGGCACGGGCAGGCTCCTCCGGGGACGGGGAGGCGGCCGAGGCGGGCGCCGACCTGCGGAGCGCTGGCTGCGCAGCCCCTTGAAATGTGCAAAGTCTGCCTGTCGTCACCCTGGCCGGTGCCACAATGAGCAACGAGGTGACGGTGGCTGGGAGCGGGGTGGGCGTAGCAACGGAGGGCTGGAGAATAACAGGCAGCCAGGTGGGTGTTGGGGAGCAGAGGAAAGGGAAATTTGACACAAACTCAAGCGTTTTACCTTCTAAATCATCTTAGTGCTCCACGGCCAAAGTGCTGCTCTGGCTTGGGTTTCTGGAAAGCTGTGCCATCTCTCTTCAATGTCCTGATTACCCACTTGGTGATAATGGTCACCTCCAGCCATGGTTCCTCAGGAGACCATTGAGGTCAGGCTCTCCTACCCATGTGTCCCATCTCAAATGAAGACTGGGGTCGTGTGGGAGGACCGCGCTCATGCTCTGGCATGACTCCCAAGCTCGCTGTTGCTTTTTACAGTTTACCCCTATCCAGTTGGAAAATGGTTAACCATGCTTCGGGATATCTCAGCAGCCTTCTGCCCCATTCAGTGTGCCTTGGGCGCAGAAAACTCATTGCGTCTCTGAGCTTGAACCTCCCTGCATGCTTGCAGGCAGCCTGGGCCATGCCAGACTTGCAAGGATGCACAGATGTGCAGGCATGGGGCATCCCCAGTGCCGGGGAGCAGTGTGAGCAGCCGCAGGAGGTGGATGGCAGCTGTGTCTCTGCTGGATTGGATTAAGGGGCTGAGACAGGGTTGATGGAGCTCAGTTTTGGGGAGGTGCCTGGTGAGCTGCTGCTGCCGAGAGCCTCTTGCAGGCAATCATACTGTAATATCCATCACAGTAACAAGGTTGGCAAAGAGGAAGCGTTATCACAGGGTTACCCCACTTTGGGCAAGAAATGGAGTTCAAGGAGCATGGCTAAAGATGTAGGAAGCGTGGTCGTGGAGCAACTACAGGCAGAACTGGAGCCGTTTCGCCTGCCTGAGACCCGCACCAGCACCATCTGTAGTAGCAGGCACCTGGGTCACTTGTCCAGCCATTACAGACGGGCTCTGCATGACTAGTATTCACGAAGGTCTGCATGAAACAGACAGCCCACGCGAGTTTTTATATTTATTCCTGTTGACTTAGAGCACTGAAGTCACCTCTTCAGTCTCAGGTCAGCTGGAAAATATAAGGATGACAGAAGAGGCGGCCTTAAATTTGCTTCTCCTTGGGAAAATGCACGTGAACTTGCCCCAACGTTTTGTTCACTGGCCAAAAAAGTGAAAAGTCCGTGGGAAAGAGTTTTTTCCTGGAGCACACTGAATGGGAATATTTGCTGTTAAAATGGGGTGATCTGTTTGGAAGTTAAAGGGGCAAAGATGTCCGCATGAGAAATTTGCTTTTCTGTGTTCTCTGTACACCCATAGCAATGAAGCCGCTATTGCGATTCCCGTTGTAAAGCTGGAGCAACCGAAGCACCAAGATTTGCACTCGCCAGCATTTTGCCTATGTTTCGGCAGCTTGTCAGTGTGGATTACGCTCTCTCTGCCCATCTCTGCCCATGCAAAATGCCCGAACGTTTCCTCACCCCAAGCTCTCAGCAGGGAGCACGTGCGATGCAGTGACTGGGCAAATACCTGGTGTGATTTGTTTCGGTTACAAACATCAATTTCCACCCCCTTGCCCCCACAGATTTTTAAGACCATCAATTTTTCCTTTGTCTTTTTTTTTTTTTTTTTTTTTTTTTTTTTTTTAA
>VYZM01010474.1:544749-597060 GCA_013398915.1 Dromas ardeola
TCTTTTTTTTTTTTTTTTTTTTTTTTTTTTTTTTTTTTGGCAATAAAAGCATCAAGACACGCAACCCTCTCAGCACTATTGCCAGCCTGAAGTTGTTGAGTGAGTGTCTCAAGGCAGGCTGAGCTGTGCTGTGAAAGCTTTCCTACATTACCCACCACAACAATAAAACATTGGCAGGGAAGCAGAAAGAAGATATTCGCGACTCTCGAACTGGACGTTGACTCTCCAGCTGTAATATTGCTTCCTTTGCTCCGGGAATGAGTCCCGTTGATAGTATAATTTCATTTTTCTTGTATGGTATTGCATGAAAAAGATTTATTTTTTTATTTTTTTCATTGGAAAGAGGGTGGGTTTCAGGGCGTTGAGTCGGTCTAAGACACTAGTGATGCAGACCATTGATCGTGCAATGAGTTACTTCAGAGACACTGCTCTGGGCATGACTCAGCTGCCGTTGAAAGGGAATCCCATCTCTTTTGGGGATGCCTGGAGGTCAGGCACCCTGCCGGTAGCAGGTGATTTATATGTCACCGTACTTACACTGCTATATATAGCACATTCCCCTGTCTTTAATGCTGTGGTGTTCAACCCTTGGCACAGGGAAAAGGAAAGTCCAGGGCGATCAAATGTCCCCGAAGCAGGTGAGATGTATTTGGGGTGGCAGTGGCTAAGGAGTGCTGTGTTGTGCACCTCCAGCTACCCCTGTGGCTCGAGACGGCAACTTGCTCTAAGGTCTCGCATCCCGCTTTGGCCCAAAGCAACGTGCCGTAAGGGACAAACTCCTTCCCCCCCCGCCCAAGACCCATCCCCACTCAGGCCTTAGCACCGAGTCCACAGGAAGGTGCCCTCCAGCCCCCCTTCTGCTCAGCCATGCCCACCCAGCAGCTCCCTTCCTGCCCATCACCCTTCCCTCTTGGCATCCTCCCCGCCTTTCCGCCCATCTCTTCCCAACACCATTCCCCCACCTCTCTCCCTGTTTTTCACCCCTCCTTATGAAGGGCAAAGGGAAGCGAGGAGGTAAGGCCCCTGGGCTCGGAGGGGGCACGGCAGCATCTACCACCCCCCCAGTCCCGTGTGCCTCCCCCCGCTTCCCTGGGCAGCCGCTGCAAAAGATCAAAGCATACGGCAAAAATAGCAAAAAGGGAAGAGCTTGTGGGTTTGACATCTGGATGCCAGAAGCAGCTCCTGCTTTTGAGCAGGCAAGAGGTGAAGGAGGAAGGGTAAAAGTGGGTTTACAGTCTCTTATTTTTTACTGGGATTAAAAACTTCATATAAAGTTATATGGTTTGCCGTTACGTGTGATAGCGGTGTCTGTCTTAGTCCTCCACAAGGCCCTAATTTCAGAAGTAGAGATGCTAACGGCACTTGTAAGTAGAGAGGTGAGTATTTTCTGACAGGCAAAATACTGATTTATCTGTGGTGCATCATCTGACAGCCTTATTTTTGTTCTAACGAGTGTTAAGAGGCACCTGGGAAATGTCTGTGCTGCTTGGCTAAATAAAACAGGTGCTGTTTCCTTTTGGGGCTGGAGGTTTTCAACGATAAGGGCTCAGAAACCACCCCAAACCCGAGGGGATCTCCAACTAAGAGCCTGGGTTTTCAAAGCGTTTCACTTCTAGGCTGTCTGTCTCCAATTGTTTTGTAAAATCCAGCCTCTGGACAATACCACCAGTACGTGTGATTAAAAATCATACCACCAAATTAAGGTGAGTCTTAAAAAAAATGAAGTTATTTAACTGTGGCAGTATCAAATTGCATTGCAATATCAGGCTCAGTCTAGAAGGGGAGTTGCGTGGGTAAAGTGTTTTATGTTTTATATATATATATATATGTATTGTATGTGTATCCGATTGGGATGAGAACCACTTGAGGCAACCTAGCATGGCATTTTCTGGTGAAACCATTTACCACCGAAAAAAAACAATTTCATAGAATCATACAATGTTTTGGGTTGGAAGGGACCTTAAAGATCACCTAGTTTCAACCCCCTTGCCATGGGCAGGGATGCCAACCACTAAACCAGGCTGCTTAAAGCCCCGTCCAACCTGGCCTTGAACACCTCCAGGGATGGGGCAGCCACAGCTTCTCTGGGCAACCTGTTCCAGTGCCTCACCACCCTCACAGCAAAGAATTTCTTCCTAACAGCTAACCTAAATCTCCCCTCTTTCAGATTAAAACTGTTACCCCTCATCCTGTCACTCCCCTCCCTGATAAAAAGTCCCTCCCCATCTCTCCTGTAGCCCCCCTTTAGGTACTGGGAGGCCGCTATAAGGTCTCCCCAGAGCCTTCTCTTCTCCAGGCTGAACAACCCGAGCTCTCTCAGCCTGTCTTCATAGGAGAGCTGCTCCAGCCCTCGGATCATCTTTGTGGCCCTCCTCTGGACCTGCTCCAACAGGTCCATGTCCTTCTTGTGCTGAGGACTCCAGAGCTGGACGCAGTACTCCAGGTGGGGTCTCACCAGCGTGGAGCAGAGGGGTAGAATCGCCTCCCTCAACCTGCTGGCCATGCTTCTTTTGATGCATCCAGTGTGATGAATAATTTTGGCCATAAGAAAAATAGTTTAGGGGGAAGGTGGGGATGGAAAAAGACAGTTTTCATTGGTTTTCTTTTAATAGGAGGAGCTCATGAAATAAACAGAAAACTTCATTTTTGGTGAGACAAAATCTGATCCCAATCAGGTTAGAGTTTCTTTTTCCTTTTTTTTTTTTTTCTTTTTTTTTTTTTTTTCCTTAGCTGTTCAATCTGTTGCAGAGCTGGAGCTGCTGGGAAGTGTTTGGTGACCAAACACTTTGGTGGCATGGGAAGGTGTTGGACTCTGTGTTCCTTTCTAAATTTTACCACCATAATCTCTTGCCCTTGATTGCCTGGATGTAGGGTCAGTGACCACCTCCTACTCCTTGATCTAGTGTTGAAATAGCATTTTTCCTCTTCCAGTTGTGCCTTCCCGTCACTAAAATGGAAACGTCTCTCCTTTGCACTGTCTTGACGTGTGTTTCTTGTGGTTTTCCCCACCTGAAAGCAGCGTCGCTGCTCCCAGCCCCAGTGCGCAGCACCAGACGTGTGGCTTGTGGTGATGCAAAACCCCACCCGGTTGCATCTAAGTGCTTGCATTGTGCCTCTTTCATTAGCATGGTGATTAACCGTCTCCTCACGGTCTCATGAATTCCACTTGCTCATCGCCCATCGTGTATACCAGGAAATCACAGAATTGGGCAACGCTAACCAGGAGACTTGAGAAAAGGAAGGAAAAAACAAAGAAGCGTGCAAGTGCTGGAGGCTGGATTAGGCAGGAATGAGGGAAAGAAGAAATGCAGAGGGTTTTTTACTTTTTTTTGCAGTGGCGAGGGCAGACGGGACGATAGCTGCCTTCATGTGAAACTGGAGCTACATCGAGGAATGGTATTTATATGCACGGATGTAGCTTTCAATCAGGATGATGTAAACACTGCTGCAGAATTTTTTGACCAGGCTGTTTGGGGAACGTGATGGATTAAATATGACAAACAAGATTCCTGGACGTTTATTTATCCGCCTTTTCATTTGTGCCAGTTTCATGTTAGGCAAGGCTCTGGCTACCAGACCAATACTAAGCCTCAGGGGCAGGCAAGGCTGGGGGGGGAGGAGGGAGCTGCAAAGAGAGTGTTTTCCAAGCCTCATCTAATTTAAAGCATCTTTTGCTGAGTGGTGCAGTGAAGAGGATGTGGCTAACACAAATAAAAAAATCATAAAGGGATCAAAGTGTGTGTGCAAATTCATTCCTTGTGGCAGGAGTTCTGCCAGTTTGCTTGCTCGCTCGCTCGCTTGTTTCCCTAAAAAAATTTTCTCCCCAGCCCCCCATGATGGAGTGAGCAAATCGCATGTCAGAATCTCTTCTGGATTTCATAAGGGTTTCAGCATTGATGGATGGCTGGGATGACACCAGAGCCTGTACATTGTGCCTGAGATCTGAGTCGCTTCCCCTTGGTCCCATGGTTGCACATGAAACAGCCGCATGAGCGCGATCTATTTATAAGCGGTTCAAAGGCACCACAAATGTGGGTGGATGCTGGCTCGAAGCTCTAGGCCACCAGGAAGCTCTCTAGCTCTTACAGGAACCTGACATTACCCCGGAGCCTGAGCGCTTCCCAGCGGGGTGAAAGATGAGGAAAGCTTGTCTTAAAAATAAAAGTAATAATAATAAAAAATAATCAAAGCTTTGGAGCTAGGGTGATTCACATGAGATGGCATCAACTGAAACAATTTGGATGATGGGATTCATATAAATGTACCCAGGTCAAAAGGCATTAAAAGAACTGAGTGGGCAGAACTAATGCTGTACGGCAAAGGTGTCTCTGGTGCTGGAAGCAAGAGGCAGACAAACCGGAGATTTACATCAGATATGAGAAAATCTTCAGAGTTCAGATTAGAAACCTCTGCTGCCATGAATATCACTGTTGGTGTGCAGGCCGTGCTGGGGGGTTTACACTTGTACACTCTGCCAGCAAAGGATAGACAAGAGCTAATCATAGAATCATAGAATCATAGAATCATAGGGTTGGAAGGGACCTCTGGAGATCATCTAGTCCAACCCCCCTGCAATCCCTGCTTTAACATCTCCGTGATTTGCTGTGCAACTGTTGGGGCCAGGACCCCAGTGACAATGACCGATTTCACAGGGTGGTTACAGACCCGCTGGAGCACCTCCATGGACCACCGTGGGGGCAATGCTGAGCGCTGGCTGCTTCATCCAACCTCCCGCTCTGAGCTCCTGCTTCACGGTGTGTCCTGCTCAGATGACGCCCCAGCCTGTGTAGGGATGGAAAGAGCTCCACCATGGGAGGGGCCCCGGTATCCCGAAGAGACCCACTGCAGGTGCCATCCCCACCTGCAGGCTTGTGCTGTTTGCCCTGCTGTCTTCTGACCCTACAATGCCATTACACACATGGAAGAGAAGACACTTGCCTTCAAGGCAGCCACTGTAGCCGTTGAGTTGCTGGCCTAGTCCCAAGCCAGTTCTCCCAGTTCAACAAACTCATACCACTGTGGAAGCCACACGACACAGCAAGGCCATGGTTGTGTTTCCTACGGGAGTGCTGGCCTGCTAGAATAACATCCGCAGAGAACAAAGGCTAGAAGCTTGGGCAAATCTAATGCCGGAAAAAGAGTCAGTCTAAAAACCAAAGGGAACATGCCTTCAAAAATCCTGTGGCATTGCTAATGAAAAATAAACATCCATTTTGCATCTGCAGAGAAAGGAAAAGAAAATGAAGTCAAAGCCCAAGGTCTTGTTCTTATATTCTAGGAATTTTCTCCATTGAAAATTGTCAAATACTGCATGCCAACGCTTGGGAGAATGACAACAGCATCTTTAAGTGCAATGAATCAAAGCACAAGAGTAAATTTTTATGGAACCCAAACTGCTATTCTTAGAAATCATCCAGAATCAGAAAATAAACAATTCATCAGGAAAAGAAATGTTTGAACTCACAGGGGAGATTAACTCTCATCTGAGTGGAAACAAAACCTCAAATGAGCCACATCGTTATTCCCACACTTAGTTAATTGCAGTATTGTTCAAGGGCAGAAGCAAGCGGTTGGGAGGCTGCAGAACTGGATGTAGTAGATGATGTCTTAAGAGGAAAAAAAAGACATAAACTTATGGTTTTTTCCTCATGGCTAGTTCCGGAGGTGCTGCCTTGCCAAGGTGGTCTAGGATGGGAGTGTAATGGATGGATGGCGGTGGCTACGGGAAACGAAGACGCCAGAAGAAGTGCAGAAAAGGGAAGAGCGCAAACTGAGATCAGGAACCAAATTGTATATTTGGAGATGATTAAGCAAGTAGTCTACAATGTCTTAGGTCAGGAGTGCTCTTCTGACAGCAGACAGCTCTCTGGTTGAGCAGGCAGAAGCATAAAGAGATCTAGCTATTGATGCCTAACCAGTTCAGGCTGCAGGCGAGATACCCAGACATAGGGAACCTCTCAGCCAGCCTGGCTACAGATTTGGTGGGTTCTTTGACACAGGACATCTGCAAGTGAAGATTTGATATTTTCTCCCTTAAAATTAGTAAATCACAAGATAAGATCTTAATGCCAGAGCTACCGAGTGAAAACACACTACCTGTATCTAGCCAAAATAGTTGCTTTTAATGAAGAGCAGACGTCCGTGCGCTTCCACCACATGAGAAAACACAAAGCAGATTGCCCTCAGCCTTGTAGGACTCTGTTTCTCAGCTTCCAGCCCTGGTGTTGACGCATGTGGGGCTGAGCACGTCGGAGAGGGGCAGCCGGCTCTCTTAGCTGTGGTGGGATTCACATTGCGCATAGACCTTCCTTGGCTGGCTCTTTTCTATGGGAATGAAAGCATTTTGGGATGGTCGCACCACCAAAGGGTGGCCTGGAGGGACTGTGTGGATGAAAGGCCTTGTAATGATCTCTGCCGTGTATGTTTTGGGTGGGGGGGGAGAAAAAAGATATCCATAGGCTAAAAGGTGAAAATGTTTGTTTGCAAGTAACACCATGCGTTTACCTCTCTGGAGCTGCTTCCAAATGTGAGCGTTTGTGGAACAGATTTTCCTGCAAACAGACTTGCAGTGAGAAATCTTTCTTTCACACAAGATATTTCCAGAGAAAAAAGCAAAAGTCAGACAAATCTGTATGCTTTAAAAATAAAACCAAACGAAGCTTCTTGGATGACTCCATAAAAATTCTAACAGCAGCAGAAAAAAAAAAAAAAAGCCTGGAAAAACAATTCACACAAAATAAGCACTAAGGGGCCACTGTTACTTGCAGGTATATTCCCAGTGATTTCTTTTCGGATCACACAAACACCAACAAAGTCATTAAAAGTCAGTTCTTTCCTTTTATTAGCAATAGTCATGGCTTGATGATTCAAACCACATTCCGTTTTCAGAAGGGAGATTTTGATCAAAGCATTTTTAAAATCAGATGAAAGAAGTATTATAAAAAAATGTTCATGCAATATGAGCCAGGAAGTGGAAATAGCTGTCCAGGAGAAGAGCTGGGAATATACCAGAAAAAAACCCCAACAACAAAAAAAAACCCAAGCTGATACTACAGATAGCCATATAAACAGTGTTACAAGCCAAAGAAAGATTTACAGAGTCTGCGTTTCTTAATTCCTAGAATGAAGAATCCAATTACCACTTTAAAATACGGTTGACTCAGAGAAATTGTGTGATCTTTCAGTGGGAGGATGATGATATTATTATTATTATTATTATTATTATTATTATTATTATTATTATTATTATTATTATTATTATTATTCATGATTACTTTGCGTATTTTCAGGCAGGTGACAGCATCCCAGGTGTGACAAGAATGGCCAAGTGTGACACAACCAGGTTCTTCAGGATGGGACCTTTCCTTCTCAGCTGTCCTGTTACCACTTCTCTAACGCGGGTGGTCATTTGTTGGGAAAGCCTTTTTGATACGAGGAGCTGGTAGAGGTGAGGGTATGGGGGGGTGTGTGTTTTTTCAAGGTTGGAGGAGAGAGAGTGAAAAGGAGGTGATGGGTAAGGAGAGAAGAGATGTGCAGAAATGACCCTAAGCAAGTGCACGTTTTCCTGTTGAGGGATGTGACTTTAACCAGTGATACAATAACACTCAGAATAAAACTACAACCTGAGCAGCTGCAACCTGGCTTAAAGCTGAAAACCAATGTGAAAACATTCAGGTTTTGTTACTGAAATGAAAAAAGTGTGGTATCTTTTATTTTTTTAATGGAAATAAAAATCTTAGGGAGTGTGTATGTGGTATGTGCGTATTTCTAGTTCATTGAAAAGTTTCTTCATAGCCCTCAAACCCCCATTTCAATGCGTTTCCAAAGAGAAGACCTTTTTTTCAGCATCTTTCAGCGCAGATTTCAGTAAGTTTCGGATGAACCAGCCCCTCCTCTCAATTCTCTAAGCATCGTCCAGGCCAGAAACTTTTCCAGGGAAGTTGCTCCCTTTTTTTTTGAAGCAATAAAAGTGCTCAGCAGATGTTCTCATCTACTCTCCCATGCCAGCCATGTCCCCTGCGCTGCAAGTTGCTGGGAGTGAATTGGCAGAAGCCAGCTGTCCGAATGAATGGTTTCTGATTCATTAGCAACTAAAAAAGCAATGAATTCAAGTCATATCAGATTATTATTGTTTTTTTTAAATCATCAAACCAAACCAAAATGATAGCAATTCCAGGTAGAGTGAATTATTTTGGTTAAGCTTAAAAGAGGAACGCTGCCTTGCAGTTTTGAGCAAGTGAAAATTGCATTCAAAAATCCAAGCAAAACAAAATAAGGACACGCAAAAAGCAAAGGTAGTTTTGTGTGGAAAAGCCACAATGTTTTATTTCAGAATATACATTGGAAGAAATACACATCCTCAGACTTTTAAGAAACATTTCCCAACTGAGCTGCTCAGTGAGACTTATGCAAACTTTTGCAAAATGCTCTGAAATTTCCAGAGCTGGCTATTTTGATTGCAACCCCCCCACACACCCCCGCCCCCCGCCTCCCCTGAACACAAAATGCTTGGCAGAACTTCTGTTGCCTAGATCTAAGGCAGAGGGAGATGGACTGTGCCGGAGACCCGGCCCAAGTGACACGCTTTCATCATCTGGAGAGGCTGACGCCATACTAGGACAAGAGCCAGCAGCTCTATTTTACAGATTACTAAAATCGGACCATATTGTGCTTGTTTTTGAAATGGATGCACAACCGAGCGGTGCTCTTGATGCGCTCGCGGCGTCACTGCACACCCCCTGCCGTGATGCCTACCGGGCGCATTGGGGTCTTGTTGCTGCCGTTTATGCTGCGGTGCAGGTACAGCTGAGCTGGGAATGCGGGGAGATACGGCACAAGTGCATGGCGGGACTGCGCCGTGAGCTGCCGGGCAGCTAAATATTCGATACGCAGAAGGGAAGGGTTATTACTGAACAGGGAGCAGGCGCATTCCGGGGGACAGAGTGAATAAGTGCGAGAACGGGGTGTGATCTGCTGATGTCCATGGGTCTGCCCGTAAACCTGTCATTTTCTTCCTAACCTTCAAACAAAAAAACAAACAAAAACAACATGCCAGATAAAATGTTATAAAAAAAATTGATAGTTCAGCTTCTTTTGCTGTTTCCACTTCCCTTTTCTGCTCTCTGATACACCTTGCAGAGCCAGCCTCAAATGAGAAGAGTGTTCGTGTGTACAAGGGGCAGGAAGGACAGATGTGCTTTTCTTTCTTTTTCCACTTTTGCAGTTGTTTCTGCTCATGTTTGCCTGGTTTCTGGTTGATTTTCTACGGGAAAAGGGATGCAACAGGCATACATTTTTGACTCAAGTTTTTCTTTTGTTAGGAGAGTGGTTGTCCAATGAACATATTCTTTGCGAAGCTTGGGTTTCAATCAATCAGCCACACCACAGAGGGCAAATGGCAAGAGCAGATTCTGAGATTATCAGAGCTTTTTTTTTTTTTTTTTNTTTTTTTTTTTTTCAGGAAAAGAGAGCTGGTAAGGAAATAGGTGTGCATAAGAAAAGGAAGGGAAGCATCCTCGGGATCTGTGGATGGGGCAGGAGTATTTTTGATCTGGTTGAGCCGCACGGCAGGAGGATCAGAGTGGTTTCTTATTTCGTTTGAGCTCCTTGCCCATTCCTGATTTATGTTGCAGACATAGGGTCTGTTTCCTTTTAGGCATTTAGCAGCAGAGTGCCCCCGCGTTTCTCCATCCATCACGGGCTGGCATGGCACGCACATGGTGGGGTGGCTGGAGGGGCTGGGGGAGAAGCAGAATCGGCCAGAGCCTCCTGTGAACGCATTGCTGCTATTTGTGTTTTATTTGAAGAAATGATTAGAGTTTATTTTATTGCCAGGAAAGGCTGCCAGCCTTTATGATGACAAAATTGCTGAGTTTACTGGGAAGTTTATTTATATAGGCTTTGAAAGACAGACCCTGCAATGACAGACACCAGCGAAGACCTGGGCTTGCTGGCTCTCCCATTTCCCTTGGCTGTTCTGCAGACCTATTAACCCTTGACAGGTTCCAATGAAAAGAGGGGTTAAGAGCAAACAGATGTACAAAGTATTCCTTCTTCCCTGGGAAACTGGGTATTCAGGAGGGTTTGAGCTGGAGATCCAAACCTGAATGAGCAAGTTGGCAGATGTTTGCTACTGGCGCTATGGACCAACTCCACACATCTACAAGGACCGCAGACACATTCTCACAGGAGGACGTGCCCTAAGGGTGGCCATGTCCTTCCATGGGTCACATCTCTGGGACAACTGGTGCTATGAGAAGTCCTCTCCTCTCCCACCACTGCCCCTGCTGTAGGAACGGAAAAGCCAGAACAGTTACTACCACCCAAAAATGCATTTTGGGGAAGGCAGAATCATGTGCCGAATTAAGGCTTGGCAAGACAGTGGGTTTTAAGGAGAAAAATATATGTTTAAATTTTCTTAGGTGTCAAAACGCTACGCTTTGACATATTAAAAATGAAAAGGTTTCACTTGGAAAATTTTCAAACGTTTTATTTCATTGTTAATATTCATTCATTGGCATTATTTTTCTTTTTAAAAGTGGCCTGACTTGGGAAGATTTCCAAACCAGACCAGAATTAATTAAAGCAGAACTTTTGTTTCGCCTTAATTCACGGTGTTTGTTCCGTTTTGGAGAAAAAAAATACTCCGATTTCTGGTTAAAGTTCAGACCAGACTTTCTTACATGTCCGTGTGGCCTTCACGCAAGAGGAACCAACCCTCTTCCCTCATCACTGTCTTCACCGGAGCCTCAGGTCTACTGCTTGGCCTGGAGAAAGCCTTTTATCTCACAGTGGGGATGGCAGGCAGCTATCCTCTATGGACGAAAGACTGAAGAGGACGCTAAACATAATTTACAAGTATGTTACATCTACACAAGAGCGCTCTCTCTCTGACTTCCCATCAACTCTTGCATCAATATCACATATGCGGTCGTGATATCCATTCCTTCATTTCTGTTAACACCAGGTTTGAGCTCCTAATACCAGCTTCTAACATTTTGAACTTGGAGGCAGCTTTCAAACAGCTGCCATTTTTTAAAGAGAACCAGACCCAAACCTCCACTCCTTTCTTTTTTTTTCCTTAAAATGTGGAATTTCCCCCCCATAAAATTTTACTGACATGTGTTCTCAGATGGGCAATGTTCAGATCTTAGCCAGAGACTTGTGTGATGCTTCACAAACCACCGGAGCTTGAAAATCACCAAGAAGACAAGCTTTCACACTGGGACGTTTATGCTGGGATGGTTGGGAAGCCTTAAGAGCAGGGGCATTTTTTGAAGTGCTTTCTGCAGCTGGCTTTTTCCTTCCATGCCCTTGCAAATTTTCATCCCTTATTAAGCAAGTGTCTGGGATTTATGAGAAGAGGAATATACGTGCGCATATATATGTGTGTGTGTGCATATGTATATGCCCATGCACATTCATTTCTTCTTTAAAAGCATTCACAATCTATTCTCTGCAGCATACGTACATGTTGACTTCATAACAAAGTTACAAAAGAGGTCATTGTCCTTTGAGAGAGTAGAAAAATTGGGACTTTCGGGATCTTGACCAGCTTTGTTTTTTTGAATGAAGTTTGGCTACTTTAAATTCACACAGAAAGCTGCTAATGTTTCCAAAGAAGAAAAATACTAGCAAAAAGAGAGAAAGAGAAGTGCTGGTGAAAAATAATGCGGGAACTTTTCTTCAGTTCCAATTCTGGTTGGCATTTGTCCACATTACTCACTTACGGCTTCACAGGTTAAGACTTTATACCACATTACACCTGAAACTTAAGCAAGTACTTAAAGTTAACAGCTTTCTTGAATCATGGCATCTTTTTTTGAGGAGCTGAGCCCTCTAAGGTGCTGAGCGCTCTGGCTCCCATCCAGCAGAGCACTCAAACACCAGCTTACATTTCACTGTGCTCAAGAACAAATTTAAAATTAAGCATGTGCTTAAGTGCTTTGCCAAAGAGGAGCAGGATTAGTCACATACCAGAAGTTAAGCATGTGCTTAAGGTGCTTTCCTGGATTCAGGTTGGAACAATCAGAAAATAATGATGCTGTCTTTGGGCAGGTTTTGAAAAAAAAAAATAAAAAAAAAATGTAAAAAAGAAAGTCATCTGCTTGTTCTGACGGTGGCAGAGTCTTCCACCTGAAAGTAGTTTTATCTAACTCTGTCCAGATCGTGAACAGTAAACAGAAAGGGAAGCCAAGGCTCTTGTACTTCTAGAACTCCTGTTACTGTAACGTATGACTGACAGCATTTCTGGGCTGTAGATGTTAGCATCCCCATGTCACTATAGGAGCTGGACACCCCAAAGGGCCACAGAAGAGCTCTGAGTAAAGTAGTAGGTGATGGTACGTCAGGAGAGCACCTTTTTCTTGGCAGGAGCACCACCATCAGCCCAACAGCTCGATTTGGAGACAGGGTTGATGCAGGAGGGAGGGAGGAAGGACTTCTCAGCACCCCCCTGTGATCCCATGCATGGTTGAATTTCAACATGGGTGCCCCAGCTACTTGGTCATGGGACTGAAAAGATCACCTTCCCTTCCCTAGCTAAGGTCTGAATAAGAGCAGCCAGCAGAAACATCACAGTCAGTCACACCTCCTCCATCACAGTATTTCTCTGCTAACCCTCTGTCCATGTTTTGAGGTTATTTCTCAAAGACCTTTAAAAACAGGACTGAAGTAGGACAGAGGACCCAAACCCAACTTTGGGTTGAGCTTACACCACACCTCAGGACTCAGTACCATCTGTGGATTCCCTTGGGGGAAAACCAACACAGAATCATAACTTTGCCTCCTGTACACCATTAGGCTTACCAGAGAAATAAAACCATATGCCTTTGCCTGTTACCAGAGAAGTCTGGACTATGCGGTTGTGACACACAAATGTAATGGTCTCAGGAAATAAAATGTTCTTTCTTCGGAGTAAAATGGTCAATCAATGTCAAATCTAGCCCAAGCTCCCCAATGGTCAGAGACGGGTGGAGACAAGGCTCAGTGGTAGAAATGTAGTAGGCCTGCTAACCCTCCTGATTTTTTGGGGTGGCTGTGACTAGTATCACCCCCTCTCCCTCATCCTTCCTACCATTCCTGAGCAGATCACAGCTAGCAACCAGGTGCCCCAGCATGTTTGTCACTGCCACTTACTAATGCAGTCTCAAATAGTGCTATTTTTTTCAGGTATTGTGACTCTTCCACGCACTGAAAAATCTGGATGAAGGAAGGTGGATATGTTTGCTCACTGTGTGGGAAAAGCTCTTGGCCCCAAAGGGTTAAATGCCCGGGAGAGGATGCTGCAAGCCCATGTCTCCACTGTGCCATCTTCAGGGAATCTGGCTCAATATCTGTTCCTTCACTCCAGCACTTACGGAGCTTTGTAGCAGGTAAAACTAAGCCAAATTTCCTCAATCCTGTGTTAGTGTTACTAAAAAAATATCCCTAAATTAGGTCCCAAATTCCTGTGATCCTCATAGCGCTGAGCAGGGATGAATAGCTTTCAGTAACAGCCCTGGATTTGGTGGTGTGGGGAGATTTATTTCCTGATCTTTTGCCCATCAAACCTTTTTCTGATCTTAATTGTCAATCACATCATATGATTTCTCCAGAGAAATGAAAATAGCAGCTATTTGTCTTGAAAATCCATCCTTTGATGTCAGAATTCCAGGAAATAAAACACCTTTATAGTTATGGGATCCAGACCTGTCTGACTGGGATGCATTTCCATCAAGACTTGTGTGTGTTTGTTGACTCGGGTTTTAAGACGTTCCGCGCCTTTTATGGGGATTCACAATGGGGTATTCATGGCACATACATTTTTGCAAGAACTAAAATAGTTCATTTGCTTCAGGGACCACTTTGCTGGAAGCGTGCAAGCTCTCCCCGACCTGGAGGGGGCTTCCAGGGTGGTGGTCCCCAGCCTGAGCAATGCTGAAATAAGGGCCTGGAGGTCCAGACCTGCTCATGTGTTGGCTGTTTCCCTTTGGGCACTTCAGATGTGTTTTCTAACAGGTTGTGCACCAAAGGTGTCACTGACACATGGAGCTTCTCTCCACAAAGAGCCATCCAGTACAGCCTCTGCCTTGAAGGACAAGCCTTGCCCAGCATCTACTGATGGGCTGGTACAATAGGAGGGCACTCTTCTCATCCCCAGTATTCCAGACCACCCTTGGATCAAGAGTTAGCCATACAACGTCTTCTCCAACCTCCCGGCAATGGTAGCATCAATTGATTTCATCCAGCTGAGCGTTGGAGAAGGAAACCCTCCCTTTCACACAGCTCTGCCCTTCAGATTGACTCTTTTTGTATCACCAGGTCAGCCAACCATCATTGCATGTCCACCTCCATCTGGAGAAATTATTTCTAAGAAAGGCCAAATTAGCGTATCAAATTTTTTGGTAAATATCAGGAGAGTGAGGGAAAGGTTAATTAAGAAAAATTTGGTCACTTCAACCTCATTATTTTTCCATTGTTCTCAAGATTTCAGGATTTAACATGTCTTATGACCTGGGGAAAGGATCCTTGTGGGTTTTTCTCCTAAGAACTGCTTCCTAACTGTGTTGGCTGGATGGGACTGTGGGTCTGCCACATTGAGGGCTGTCCTGGTTTCAGCTGGGAAAGAGTTAATTTTCTTTCTAGTGATTGCTGTGAATCACAGAATCACAGAATGGTCGGGGTTGGAAGGGACCTCTGGAGATCATCCAGTCCAACCCCCTGCCAGAGCAGGGTCACCCAGAGCAGGTGGCACAGGAACGCGTCCAGGCGGGTTTTGAGTATCTCCAGAGACGGAGACTCCACCACCTCTCTGGGCAGCCTGTGCCAGTGCTGAAAGGAATGTCAATAATACCTAATTTTTTCCGTTGTTGCTAAGTGATATTTACACTGTTCAAGGACTTTTTTCAGCTTCCCATAGAGGTATAGACAGAACGATGGAATGGCCAATGAAATATTCCATGCCATAGACGCCATGCTCAGTATATAAATGGGGGTTAACCCAGGGTTGGGATTCCACGATCGCTGCTCAGGACAGCGCCAATTCACCAGGTGGTGAGAGTGACCCTTGTCATTATTATTATTGTTATTTTTCCTTTCCTGTTATTGTTTCTATTAAACTGCCTTTATCTCAACCCATGAGGTTGTTTTTCCTCCCTTTCCCCTCCTTTTTTCCATCTTCCCCCACCCCTTCTTTGGGGGGAAAAAGGGAGGGGTGAGTGAGCGGCTGCTTGGTTCTAGTTGCCAGATGGGGTTAAACCATGACAAAGGCACACGCACATATATTGATCCATAATACCTGCTGCTACCCGCCGACCTTTTTCTTTCTACAGCCAAGTTTGCGAGGTCCCGTGATCCTTTCCAAGATGTCACTCATAATTTATCGTTTGCTGTTTTTTCTAATTCCCAGTCTTTCAGCCCATCTTTTCTTTAGACATCCCTCTTTCCCCTCCTTCCAGCTGAAACTTTCAGTTTTCATTTGTTTCTTCCTCATAGATCACTCTGGTCCCTTGTTGTGGCTGACTTGGCTGTGAATCCGATTTTGCCTGTTCTTTCCTCAGACTATGACAACTGCACCACCTACCATTAAAAAGAAAAATAAAAAATTAGTTACAGGGCAAATTCCCCTTGTTGGCTTTGCAACGTGGATCACCTTTCCTCCCTTCCCTCTCCAAATCCTCTGGTGTCTTCTCAAATTTGCAGGCTATTCCTTCTTTTTTTTTTTTTTTCCGTTCCACCAGCAATTAATCAATCAACATGGCAACCTGGGGCCAACCTAGAAATAATAAAAAAAAAGAAGTAACTGAAGGAGAAATTTGCTCTTGCTCCCATTATGTGTCTGCTTCGCACTCAGACCTCTCCAAAAGCAAAGGACTCTGGGACATAAAATGCCTTTATAAAAAGCCCTCTGGTGTTCAGAGCCTGGCAGGTAGCTGGAGGAGGTGACGGCATTATTTTCAAAGTCGGCATTCCCAAGGTGAGGGCTTTAATGAAGAGGAATCCGATTTACTGCTGAGACAACATTGTTCCCTCAAGTAAAGCCAACAAGGGTCATTAGCACTTCGTATATTTGGGTGAGGGCTGTTTGGTCTGACATGACAACCTTGTGCAGGCTTCTGGGGGTTGTACTTCAGCCTCATGCACGGCTCGCTGTCAGGCGTCGGCATGGGGGATGCGCAGATGCCAAGGGGTCAGCAATGCATTAGGTGCATGCCGTATCCCCCATGGGTACTTGATTTCCATCTCACTCGCAGCTGGAGGGTACCAAGCCTGTCCCTGGCAAAATCTGGGGCATAGCCACTGCATCGGCACAGCCAAGCCCTGCAGAGCTGGCCTTTGCATGCTCACTGCCTCTGACAGATATTAAATCCATCAATTTGTAAACCACTGAGGCGTATAATACAATCAGCTCAAACCTGTCTAAATTTGTCTTCTCAGTCCACTTCATCTCCCTGCCTACCTCCTGACCCATCTCCCTCCACTCCCCACAGAAGGTCTTAGAGCCTCCTCAGCTCTGTCCTGCTTCACGGTACTGCTTGCTGCTAGAAAACCATATCCATGCTCAAACCAGTTTACTGAAGGCAGCCAGGCAAATGATGGGTAAGAGAATTTGCCTCTCCTTTCCAAATTGTAGGTTTTGAGGCCAGAAGGGGATGCTCACCTAGTCTACAAGAGGCAGGCAAGAGAGGACATTCCATCCCCTGGCTCTGCATCAGCTGGAGCAGGTAGGCATCTAATGGGGTTGCAAAGTCTCCAGCCATGCAGCATAGCTTCTCCAACCAGAAGTAGGAGCGGCTTAGCCAAAATCCCACATCAGTCATGGCTCTGCTGGAGCCATGCTCTTCCAGGACATGCTCTTTTCTCTCCACCAGCCTCCACAATGAGCTGTTGAGACACCTTGGCTTGCCCAAAGCCGGCTGGCAGAGCCCTTGCACAGCGCTGCATCGCGTGGCAGCGAGGGAGCTCAGGAAAACAGGGGCTTGACCAGCTCCTCCTGTGACCTGTCTCTGATGATGAACTGCTCTCCCTAAAACATCAACACTTTATTTTCAGGTAGTGCACTGCTGATTTCCACCTCCTGCCAAAAAGCTCGCATTTTTGCCTTTGCCTGCCAAGCTGGAGATTTGAATGCTGGAGAAGGCAATTATTTATTAGCCGAAAAGAGAAAGAAAACCCACAACCCATGGTTCCCCGTGGTGCCTGAGTCCGGGAACCTGCATTTGAGTGGGGAAGGAGTATGTGGGACATCTTCCCCCTTGAGCCTCCAGCGCCTCACTTTGGTATGAATCCCACAAATTCAAGCCAGCACCAAAGGCCCCTTCCCAGGAGATCCCTTGGCCGTTCGAGGACCTACCAGATGAAGGCTGAGATCTCTGCCTGGAAGATGGCAGAGATTCAGGTCTCTGGGTGTCCTGACACCTCAGCTTTTTGGACTGCTCATTTTTCTTTGCGGTCATCGTGAAAATGTGAAACTTCGATCATCAAGTGGAACAACCACATTTTTTCACCCTCAGGAAACATTTTTCACTCTGAAGGTCTACAAAACCATTTCCCACTCAATTCCACTAGCTTGAAATAAGAGGAGAAAAAAAAAAGTTGAAAGCTTTGGGTAGAGTACTGAACTTTTCTGAAGTCTTCAGTGTATTTTGCCCTGCAGTTTTGGTTCTGCCCATTGCAGAGAGATGAACCGAGCCCAGGCTCAGAGCGGGATGCTCTTGGAGATGAGAGCACTGTGGTTCCTGAGCTTGGGGCTGGGCACGCAGCTGAAACGTGAAACACGAAAAGCACTAATTCCCTCACTGCAGGCATTTACACTGAAACACCGAAGAGGTTAAATGCTGTGCTCGCAGCTGCACAAGGAGTGGTGCCAGCATTTGAAATCTGGGAATAATTGATTCGTGTTTCCAGAATCGTTTTTATTGAAGGGGGTGAAAAGAGAGAGATTGGGATTGAGAGAGAGAGATTGCTATTAAAAATTTAAACCACCAAGCTCTGAGGATATGGTTATGTTGGTGGCTGCTGTCAGTCTGCCCTGTGAGCTGCCCTGCTCTGACATCGGTGCCACCAGCCATGAGCTGAACCAGATGCTTGTGGCCAACCGTGGAGATCGCAGAGAGACCAAGGATGCATTTGCTTTAAAAAAACTTAATGCTTCTAAACAGTCGATCTACCTGCCAATGGCTCCTCGGGCACTTTGGTGGGAAATGCACCTAAATTAGGTAAACTGCAAAAAAAGGAACTATGATGGGAAACACAGCAGACAGAAGTTTACAGTGGAGAACTGGTCTCAAAAAGGGGTTAAACAGTCCCAGTCCGCTGCTTTCCACCAGAAGTTGGGACTGGAAACGGGTGGCCGAGCCATCGCACGGCTCTGGCCGAGATCAAAGGAGCAATGCAGCTCTGGAACTGCATGCCAAAATTCCTGGACGTGTTTGAATTAGGCACGTAGTGCTGCAAGTTGTCTGTGGGAATGGATCTGAGCACTGCAAGGCGGGACACCCTCTCAAACACCTAGAAGATCATTGCCCATTGGAGACCAACAAACAGCTGATACAGCAGGGGGTTCATATAGGATTAGCAGGAAAACAAGTTATGTATTGAGCATTGAAGAAATGTTGGTTTTTTTGTTTTGTTTCATTTTGTTTTTCTCCAGAAAGCACTGTTTGCTTGTTCTTAACTGATTTGCTGGAAATGAAACTGTTTTCCATAACAGGTTTTTAAGATGAGGTTCTGGGTACCTGTCACTTAATGTTTCCACATTGCTGAGCTGTTCCATTTTTAGTTTTAAAAAGAATTTTCCAGGTTTCTTTAGAATGTGAGATAATTGCATTTTTAATGGGGATGGAGGATGTTAAAAAAAATAAAACTAAATGCAGCATCATAATTCATCTGAAACAGATTTTTTTTTTTTTCCCCCTGTAGATTTCAGATGGTGTTTTTGGCCAAATTCTGTTTCAATTTGACTTCGATTCCACACCAAAATGATTTTATTTTCTTTGTTTACTTCTTTGTTCTCAAAAATATCAGCATTTCTCTCAGAACAGATAGGAAGGCTGCTTCCTGGTTGGTATTCTCTGAGAACCAGTAATCATTTCTATCACTGCCTCCCATAACACCATGAATCTGAAGTTAATCTTTAAACTTTTTCACAGATTAGCATTTATGAACTCTCAGTGAAGAGCCACGCTGGATGGTTAAGAATAAAGCATGCAGCTGGACACTGTTTGCCTTTATCAGCATGAACACCTTGTTAAGTTGCATCTTGTAGTACCTTTTCCATCGTGGCTGGACTTTTGGAGAACATCTCAACTCAATTTGGCTTGCATACTCTGCACATGCATGAGTTCTGCAGGAAACATCTGGTTTGCTGCATGTCAAGTTGCTCGGTAGTTCTGCAACAAGTCTATGGCAAATGAATCCCAGAGCTTTCCTTCTCTTGGTCTGGAATTCGAGAGTAGATTTTCAAAATTGAACCTAATCTTGTGCAGAGAAATACAATTCAAACTTGTCCATGGGACTTTGGCTCCAAACTTTTCAAGAATCCATTTGTTTTCATTTGGATGTTCTTGAACTAATATTTCTCCCCAGAAGCAATCCCTCTCCTACGCAGAGTCCAGAAGGAAATTTCGTTCAACATTATCATGCATTTTGTCAGTACATCTGGCAAGTAATCCGCAATTTTATAGCCCTCAACTTGGGAGTCCATATTTGGCCACCAAGAGAGCTTTCTGAGCTTTTTATTTCATTCTTATGATTCCTTGATGAAACTCATGAGCAAGAGAGATAGACTTGGCTTGAAGCTCTGGAAGGCTGGTCAGACCATGAGAGACACATCTCATCTCCACCGTCAGACGGGAGCTCCCTGTGAAGTGTGAGGGGGCTGAACGGAGATGTTTTGGGCACGTGGTGTTTCTCTCTCTCGTTAGTTGCAGTATGCATTTCTGCCCTGGGTGGAAAAGCTGCTGTGATGGGTTTGGGGAACAGGGCTACCGCTTCGGCACGGCTGTAGGGCATAACTGAGATGACACAGAGCAGGAAGGACTGTCGTTTAATATAAACTGCATCACCCGTGTCCCTGAGAAGACCATATAGCCCAGGGTAATGCTGTGAGCAGCGATTTCCACTCTCAAATTAAGACATTATTCCCTAGCCAAGAGCTACCTCCATCCTTCTGCTGGGTGTTGACAATCAGATCTCAGGAACTGATGAAGAGACCCAACTGAAACAACAAACTCCCTCAGCAGGGCCCAGGCAAACTCCCTGTTAACTGGATCCCAACACGTTTCAAATTTATCACTGATAGTCATTACAGTGAGCAGCGGTTGGAAACGAGCACAGCCAAGGCACAGCATGGAGCCGCGATGCTGCGCATTCGTAGCAGCGACACGTGCACTGGTGTAATGTTCTCTGTGTTCAGGCAGGTTGGGACTGAAAAATATCAGCTCCCATTTATGAGCAGGGAAAACGGAGAAAAGAAAAAGAATCAGCGCAGCTTCTTCCACGTCAGCTTTTAGGCTTGAAAACGCAGTACAAACCTTTAAAACTGATGCATGCAAGCCTACTGCTTGGGAAAGGAAATGGATTCAGCACATGCTGGTTTGTGCTACCAAGGCAAGCGTGTTAGCAAAGCTCACTCCTGACATCCATGAGGTCATCTACCTTCATACTGCTGCTTGACTCTAGCGCAAACGACACCAGGAGATACAAGTCAACACAGGCTGAGGAGAGATATTAGAAAAGCAGAAGGGGGGAGTGTGGAGGGGGGGATATGAGGTCATCCACACCGACGGTATGTTAGGTACTCACATTAGGGTAGAGAACAAAGCCATCAACTTTATTGAACAATCTTCCAACTGGTAACGAGGCTTGTTCTTCCAGTTATTGCACTGAAAGAGCAACATCTGGCCTGGAGCCTTCTAGAGGCCAAATCCTTCTCTGTTGCAACCCCACCGCTGTCAGAGAGTAACACCAGGGATGAATTTGCTCATGAGAAACTAAGGCAATGAGAGGGGCAAACAGTTCGGGGTCCTGCTTGAAAAAATGCAAGTTTTTCTGCAGAGCAGGCCAGGTATCTGAGCAATAAAGATCGTCACACCTTTAATCGCTTTCCCATACACCAGCACTGTGCATAATAAACAAGGAGGATTTTTTTTTTTTTCCATAATTAGCAGAGGAAAACCCAAAGCTGGTGTTTCCTTTCCCTTTTGTGATTTATTTCCTTAGCAGCTAAGCCACAAGATCAGAGCAGAGACACTCATTAGGTGGGGAAAGTTGGGAGAACATCTTCTCCATTTCTCACCTCCCCGCTTAAAATCCAATAAAACATAAGGGAAAGGGGAAGGAAAAATATTACATCTTTAAAGGCACTCGGTGAGCTTCAGCAGCCGCTGTTTATTGAGCTTTCCATAGCTTGTTTCCAATTATTGTAAGGTGTCCAGAAGCTACGGCAACACGGCAATAATCTCCCAGTGCTGCCATCATCTGCGAAGCAGCGTAGATGGGTACAAAGGCGTTACAGTGGAGGGGAGAAACCCTGGACCAAACCTCTCGCTGGTGGCTCAACCAACATCCAGTACCACCCATCCTGCTCCAGTTCACCTGTAAGTGCATTGCAGGCAGATGGCTCCGGGTTATTCCCATCAATGGAGCGTGCGACTCGTCAGTACTGCCCGCGAAGAGTCAGGATTTGCCCAGGGCAATGGGGATTGCTTCAACACGGGCTGCCGGACCGACCACTCGGCATCAGCTACTGTGCTTGCTCTGTGCCGAGATGCTGCCTGAATGCTGACATTTTAACAGCGCGGTCCCTTCCCTGCATATGATACGGCGCGAGGGAATAACAGGATGTATTAATGTCATTTTAGATAATAATATTCTTCTCAGAGTGGGCTTTCTGGCACCATATGTCCCTCTGCGAGAGAACTCTATCCCTATCACTCCAGCATTAGCTCTGAGCTTGAAAGCAATCCATTTGGGCCATTAAAATGACTTGTGAAATGTGGGATAGTTATCAAGTAATTAGGACCACATTTCCTTTCTTTCCCTGCCCAGAGCTCTGCACTGCGATCTCAGTTCACCTTCAGCTTCTCTTCACCTTCGCCTTTTACAGACCAACATGAGAACCAGTTTTTTGGATGGTGCTTGTCCTCCCTTCCCCTCCTCTTCTTACTCAGCTGCCGTTTGCAACCTGCAGCATTTATTTTGTGTGCAAAAAACGAGAGGAGCTGAGTTTGGAGAGGTGCCAGGGAAGGTTTCCCCATTTTCCATCCTCTGCGCAATGGGAGCGGTGGTGCCTCTCTGCCCCCACGCTGATGAGGTAGCTACAGTTGAAAGGACTGCCCAGGACTTGGTCTCCCATGACCAAGAGTGAAGCTCTTGGAAAAATCTGCTGATATGTAAGAGAGCCATATGGCCCTCCGTGAGGTGGGGATTACCACGGGGCTTGGAAAACACGCCTGAGTACCTGGCTTTGCGATTCTGCTGGAGCCTGGCGCGGGGCTGAAGTCCCCGCTGGACTGCATTTCAAAGCCCTCTGCTCCTCTGCTCCAGGCTGTGTTGGAAAGCGCAGCTCACTCAGACATCGACGGGGCTGGGATCCCGTTGTGGTGTGCAGGGCGCTTGGATGGGAAGGAGAATACCCCTCCTCACCCCCACGCCTCCCCTAAATGGAGGGTGCTGGGCTGGAGCCACGAACTGGAGGCGCTCACACCTCTCACGAATGATCTGTCCCTCTGTGTTTTTTCCCCCCTTTTTATGCTCACAGGTCCGCTCTTCCAAGCCCAGATGACCACAGCTCAGCAGGAGCCAGCACTTGCAGCATCTCTGTGCTGGAGACGGGCCCACGGATGTTAATGCTGCCTCTGGCAGGAGAAATGTGTATGTGCACGTGCCTCACGGACACTGGTGCGGGGCCCTGCTCCTGGACGTATCTCACACTGTCAGGGCTCACCCCTAGGGCTTTGGCCACCCTCTCCCCACCATAAGTCTGCACAGGGCACCACGCTGAGTAGTCCGTGCTGCCAGGGCTGATGCTCAGCTCTGTCCCTCCAAGGGTTTGGCCATCTTCCAGCTCTATTTTTGACCGAGAAACTGGTTTACGTAAGCAGCCCCAACCTCTGTATGCTATTTCCCCTTCACACAAGCAAAGGCACTACTAGCAAGCAATTGTTCATTGCCAGGTCACGGTCCCATGCTGCCCGGGGAAGGGAGCAGGGCTGAGACCTGGCCATGCCTTCCCATACTGCGCCCTGCAACTCAGCTACAGCCAACCTCATCATCGGAACCCTGCCATGGATGTCGTTCCTCCATCTCCTCCTTCCTCTGGCTCTTGCAGAGATGTGTCCACAAGAAATCTCCCCCAAGGTTTTTGTGACTCGACCTTTCCCTCAGCCCCACAGAACCCCATCTTGGAGACTTCCAGCCCCCTGATCCCTATCCTTACCTCCAGAATACTCTCTCAAGCCCTCACTGAGGTTTATTTCTCGGCAGAGGAGAGCCCTGCTGGGTGTGCTCCTCACCACCCTTTCATTTCTGCCTCCTGGCCCCGAAGCATCAATTCATTATGGAAAGCAGCAGGGCTGAGGACACCGAGTCCCAGAAGCACCTGGCTGAAGCCACTAAACGATCAGCTGGGAATGAGTCATGTTAGCAACCCAAGCCCAGGAAACCCAGCCAGATCCCTCTGCACAGGACTCACAGGACTGAAATAGATTGTAACTAACTGACTGATTACATGCTCTGGCCAACTCCTAGAGAATTAGAGTGGCTTGCAGGGGGATGCAAGGATAAGGGCTATTATTAGCACTGCTATTTATTTTTCGGGTAGCACTCCTATTGTCTCAAGTGCTCTCTGAATTGTCGGCAAGACGGCTCCTGCTCCCAGCACACAGGATCGTTGGGATCCAAGGGCGTGACTGGAGATGAGCTAAGAGCTGTGGGATGGATGTGCTAACACTCATTTGGCGTGAAGCGGGGTAACTGGACCGTCGGTTTGTCCTGACTGGAGACAGCCCGAGGCCGAGAATTGACACACCATGTCCCTCACCAAGAAGTGGCTGCTACCGAGTGCTGCGAGGTGGGAGTGGGAGTAGGACAAAATGGTAGAAACTGGAGTGAAACATCTCACACAGGGTAAATGTTGGAAACACCTGGAGCATCGGGCCAGGTACGTGCACCTGGAACCTCCTTGGAAGGCAGACAAAGCTATCCCAGGCTGGGATAGCTATCACAAACTGGAGGGGAGGTGAGGAGCTGGGGAGGTACGAGCCAGTTTGCCCTGCGAACTTCTGCTATGTGGTCACCAGACATGGAGAAATTGGTGCTGCCATCTAAAGCCCTGCTCAGAAAACCCTATTCTTCTGCAGAAATCTCAGCTTCACGCTGCTGAAAGAGAAGGGGTGGAAAATATGACCCCAGCGCAACCTAAAAATTAACAACACAGAAGCTTATTTTTAGGAATCTCATTGCTCATAAGCTGGAATTTCACCCAAGTCTCAGGCTCTGGAGGGGCAGAAGGACAGATAAGTGACCTTTACAGCTCCTCTGATGAGCCCTGGTATCTCTCGGCTCCTCAGTGGTGGTGGCGACATGTCTAGACACTCTGGGAAGCATTCAATCAGGAGAAGGAAGAATGGGTCCCGCTGTTAGGAACAATGCAAGGGGAACAAAATGGCCTGGTTTTATTCTGTGCAGCTGTCTTTTAAAAGGACTATTAGGTCACTGAAAGTTTTAGTTACAGCAAAAAATAACTCAAAAAACAACAAAAAATTGGAAATGAAACTGTATCTATTTTGGGGAAATTTTTTTTTTTTTTATTTTAATAGGTTTCCCTTTCAACTCTTTTCCAGCTGATTTTTTTTTTCTTTAAGTTCTATGATTATTAATGGCTGCAGCACTAATGTGCTTGGAAAAAGCTCATTTGAGAACCATGTTTTTTGGATTATAAAATATCTGAAAGATATTTTTCTTTTCTTCAGCCAACAATTGCCCAGTTTTCCCAAGCAGACATTATTCCATGCCACGGCATCGGATACATCGGACCAAAACTTGGCTTTGAAGATAAGCGGGAGATGCCTGTTGCAGTGTGGTCATCACTTCTACCACAGAGCTCTCTTTGGGTCCATGCACCAGATGATGTTTGGGGAGAGGGGAATCCAGGGACCACGCTGGTCCTGGAGGACTCACTTCCCCTCACTGGCACTTTTTCTGGTGTCACTGAAAAATCCAAACTGTTCTTTTTTTTTCAAAAGTGGAATCCAGGAGTTCTGGAAAGAGCTGTGGATAGACATAGACGTGGTTTGTCTATCCGGAGCGTATGTTGTGGTGGCAGAGATTTCCGCTGATCAACTTGCTTTGCAACAGACCTGTGGTGTTCCCAGCAAGGGGGAGGGAAGATGTGTCAGCCAAACTGTCTTCAAGACATGTCTACATCATTGCTGGAGGGATGAGAAGGTGGTTCCACAAAATAGAACTCTTCAACAAGAAAAGCCACAGCCAACACAGAGTCAAACCACTGGGGAAGCAACGTAGTGGGTTTTGAATACTCAAACTAGGCAACCCTCTGCTTCCCTGGGTTACATTCCAGCCCAGCATTGCCTTCCTGGACCTTCCAGCTCAAGGGCATGCAAACCATGCCCCATTGCTCAGCTTAGGTGTGCCCTATTGTTTCCAAACTGGGAAATTCAACCTGACTATGCTACAGGACAATGTGACCCGATGGCATTGGCTTAATTTTCAGCAAAGGAAGTTCAAAGCAGCCCAGTTCCCATCTATGCTGAGATAGTGCAGAAGAAATGCATAACAGTGGTCCAAAGGCAGATTCCCATCCTTACAGCTGTCAAAAGGAGATGCCTAGGAAAAGAACTTAATAAACAGCACAAGGATGAAGGCAGCTGTTTCCTGGCAGACCTTGCAGTTTTTAGCAAACTCTTACCTCAGAGCCAAAGCCTGGGAAGTTGTGGATGTGCCTCTAACATCTGCCAACCGCCTGCAGTCCTACCTGAGCGGCTCTTCCTGCTGGAGGAAACGCGAGAGACTGTGGCGCAGGTCCTGCCAACCACCAATGGAAGAGGAAACGTGGATTCCCCAATCTCAGCAGTTGCAGCCAGACTACAACCTTCTTGCACCTCTCAGGTGACCTCCTGGCTCTTTATGGTATAACGATGATTGCTTACACATGCCCAAGTACCTACTGTCAGGAGCTGACAGAACTGCAGAGTATTCCAGGAACAGCTTTCAAGGTCCTGCCTAAGTGAATGGAATGAGGAGTTTCCCTGTTTGATCTCCAACCCATACTCTGCCATTTGAAATTTTATCATCTCCCCTTACCTGAACAGAGCAAGAAATCAATATGCAGTTTAATGCAAAACAGTGAAATCAGAGCTTTCATTTCAAGGACAAAGCAGAAATTTCAGCTGTAATAGGACTAATTCTGTTTAAAATGCTACACAAAACATGATGGATGAGCAGAAAGAGCAATAACATAGGGTGCTTGGAGTGCTCTTCTCTTCCATAAATCTATTTAGCAACTATCAGCTGAGCACAGTGTCTCTTGGAAGCAGATCGGAGAGATCTGGGAGTCCTTCCCAGGGAGGGGAAGAGGACAGAACATCAGTGGAGGTTGGTGATTCTTCGACCTTTTTGACGGTTCTTGCTTACAGTGGGAAAGTTCATGGACAGGTTAATCCCCACCAGCTCCACAGGCGTGGACACTACCTCCAGAGCACGTAAAGCTAAAGAGACCAGGAGTATGCAGACGTATGATATAAGAGCAGGTAGGATTCACCTTCAAGTGGTTTCCCATAACAACTGTTTAACCAATACTTCCCGTCTATCTCCATTTTCTTGTGACCTTGGTAAGTTAGGTGCTCCACTAAAAATAACCTCGCTCTTTTATTGCTGGGAAAGAATCCCAGTCTTCACAGAAACAGGGTTTCTAATCTTCACAGAGGCAGACGCTGGGATACCCCAAAAGCTCAGAAACTGGCAGGCAAAATTAATGAGACTTTCCCACTTATTGTAAATAAAAAAAAATCTCCTGTGAGTTTATAGCAGTTGCAGATCCAGAGGCCTTCCTGGTCTCCAAATAAACTGTACTTTCTGGAGGTTTGGGGTTGGCTGTGCTATGGTAAGAACTTCAGAAATAGGAATTGATGAGATCTTTAGCAGTTATATCCAAAATAAATGGGAAAAGATCCGAGCCCTGCTCTATGTGCTCTGGTATGGAAGGAGGTGCTCCAGTTACCTCTTGGTGACCCAGCTGCCCACCTCTTTGCTAGTTCGGTGGTTGAAAGTGTGCATTTAATGTGCCCTTAGGTTCACCTGGGCAGCTTTGCAAGCTAGGATGGCATTTCAAGAGTACACTGCTGTTGACAGTGGTCACATTACACCAGTAGCACTTTTGCCAATTGCTCTGTGTGTTTCCGGTGAAAAAAAAAAAAGGAAAGAAAACAACAGAGAGATTCATAAGTTGGAAGAAAACCAAGCAGAAAGCTATCTAATCAATTTATTCCTAAGAGAGGGAGAAAGGGAGGCTTGTTCTTTAAAACACACGAAACTCCTGAGCTCGGTGTGTGTGTGTGTGTTAAAGCAGTGGGATGGAGTTGTGGCTTCTTGCAAAGCAGCTTCTCAAGAGCCCTGTAGCCTGCAGATATCATTAGGAGAGGGCAACTATCGGTCCTTCTGCCCAGGGAAGAAGTTGAAGCTGTCCATGCCTTGGCAGCCACTCCATGCTATTTCTCATGGGGGTTCTGGGGTAGCAAACTCTCAGTCAGCACACCCCTGGAGAGGTTCAGGTGTAGCCAGCCATTTTCCAAAATTGAAACTTTCATCCATCTAGGTGTCCCCTTCCTTCCCAACTTTGTGTATTTTGTCAGAAGGAAAAAAAAAAGAAGTCAACCAGAGCAGGGACACGGCATGACAGCTTGGATTCTGTCCTGGGTTTTATCGAAAAATTTCAGAGAAGGAGGAAAACCCCAAATATTTCCCAGCTACTGAGAAAGGCTGGTGAGCATTGCAGAGAGCACGAGGCCAGACAGGCTGTGGGGTCAGAGGTCTTAAAAAGTGTTTCCTTGGGTTTTTGTTTCCGAGACTGGCAAGACTGGAGTAAGACTCCGCTTTGGAAGAGTATTTTGGGAATAGTCCTATGCACAGAGATGCCTTCAGCCTTCTGCTAAACACTTAGGAGAGAGAGAGAGAGCCCAGAAGGAATCAGACGCAGAAAGGATCAGTCCAATGCCATGTGAGGAGTGTGGAGCAAAGCCAAACACCGAGCTGAACCTTTCCAGATCTTAGCCCACATATTTAACTGCAAACCCATCCTTCTACTCCTCAGCCCGGCTTCTCTACCTGATTAGTGTGGTAGATCCCCGCTGCTCCAGCTGGCCTTTGGGGCAAAACTCTGCTCCCTGTTGCATGAATTAATTCTTCCCTCCTTCCTCTTTATGATGCTTAAAAAAATAATAGCAGCGATCCTTGAGCAGATACCATGGAGAGGTTAATATAGAGAAAGTATTTTTAGATCTCAAGGTATTGGATCATCCTTTGTTATGGCAACGAAACTTGTTATTCCTTGTTTCCTCTGGTCTTTTATATGCATCATAGTCATCAAGGCTTCAATCCAGCTTACAATAAACATTCAAAAACCTCAGGATTTTAGAACTTATTTGTTGTGCGACTGGTAAGAACATTAAAAAAGAGAGGAAAGAAGAAAGCCTGTCAAAAAACTGAGTCTCAGAAGGAAGGAGGGGAACGCTAGCCTGAGGAGAAACCTTGTGCCTCTAGAGAAATTGTACCCAAGACTTTGGGTGGGGAAGCTAGAGCAGATGGCATCTGAAGGTCCTTTCCAGCCTACACGATCCTGTGGGTGTACAACACCGACACCCCACAGCAAACCCAGCCTAGAGTGCGGGCAGATCAGGGGCTCCAAAACGACGAAATGCTGCCTGGTTTCGGTCCAAAGCAATAAATCTTTCCTTGCAGAGCTTACTCTACACTTGGACCAGGTTTGCAGAAAGATTTGCCAAGGTTCAGCAGCGAGGTTCAGTGCAAATGTTGAAACCAGGTGTGCTGTGCCTTTTAGAGGTTTTATTGCAAAGTCCATTCACATCTACAGGAGATGTCTTACCTGCAATGCCTGCTCTGAGATGGGGCAGAAGACAGACCAGGAACATGCGCTGCCATTTCTTCTAGAAAATTCATTGAGTAAAACATTCAGGGGAGCTTCGCGTCTCGAGTTACCTCTTTGAAGTAACTGCTGGGAATACAGAAACTTTGTAAAATGCACACAGAAAACATGACATAGATCCTTGAGTAGAGAAACCATCTTTTCCACTGCATAATCATATTGCACCTTGCAGAAGCTGCATTAGTGACCAGGGATCCTGGACAAAACAGGATGACGTTCCCCGATCTGCCCTATTCACTCACAATGAACCCTCATGACTCCCTCTTTTGTTATTTTTATTTTGCTAGAACGTAATGTGTTTTGCTTTAGCCAGTGCCATTTGTAGAATCCTCTCAGTTGTCTGGGCTGCTCAAAACCAGGAGAACAGTGCTTTTGAACATAGGTTGAGTTTCAGCGTTTTTAGGAAAACACGTTTCCATTTCAAAACACATCAGTTCTTTTTAGAGAAATGTGAACAGAAGACAGACAACCTGCTCCATTTCATCTGTGCTTTAAATTTTACTGAGGAAAACAGAACCATTTTAAAGAAAGCAGCTAAAAAAATTTGGAGGGAGCCGGCCAATAAACAGAAGAAAGAGCAGCTCTTCAAAATAGTGACAACTGAGCTCCTTGGCACAAAAACATCAGCAATTATTGGCTCATTCCAGATTTTTTTTGTCTTCCCTATCTCATCCACGAAGTTTCATGCCCAGAAGTTAAATGGAGGGTAAGAGTACTCTGAGCCTCTGTCGCTGGGGTATGTCTGGCATTTCAGTGTTTGCGCTGTGCTTTGAAATGACATGAAATTCCAAAAGAGGCTCCAGGACTATTGTCCAGAAAAAAAATTATTATATTATATAGAAATGTCATAACTGACACAATGTGTAGGTGGCTTGAAAGGCTGAAGATCAGAACAGGAGCTGAAATGCCTGCAAAATGCTTACTTTCAAGTCATTATATTACTAAACCTAATTTCCCTGCGTGCCTTGTCTTACAAAGAGAGCGCATGACCTCTACCTTGCTGGTGGCTGGCAGCAGAGAAAGGCTCAGGAGAAGGGTCTCAATATAGTTTCTCTTTTTACCATACTCCTCCATGTAGCCCTCATAACCAGCTTGAGGGGAAATATGGGCTAGCTGGGCCATTTTACATCTTACAATTGATGGATGCTCTTTGGTGACCCATGCAGTCGTACCCATAGATTAACACTATTTCCATGGACTCAGCCAGCACAAAAGTTGCTCTTTGTCTCCTGGGCATTGAGGTCCTCCCGAGAGAACAGCCATAATAAAGAAAAAGAACTGGAGCTGCGCTTTCCCTGAGGGAAGTTGAAGCGTGTTCTGAATTGATTTGAAACCAATCCAATCAAAAGAATGAAATACTCCCCAATCAGGTCAAACTGACTAAAATGAAGTGTTTCATTTCAGGTTCATCTCCCACCACCCTTCAAAATAAAATAGAAAGAAAACAATATATAAAAAGAAGAAAACTGCAGGTTTTCAGCACAATCACATTTCTTCCCCATGGGATACAGCAAATTTGTGGAAGGGGCAAGTTTCCTTGGAAAAACCTTTCTCAACAGCACTTCTCCACTGTGCGCAAACTCTGAAAAGCCCATCGCTCTGATCTGGGGGCTTCCCAGGAATTATGGATCAGGTGCCTCCTGTGTCTGTCCCTGAGTCAAGCTCCCTGCTCAGAGGGTGTTTCCCAAAATCCACTGCAGACAACAGCATGGTGTCCATCCTTGGACATCATGAGCCTGAGACCATGCGATACCTAAAATGGGATTCCATCAAACACTGATACCCCCATCCCATCCCTTTTCTTGTACTTGTATTTCTGCAAAAAATACTGTCTGTGTATATATACATTAGAGGTGTGTACGTGTGTGCGAAAAAATCCCATTTTTTTTATTGCTAGAAAACACCACCATCTTTGGGGAGTATTGCTGCCTAGCAGGTGAAGCAGGACTCGCGCTGCATCGAGCCATTTTCTCTGTTACACGGGCCCGTGGCCGAGTGCTGAAATACAGCCATCTGCACTGAGCCAGGCATGACAGCAACACATGAAGGTCCTGGAAAAGAGGAGGAAAACCTAAGGCGTTTTCCTCTTTCCTGACTGCTCCGCTCGGCTTGCAGCACCACCTTAATATCTTTCCCATGCTTGCTCTGACACTGCCTGGAAAATGGCTCACAATTAATAGCCCCGTGTTCTTTACAGCAAGCTGAAATGCTGAGAAACAATAAATTAGATTTTCAGAGGATTTTTCTGCGAGCAGAAGACATGAATTGCTAAACACTTTCCCCAACAGCGCCAAGGGATGCTCTAGGGAAACGGCAAACAGAGAGTAGGTGAGAGAGGGCATCCGTCAGCACTCAGCCACCGAAGCACCTTTTCTCCTCCAAAAAGCTGGCTTTCAGCAAATCCCTTACAAGGGCTTTCCATGTTATACCAGCTAGCCAAGGAGTTGTGCAATTAGATGTCAAACATGTTTGGAGAACAAAGTGTGTAAACGGGATGTAATGCAATACTACGTGTTTATTTCTGAACATGAATCCAAGCAAATCCATCCATGGCCACTTTGCAAGATGAATAAAATCTACCAGCTTAAGACATCTTGCAGTATTTCTTCTCTCTCCTCTTTCACTGAAGAACCGGGATGAAATGTTTTTAATAAAATCCTTTTTTTTTTTTTAAAAAAAAAATACATATATATATCAATGTTCAAATAAATCTTTACTATAATCAGAAGAATGCAGAGAATTGTAAAAGTTTAGAAGGGGTCACTTCTGACTGGCCCCTACTCCATAAAGTACAGTTTGATGTCCTGTAGTTTATAGCTGTACAAAGCCCAGCTCTTCTGCATTCAGATTGGCTGTTAATGTTGTAATGATGTTTAACTGCTGACAAATGAATTACAGGTGGGGAGCGCATTGCCCGTTTAAGACAAGGACCGTTTAAGTAAAAAAATCTGTCATTTTTATTTGGTTGCGCTTTTTTTATGTTTCTTTTTAATTCCCTCAAGCAAACAGATTAAGGAACATCATAGCCTGTCAAGTTATGTATGTTTGTAAAAACACCACATCTCTTTGATGCATCTATCATGCGCTGGAGAGGAGAGAGAAGGGTTTTCTTTCACTTGCAGTGTAGCTTCTTTTTATTTTTTGCCACTAATTATGGAATTTCTCATTAAAATAACAAGAAGCACGTCTGGCTGGGATTCCAGCACATGTTTTCACTTTTGGAAACCAATGGGAACCGTATGCTTTCTTCCTTCTTCCATGTCCCATGCTGCAGTGGCAGTGCAGAGGGCCAGCATTAGCATCCATGCCCTGCTCCACAAGCCCCTTGGCCAGGCGCTGGGAGAAGACACTCTCCCAAAGGCAGACCCAGCTCACACCGGGCACGGGGAGGGGGGATGCTGCATTCACCGACTGATTTTAAACTTTTAAAATTCATGACAGGTTTTGGACCTCATTTTTATTCATTTCCCCTCTTAGGCCTTTCTCCTCTCTTCTTCCTCTCCCTCCTTGTTCCGTTGCATTTTTTTTTTCTCAGGGCAAAACTAACTCACACAGACCTGTGGCGGTTATTTATAAACTCCTTGAACGGCAAAGCGCCGTGAACAATCATTTCCCTTCAGTTTACAGGAACATTCAAAGTGCTCTGAAACATATTTTCGACATCACTCATCACTTTGAAGATGAGTCCAAGCTTTTGTTCGTGTTTATTGACAGGAAGTTGTTTTTCATTGCTCAAATCAGGAGGGGGATGATGGGGAGGAGGCGGGGGAAGAGGGTAAGGGGTTTGCCAAGCAGTTGAAGCTGTACCTGAAAAACCCGACCTTGCATTCCTGGCGTGTGTGTTGGCTTCCCCCGGCCACCCGCTACCCAACCCGACTTTTCTCTTTCAAGGGGGAAAAACATTGTCAGAGCTTAAAAAGGGGTAAATTAGAGCAAGGATGGATGTGGACAGGTGAGAGGGGAGGACAAAGCTCTGTTAGCCATTATGGCTATATAAGAAGAGGGTGTTTTTGGGGCAGTCCTTGGCCCTGGAGAGCAGGGGTGAGGCACAAACCTCCCCCCCCAACACCCCCATTTTGTCCCCCAGAGGGAGGCTGTGCTGGGGAATGGGCCAGTACATCAGGATCATCCCTTTCGCAACTCGATGGCTTAGAAGAAATCGTGACTCATGGCGGGGAGGATCGGGAAAGGGGAGGCTGGCTGAATCACCCTGCCGTGGCGGGGCACGGATCTCTATCCCCAGCTCTGGGGGCTCACAGCAGGGCTTGTTAGGCTACTCTCCATGGAGATGGGCAAGAGGTCTGCAGGTTGGCCAGTTGAGGATGGGAGTCTTCCAGGCCAGGCTGAAGCGGGGGGAGGAACAGGGGGAACTGGACAGATGGTGATGGGAGAGGGGCAACACAGACGCCTACCTGCTCGCTGCTCCATGCCAGGAGAGAAGGTCAAATGCTCCTGGTTCCCACCTCAAGTCCCAGGCAACGTCCTCAGGGCATATCATCTGCTGGCTTTAACCACCCTGAACTTCAGCAAAGAGCAGCATCCTTTCTTGAAGGACACGGTGATACTCATCTCCTCCTCCATGGGCTGGCCCTGGTGGAGGAAGCTGGCAGAGGAGCAGGACAAGCCCCTGGGGTGCACAAGGAAGAGACAACAGAGCTCAGGATAAGGATCTCAGCCAGCCAAAGAGGACTGCCATCACAAGAAAGCACCATGAGCAACACGACAGACCCGTTAGTCTTGACCTCACGGACACATTCGAAAGCACTCAGCAGCCCTGGTACAAATCACTGCTGTGCTCTGTTTAGCAGGGAAAAGAGAGATTTTAAATAAGGTTGTATCAACCTTTTTATATTGACAATGGGACTGGTTATTATATACTGTGTGCCTGAGGTTCTTCCACTGAACGGAGCGTAATGCAACACTGGGGGCAATTCTTGATTCCACTTACTCCCAATAATTATTACTTCTTGGCTTGTTGCTACACTATATAGTGTAATGTTATTGCTTGGAATGGTATGTTAACTTAGTTTTTACTGATACCATGTGTTCCCCCTCTTTTATCCCAGTAGTGTGTCAAGAACTGTTTTTCTAAGGATGGTCAAGGGAATATGATTCTAATATTACTGTAGATGATATAAAAAGTTTTATAGACAGTATTCCACGTTTGAACTGGGAGCCCAGAATTCAGACATGAGGGCCTTAATCAGACATTTGAATTGCAGGTTTTGAAGGCTCAGATTGGCTGGTGAGGTAGAAAAGGCACTCACTTGGTTACAGGCAACAGCCAGTTTGAAAGTCAAGATGCTAGACCTGCACTTAGAAACAAAACAAAAACCTCTGAAAGGTGGGCTTATAATATGTTATTTCAGGCCTCATTTGGCTCCAGAAACGTGATTTAAAGCAGCCTGAAAAGCACACAGGGACACATTGCTTGCGGTGTTATTCCCATGAGTGGACCCGTAACACCGTGCCTGTTAATGTGACAGTCACCGTCTTTGCTGGCAGAGCTGAGGTAACACTTAGGTCCTCAAAAACTCAGAACAGAGGCTGCAAAAGGAGCTACAGACCAAGGTGTAGTGACAATTATGAAGGAGCTTTGCCTGCTGTCTGGCCTGGCAACAAAACCCTGTTTGCAGAAGTGGGCTTTTTTTATGTCACCATGCGGAGATGTGCCAAGTAAGGACTGGGCAATGACTCCCTCCTTGCCCAGTCTGACAGGAGAGCTCGGACTAGCTCTGCACAGCCCTGTGATGCTCCCAGACAACGGCGTGGTGCGGAGCACAGCCCCACAGACACTCAGGAGGAGGAGACGCAGGGACTGCACGTTTGCTCATGGCACTCGAAGCAGCGCCTGGGGTGGGAGAGCAGAGTGGGGCTGTGGGCTGCTGAAAATTTCTGCGGGGACCAGAGCACAGGGATTTGCTCCGCCGGTTTCTCTGCTTCACGCCAACTTTTTGCAGTGCCATTTGTTTCTCAGGTCTGCGTCTGGGATTTATGGTTTATCCACCTTTGGAAGCTGCTGGTTCAGCTCCTGTGAGAAACTGCAGCAGACAGGGACCCTGCGCATCTGTCTCTGCTGCATTCAAGATGCCCGTGTTTACTAACAGCGTGCTTTCCTATTTGGTCATCAAGGTATTTCTTGATATGTTCTCTAGTAGAACAGGTCCAACGTGCAAAAGGAGGGGAGTTTGACTGCAGATAGCAACAGCAGGCAGAGTTTTCCAACCCCGCCAAACTTTTACGAGCACTTCCATAATGGCATTTCCAACACTTGGGCCACGACTGTAGTGACAGTTGAAGCTTCATACATCATAATCTGCTTTCTATTTAAAAAACAACAACACTGTTTTATTTATTGCAGGCGATTACCTTTGCATGGGACAAATGTGCCTGGAAATTCCAACACTTTTGTCTCGGCAGCAGGCAGGCTTGCACTATCTGACACTGTGTTCATCATTGCAGTCATCATTGGGGCTGCGCTCTCCTTGTTTTGCAGGTCACTGCATTGCCTTGAAATACTACACACCCACTACTGGCATGATTGCTGGAGCTTCAGAGCTTTCCTTGGGGTTTTTGGCACCTTTGGGTGTCTTTTTTGGGTTAAGGAGCAAAGCTTTGCTCCTAACCCAAGAGAGCTTCCATTGTACTGCAAGCTGGCGGTGTATTTTCCTGACTTGGTGACTGCTTACGCAGGCTCAGACAGTCGGACATCTGTTTTTCTCTCTTTGGACATTCCCTTTATTTCACTTTCAAATTCTCATTGAAGCCAACTTTTGGGACATCCTGTACTTGTCCGCAATTCTTTCATCAGTTGCTTTTGGAGGTTGCATTGAGCACAAAGGAGCCAGAGCTTTGTGTTTACCAGGAGCACCCCGTGGTGAGAGAGAGCCTGGAGTGAGGTTGGGGTGCCTCCAGAGGGCCAACCAGCGTGAGGCAGGGTAGGACAGGGTGAGCCAAGGTGATGGCTGGAAAGACAAGGCCTCCCTAGCAAAGCAAGGGCAGGGGGCATGAGGAATGTGGTGGAGCAGGAGGTGAGCAGCAGTTCACCAGGAGGGAGATGAGGTAGATGGGCTCCTCATCAGCTCTTTCCTCAAGCACCCTTAGGACAAGGAGAAGTGGGTGACACCAAACCTACCAACTCCCACATATACAACAATGAAAATACTTCTACTCACTGGCGTATCTGTTGTTCCTTGCTTTAAAAACTGAAGGCAAAGACTTTAAGCTGTAAGGCCAAGAAGTAAGCAAATTAGGATGAACAGATCTTGGATGAAACATTAGCTTAGGTGAAATCATTTGTTCATAAGCTTCAGCCAAGCCACCGACTTTGCAAAGCACAGCTGGGCTCAAAGCAGGACAAACACCTGTTCTGGAGATCTTCCAGAGCCAGAACTGTCTAATACTGAGTGTAACTGCCCAAATAAACCTAAGTATCCCCAATTCCTCCTCTTCCTACTCATACTTGAATAATAGCCTCTCTGTTAAAAAACACAGGGAAATACACATCTGGACTGTCTCATCCAAATGAGGAACGTTGCTCTTACGCACCTCCGTCTGTCCTTCTGAATGTGCCCCTTCCCCCCTCCCCTGCCAGGAGGTTTTATCTACCAAGCCGGGGAGATCCAAACCTTTTGAAGTCTGTCAAAAATTTCTGCCCATGTCTTGTAGTCTGGCCAGATCAACCTATTCCTGCGTTGATGTGGCCTTAAAAAGAAATTACCATGGAAAGAGGTTCCCTTTACCTTCTGCAGAAGCAAAGCTCCTTGCTTCACCCCAGCTCCATCACATTATGGAGAGTCCGTTGGAAATGAAATCTTATATTTGAAAACCATCAGCCTCCAGAGCTGACCAATAAGATCTCTTACCATCTTGAGCTGAAAATGAACCCCTGGGACCACAGACACGGGCAAGCTCTGCTGCACCCCTGGCCAGCTCGACTCCTTTCCATTTGTGATGGGGGAAGAGCACTGCTGCTACCAATACGGTCCCTGCTGGGATTTAACGGCAAAGGATCCCATCTTGGGCCATTGGGAGCCTTATTTAACTCCTCTGAGATGTGATTTGCTTCGCAATGGATGACCTTGGTTCTGGTTTCCAACTGCTTTTCTTTGCACTCTCCACTCCCCATCTCTCTATTCCCATCTGCAAAATCAAGGTAATGTTCCAAAACTCCTTTACAACTGACCAAGCTTTCCAAAAGAGAAGCTCGAGGTATTATTCTTCCATATGACTGGTTCAAAAGCTGTTGGTCCACAGCTTTATAAACATCATAAGAGATTTGAGACAGCAAAGTGTGAAGAACACTCTATCTGCAAGGTTACAGCTGCTGCTCCTGGTTTCCCTCTCACATGTGGTATACAACATAAAAAGTCCAATTTGAATGGGAATGGTTTGCAAATGAATCACTGTTTCTTAATGAAGGGGAAAGGAAAAATAATCTGCATGCGTGTCCACGGCCACCCTTTGCAGGGAGAGCTTGATAGCGGCTGCCGAGATGCAGGATGCATGCTGCACACACCGCACACAGGAACAAGGGGGCCCTAGGTAATGCCGGGAAAGATTGCTCTGCCATATTTATTTTTCAGACAAAAAAATCTGACCTGGAAAGCATCAACATTGTTGCAGCATGAGGAGGTGATTTTTTTTTCTTTTTGGGACTGACATGCAATCTTCTGAAGCTGAAATTGAAATTTCACGCTTCTGAGGGCATGGGACATCTTTTAGGGATCAAACCAGTGTTCATCTCCAGTCCCTCCAGAGATGAGTAATGAGGCCAAATGCTTTTTTTGGAATTAGCACCAGGACAAAATGACACTGTGCTGCAGAACTGTATTTGTAAAGAACAAATTGGATCTTTTTGTTACTGTTTTTGTTAGGCTTAGTTATGGGGTAGGGGATCCGATGGTGGAGGGGGAGTATCCTCCTGTTGATCTGGTAAATACATCATCTAAATAAAATCTGGTCTAGCAAACAGGCGAGCCCAGGGAGATGAAGGAAACCACATTAAAAACATGATGAAAGTTGCCTCGAGGCTCCTTATGTCACACTTGGGCTTTGGGTGGTTGTTTGTTTTTTTTTTTATTTCTTCCCCTTTTCTTCCGTTAATAACCCAAAACCTAGCGTTCTTCATTTTGGTGTTAAAGGCTGAGAAGACCCTTCAGCTTCTCCCCCCAAACACACACACACACATACACACACACGTGCGGGCACACTTGCGTGCAACGAATGCCGGTTGCCTCCTGTCCAAGCTGCAAACCAAGGGTACATTAAAGGCTCGCAGGCAAGAGGGATTTGGGTTCCTGGGTTTTTGGGGCCTTTCAGCAGCTGACCTGCCTCATTCGGTGGAGACAAAGTGAATTTCATGGGAAGCAGCCAGCTAAACGCTGGTTCTGGGACAAAGTAGACAACCCCTTGGCATCTCCCAGAGGCAACACAGAGAGGGAAGGGGCAATGCCACGTGGGGACCCCGTGCACCCGGTGGCTATGACCCACGGCTCATGATGCTGGAGAGGGGAGAGAAAGAGGCAAACCCCTAAACACTGCATTATTTCTACCTTGTTGTGTACTCCCTTCAGCAATGACAGAGCTAAATAAAACTCACACATGGTTTATTTTTGGATTAATCCCCCCCCCTCCCTCTGCTCCCCTCCCAAATTGATTTATGGTACTATTGTTCTCTGACCTAACACACCAAAAGCTTTGAGCTTTGCAGCTCCCTCCCTGCTCCTTCCATCATGCAGGTGTAACTGCTGTAAAAGCGAGGGAGAGGAGGGAGAGGGAGGAAGGAAACAGAAGAGAAAACAAGGGGAAAAAGTTGAGGCTGCAGACGCACACATCTGCTTTCTAACTAATTCAGGGTATGGCACACCCGTATGGGTCCCTTTTTATTGCTAACATTCCTTATAAGTTAGCAACATTTTTTTACCCCCCTCCCCCTCTTTTCCTCCAAACTTCAGATGTCCCAGAGGAATGTTTAAATTATTATGGAATCCCAGAGGAGTTTGCTGCTTCCCTTTTTAATTTTTTCCATGCTAGTTGCTGGTTTTTAAAGCAGTGCCCAGCTTACTCTTTCCTAAAGGCAAGCCCAGGGCTCCTTGTTCCGTCTCTGGCACAGAATTCATTATAACTTTGTTCCTCAAATCCTTGTGGGTTTATAGCGTGGCTATAATTATTTACTTGATGCTGAAATTTGCGATTACCTGCCCTGATTTTTAGGCTTTCATTTAAATAGAAACGCTAAAAATACCAACTTAAGCCAGTCAAAAAAGGCATTATTGGCCATTTTTCACTTGGCCAGCTTTCACAGGCAAGCTGCAATCCTGTAAGGCCAACGAAATGCCTGGGGTTATCTATCCCTGGGCACAGACTGATGTCTTTGCAGAGCCAGACGGAAAAAAAAATCGATGTGTAGTAAAAAGGAAAAGGCTGGAACTGGGTTTTGACCTTTATGGTCCGGTGAGAGCAGGCATTTGAAGTTGCTGAAGCACTATATAGGACTTGCTGTTTCGAACCTCGTCAGCCCTCTTTGCCCTCCAACCACCGCTCCAAGGCGGGGGATTGATGGCAGATGGCAAGAAATTAGCCCAAGGTTTTGTAGAAAGTGCATAGCAGGAGAAGGACTTATTCTTCTCAAAATCAGGACTGCAGCTGCTGGCCTTCTTAATTTTTTTTAATTATTATTATTTTTTTCCCTCGTGAGCATAGCACAGCGTGATTCTGCCTGGCTCTGGTCCCCTTGTAATCCCTTTGTCTGAAGGGAAACTATCTATCTCATCGGCCTTATGAATGTCCCTTAGAAACAGTTGCTTCCAAACTAAAGGCAGAAAAGCCTCACACCCAGAGCAGACACGAGATGACTGCACTAGGAAATGAAATTTATAAAACCAGAAAGTGTTTAAGGAGTCTTTTCTAAATTTGGCACAAAGAAAGAAAAAAGATGTCCAAAGAGTTAGGAAGGGTGATGCATCTTGAAACATTTCATGTTAATTAAGAGAAGATAAACAAATACTGGCTACACATGTCCTTAATAGCGCCAGTTAACACTCTTAAGCCAAATATTTTGTCAAATCAAGTATTGCTTCTTCAGGTAAGAGATTTGTTGGTCATTAAGAAAACAAATTTCAATGAACACGCAATGCTACGTTTTTGTTGGAGGACACTACTTTCCAGCCAGCTCTGCATCCAAATACCTTTGAGTATGAGCGAAGGAAGTTTCCTGGTGCCCCATTAGACAGATCCTTTTTGGGAATCACAATGGGGAGAATGGTAATATAGTTCTGGTCTTCCAAGCAAAGAAAGAGGATTCAGTTATTGCACTAAGAAATATCCTGTTACCATCAAAGTGGAATAAGACTGAGCAGGGGAAAACCTGCAAACAGATCACCCAACCCAACCATGTTTTGGAAGGAAGCTGGGTGAGATGATCTAATGGAGCTTGTCCACATCTGTGCTACACTTGTCAGTATAAAGGCAAGGCATTCCTGACTAAGCAAGAGGGACGTGTCTTTCAAACACCTTTTATGTCAGCTGTCAAATTGCTTAGGACTTGGCCCACTGGAGTGATAGACTACAAATTGTCAATGTACAAAGCCTCAGATGCTCCCTGAAACCACTGGATGCTTCATTGCCTGACTCAGCAGTTCCTTGTACCAGCTGGTTTGGTTTTTGGTGTACACAGAGATCTCCTCACAAAAGCCAGGTGGGTCCTGGGAGCTCATCTGAATTTCCTTGAAAGGCTCATTCCTTCAGGCACATCCAGGGCACGATGAGAACGCACTCCACCAGACTCGTGATCCCATGGAGGAATGAGCACTTAATACCAGAGGAAGACCACAGGCCATGAAGCAATTTGAATGAGAAACCAGAAGGTGATTTAAGCACATGAGCTGCAAGGTAAAGCACATGAGCTGCAAGGTGCTGCAAGAGCCATCCAAGGGAGCACAATGTTGCCTTTATATGCCTGTAACTGTGAGTCGTCTCTTCCTAGCTTTGGCCATTTCTGGCATGGATTGGACCTCCCTTTCCCTCAGGAAGAAGGGCTAATAGCCTGCTGTTGGGATCGACTTTCCAGGGAGCTCTTGGGAGGACTCGAAGAAGCTTCACCACAGCTTTGACACAAGGCATCCCCTAAAGGACAGGTCTTCTCTGAGGTCTGTCAGCCTCTTTTGATGCATGGAGAAAACCAGAAGTTTCCCTGGTAAAACATCTGACCTTGGCTGGATGCTCATCCCAGAAGTCCAGTATAGGTCCAGTACACCACAACACTCTTGGATATTTGTCCACAGAGCAGACACTGTTTGCGTCCTTCAGATGCATTTATTTAGGGAAATAACTGCTTTGAGAATAGAACAGTTCAGTGCGTTTCTGCCCAGATAATTAAAACTAAGCTTACTTTGTAGACTCCAGAAAGACTTGAAAAGGGAGGGAGCTGAGACTAGTCCTAGAACTTGATAATCCCCTCTGCGGTGAAGAGTGGCTGCTGCTTTTCCACTGCCCAGGGGGTAGCTAGAGGGCCATTAACTCCTGCTAGCTCTCTGAAGGCTTGGTGAGGAAGATCTCAGTGGTTCCTTGCGCTGGGAGAAATGTTTCTCCCTGCCACTCAAGGGCACAGGCCACTTGCCTGCTTTCACAACTTGTTACTCGTCTTGGTCCCAGGCTTCAGTTTAAAAACATTTCAATCAAATCAGCTCCATTAGGCTTGTGGGGGTGGGAGATGGGTGTTGGTTTTGGTTTTGTTTTCTAATTTCATTGCAATCTCATGGCTCCACCCACGTACTGCTTTGAAAGACTCTGTTCACCGGTACCCAAAATCAAAGGTAAAACTTAGGGGCGGGCAATCCCCAGGAAATGAGCATCCACCGACTCTCCTGTGAACTGAGACAGCTGAAACTACGTGCCTTTATGGGGAAAATTAATTTATGTATAATACTCCCTTCCATTTCGATGTGTGGTATCCATACTGTTTCAATTTCTCTGTGACAAAATGTCTTATTGATAGGAACCAGACCTGTGGCTGCTTTAGTACTTAGATATCTAAATACTTGCCTGCAAGTACCATCTATCACTAAAGCGAAAAACCATGTCACTTGCAATGTCCTTTGGGAAGGAGAAAACCACAATTCTTTCAAGATTTGCCAGTTACTTTACAAGTTAAGCCTGTCAGTTTAGCACTAAATCTTAGACTTAAAATGGTAAAATGAAACAGAAAAAAAAAAAGGTCCTTGTTTCAAAACTGGAAAATTGAGTTTGTCTGAGATATTTTATGCCTGCGTTTGGGACTCGCGATGATTGATTCATGGGTTTGGGAACTGCGTGTGCTGACAGCTTTGAGCATCCTGCCTTCACTTTGTGAGCATGGATTAGTTCTACGGAACAGGCTGAAATGAAGAGACGGATGAGTAAACAACGGCACTGCCTGGCTTGCCATCACTTCCCACCTACGAGCCATGGGCTTCCCAAACAGCCACCTTCAGCTCCATCAGAGAGGTGAGGGTTTCCCTACCTTCTCTGCAGCCAGATGCAGAGATGTCTGGAGCTGCCCGCAGCCACCCAGACCATCAACATCTCAGTTAAGACCAGAAGCAGGCATCCCCTTCTTGGACAAGGCATGAGATCTTTGCTGCAGAAGGGTTGGACCAAAACATTTCAGGGTGTAAAAACTGGAGCAATGCGGATCAAGGAAGATGTGGCCTGGCTGCTGAAGAGACCCATAGCATCCCTCTCAACACCCAGGGATTTTAAGCTTCCTAGGTGTGCAGGAGGCACAGAGCAGCTTAGGTTTCTTTTCATCTTGTTGCTTTGCAACCAGGTTTGTGGCAGGATGAATATAATGGGACCCTTTTCTCACCCTCCTGCCTGTCCCAGCAGGACCCTGCAGCAAGAGGCAGAAGGAGGAAGAGACAAACAGCAGTGTCAGCTGTGGCACTAGCCTACAAGCAGCGGGATGTGACTATCTGGCCCTGGCAGCCAGACCTCATCACTGCATCTGCCTTTTGACCTCACCTTGCAGCACCGGGGGTGGTGTTAGGCACTTTTAAAACATCTGGAAAACAACCACACCGTAAATTTGCCGGACACAAACTCATCACTTTGTCCCTTCCCGTGTGGTTATCCCATGGTGACCTAGCAGCTGACTTTTCTCCCCCCGTGCTGGGCGTGTTTAGGACCATAAATCACAGTACCACACTCACTTGGACATCACAGAGCATCACCGGTGCCACTGGAGCGGTAACTGGTCATCATGTGAAGCAGCATGCTCAGCATGCCTTTGTCCTTTTCCTTTGCAAGCACGTTAGCATATGCACCTTAAACATTGCCTGCAACCAGAGATGCCATCAGCAGACCACGTTGACAGACTGGCTCAAGGACCTGCTCAAATTTTCTGCAAATACTGCAAATCCACCACCCCTTGTGGGTGGTGTCCTCAAAGCTCTTTGCTTTGCTCTAAATGCTCCCTGTGAGTCAAGCGAACCCTGGATCGCTCCTGCTGGCAGAGCAATCCTGGCACGGTGAAGAAGAGGATCGAGCTGGGGAAAGGAAAAGGCTATATTTACACTGGTACCTGTCAAGAGGGAAACCACAGGATCTATATTTGAAGGGAGAGGGTAAAAAATTCTCATTCACAACACTTAACGAAAAACATCTTCTTTTCCCCTCCCGCCCAGCCCCTGAGACAGTGTTCACAGAAATGTCAGTTTTCAATTTCTTTTTGTGGGTTTACTGCAGAGTGGAGAAGTCCATCTTTTCCTCAATAAAATACTAAAACCCCGCTAAGTCTGGCGAAACAAAAATAAAAATAAGAAGAGTGAAAGAAAAGAAGGGGGATTGTTTCCTGGAGAAGGACTAATACCATCGTAGCTGCAGTTTCTAGCAGAGAATGAGTCCTACTTTATTACTCCTAGGGGTCTAATTGTCATTAGACCTTAATTGTATCTTGGCATGCTTTGCAAAGCAAAGAAAGCAGCAGCCTGTGCTGCCCCTTGGATGCAATCATCTGCTCTTTTGATATGGGGGTGTGTGTCTATTTTATCCTTTCATCTTTATATATGCTAGGAAGTAGAAGCTGCTGGGATCCTGCTGCACCTGACAGCTTCACCATCCGGACAGCTTTATGGCCCGTTCAAGAGCTCCGGCTCCCGAGGCTGAACCGAGAGTGCTGCAGGGGGCCGTGGCTGAAGCTGCCTGAGCCAGATACAGCCTCGTGAGCCCTTGTTTTATTTCTCCTGCCACCCCTTTTGTCTTGCTGCCACATTCAGCAGGTGTTGCTCTTCCTTTTGTAGCACATCCCTTTGAAAACACATCAGAAAGCTTCATTGAGCACAAGAAAAGGGATATTTGCTTAGGCTATATTCATCCCCTGATTACCATTTATAATCTTCCATCACTAACAAATGCTAGTGGCCATAAGGGCTGTATTTTTAAAAGCTTAATTGGTCTGAATCAAGTTTCAGATTCGTAGCCAGATGAAACTCGTCTGCTTGTGCTTGAAAACAAGTTGATTTCAGGGCAGCAAAAGGAGCGGCAGCCCATAGCATGTGCAAACAGCATCCTCCCTTTTGTGTCATTTAAAGTGAGCACTCGAGCAAGGTGTGAGGGAGGAGCGCCGGGAGGCTGAGCTGAGAGGGGACTCCCACCATCCCTCGAAACAGGCTGGTGCTGGTCCGAGGTGAGATCCAGCACAGGGTCCAGCAGGTCCCGTGGAAGGTGCTGAGGGGCTCCAGGCAGCCAGCACCAGAGCTGAAGCTTGCCCTTCATTCACCATCCTCCTTCCCTTTTCCCCCAATAATCTGTGCAAACACCAGTGACAAAAACTGGAAGATTCCCCCTAGACTTTTTTTTTTTTTTTTTTAATTCGTTACCTTTCCTGCTCTCCATGGGACTGGTTCCCCTCCTGGCTTTTTCATGCTGCAGAGGTCTGGCAGCACCTTCGCTGCTCCTCCATGCACCTCCTTACGGAGTGGTTTTGTGTTGGTCCGTCCCTCCCCGTCCTCTGAGCACATGTTCAGACCGAAGGGGTTGATTTCTGGGGCTGTGGTTTAGCTTTCTAATGATGCGTGAACGCTGGGGGCACTTTGTGGTTTTATTTTTATAAATAGATGTTCTGTTTCCTTGGATTTCTGGTGGTGTGAGGTTTAGCACATTCATTACTCTCGGTATTTTTGGACTGAAAAAAAAAAATAAGAAAAATAATAATCAAACAGTTCGTGATTTTTCTTAATAGCATCCAGGGGATGGAAAGCAACTCCCTCCCCAACAAAGCAACAGTTATTCAAAACATGAGGGCTGACTGAGCAAAGTCATAGCATTTCAAGAGCAATACCAGTAGCAAAGTCTACATTTCTTCCCCCGTGGCGAAAGAGAGAGGGGAAAAAAAGGCCTGGGACCAGCTGTACCGTCTAAAATGTAGATGCATTCAGGAAGACGATTACCACAACAGCGTTATCAGCTTCACTGAGATGAATTTTGTTCACTACACGAATTCTCTTGGCCCTCATGTAGCCCTGCCTACATTTCATGCCGTTGAGGAAGCACCTGTATCTGAAAGGGGTTCAATATGCACTTTTAGAGTTAAAGCACGTGCTTCAGCTCTCCCCAAACAAGGATTTTTTTTTTTTTTNGTTTTTTTTTTTTTTTTTTTTTTTTAGGCACATAGAAACATCATTCAGAACGATCAGGGGTGCAAATGCAAACTGAAGTGAAGCTGATTCCTTACTGATTTTGATACATTATAGATCAATATAGGCAAGATAAACAATTTAGGTCTTTCAGTAAGTCTGCAACAGCAATGACAGTTTCATGAATCAGCACACCAGTAATTAGCACAACATATCAGTGTTTCTGCTTGTGACATACAGGGAAGTCAGGAAACGGGATAAAACTTTCACCATTAGGAGGAGAATTATTTTTTCATCCTATCTATTATAACAGAGTTTATCAGGTACAGGTAAGGATTAACATGCAATGGTTGGGTTTTGGTTGCCTTCACACATCAGAAATGCAAGGAATAGCCTTGGGCTCCTTCATACTTCCCCTCATCTTGTAATTCATAGAGGGTCCTTCCTATCTGAGCACTGCGGCCATACAGAAGGCTGAAATTCTTCTGCACCAACATGACTTTTGTTACATGCAGTTCAGAAATGCTAAAACAACTCCCGAAAAAGCTGTTTTATCTGATTTTGGTGCTGTGAAATCTCACCGCGCCAGAAGCATTGAGCTGCTGCCGAGCTGTCAAGTGCTCGGATACTTCTGGGGGAAAAAAACCCCTGTTCCTAGTACATAGTAGGGTAGCGTCAGCCATGCTGGGCTCTGCCGGCATCCTGCTTCCTCGAACCTCATGGCTTTGCCGGGCACTGACTGTCCTTGCGGGGTGAGAGGAGGACTCGCTGTCCCTGTTCCTCACTCTTGAGGACAGCAGTCGGGAGGTCTGCTGTTCATCAGGCTTGCCCCACTGCAGCTAAGGTCAAGTGGTTTTGGAAAATATGAATGCCATTGAGCCAGCCCTCTGAGCAGGCAGTGAGCCTCCACTCACAAACACACACAAACAAAAAACCACAAACAAAAATCAAAGCAAACAATGCACAGTCCTCTGACCAGGGGCTGGAAGTATATCTGTGAAGAAATTTGGAGTTTTATCGAAATGGAGAAATTCAGATCACCATGAAGAGGTGGCTGGGAAGCAACTGGATGGTACCTTTTTATGGTGTCACCCTGTTCCCATGGTGACTCACGGTATCCTCTCCCCACCACTTGGCACCATCTCTGCTGGCTTCCTATGACCTTGGTGGCCTGTCAGATCTAGGCTTGACACAGATCAGCAGGTCCATAGCCATCTCTAAAGCTCTCCACGGTTGCGGGAGCCACATTTGACTTTTCCACAAGTGATGTGGCACAGCGTATACACAAACACGCAAGCAGCAAGCCTTTCCTGGGGTATCAAAAGCATCTGCAGTGCTTCAGTAAGCACATCTTGGCCTGGGTCAAAGTCCTGGTGCTGTGTGGGCACAGACGAATTCCCAAGGATGCCAAAAGACCAGCACAGTCCCTTCCTGGCATGTCGGTGCAAAGCATGTAGGGTCTTTCTCTGCACTACAAGGTCAGAGCTGCAGGGCCATAATCAGAGCTGTAAGATTAATAAACCGTGGTGAACGTTGCTGCAAGAATCAATGCAAAAAACTTCAATTGCTCCTTCTGTTTCTCAAAAAAACCTGTCAGTACAGCCCTGCCTGCCCAGCTTTGCATTCCCTCTCCTGCCTGACCACATCCAGCTTTATCCCCAGACCTGCATGCCATGGGAAGCCAGGATGTGGGGTGAGGGGTTCAGGCTGGGGAATCTGATGGCTGCAGGATTTCACCTAGCCTGTTGTGTTGCCGTGACAGAGGGCAGGCAAGCTACATGTAGGCTGCAAGTCAAGCTGTGTCATTCCTCAAGACACCGCAATCTTCCTGATTGCATGACTTCATCGCAGCGCTGAAACCTTCACAATTTATGGGGATTTTCATGCAGCTGGCTCTTGTATGGGTTTTCTTTTCTTTTATATTTATTTCACATATTACATGACTTTTTGGGTTATTTTTTTAAAATGAGCGGCTCCCTTTCTCATAATGCAATCCTTTATTTTTTTTACAACGTGTCCAAATTATCGTGGGCAAAACGCTCCTCTTTGGAACAAAGGGGGGGAAAAAAAAAAAAGTCCCATGACGATCAAAGTCTCTGCAGTCTCTGGGAACATTTCTTTGCCAGGGACCAAGCAGGCTTTTCAGATACATCTGCTGGGCCGTGCACCGTAATGGGCAACGCACGCAGAGAGGCTCGACACCAACGTGACAGTGGGCTTGTGGTACGAGTTGGGCTGCATTTCTGTTGCATTTTCTCGCTCCTGACCTGGTGGGAATTTGGCATCTCACACACCATCATTATATGTGGAGTCTCGTGCCTGGCTGAGCTCTGAGCACGTCTGCTGGGTGTGCTGGGCATGACTGGGCATGGCTAAGTCCACATGCACCCCTAGATGGAGAGGTATCTTTCAGCAAGCACTGTTGGCTAGAGGTGGGGGAAGAAGCGGTTCTTCAGCTTGACACTGCCCAGTGACTCTTTTCAGAAATACCCGTTTTCTGCATTTCTGTTGGTTAAGGGAGTAAGTTAAGCATCGAGCTGCTCAGCCTTGTCAAATAGTTGTGGCTGTAAGGCCACCAAAAAGGAAAACTCAGATGCAGGAGGAATCCTAAAAGATACTTCATGCATTGGCTGTAGCTGTGCAAGAGTTGCCAAGAGAGTGATTTTGGGCTCAGAACACCTGAATTCCACGCAATTGCAGCCTAAAGCTCCAAGTCCGCATACCTCATCTGTAAGAAAAACACCTAGAGGTTTGCAGAAATAACGAAGATGAACACATACAGGTCCCAGGACACATCAACTCATTATTCCCAGCATGGTTTCTGCTTGATTGCTTACGTGGTCATTTACAACTTCCATGCCGTCTCAAAGTCCCAAAGTGTTTAAGAAGAGAAAATCCACAGAAGACAGGAACTGTGGCCTTCTGTCCAATATTAAACACTTTTTTTTTTTTTTTACATCCTGGAGAATATCTTGCCAATACTTACATCTGATTCTGAATCTTGTTTTCAATCCTGAGTCTACCAGCTCGTCCTGAGTATTGAGTGCGATATCCATAAGGACGATATCTGCTCATTGTGCTACTGCACGCAGCAGGAGATGCAAGAAGTCTGTGCAAACATACCCATAAGGGAAGACATTTGTCATACACAGATACCTGGATCTTTTCTGCTCCGAAAAAAGCCAGCAATAATGCTGTGCATTTCTGAATGTCATCTCTAGGATCTTCCTCCCTTAACTACTCTACCTGTCTCTACTCACAGGTCTATCCTGGGCCATCAAACACTGTGCAGCAGTTACCATTTGCAAGTGCTAGGCCCGATGTCCACAAATAAGGTATTAAACTTTTTTTTTTTTAATTAAATTAATGAGTTTTAATTTTACTGAGCTATAAAGACACCTAATTGAAAAGCTCTCCACATGGATGAGATTAGCTTGTTAACCAGAAACCGTCACTGTTAGCTGAGTGGGAGATTTGCATGGATAGTTCTCATTAGAGCTAATGCAAGTCCTATGGGGCAAGAGAGTACACTTCGAAGAGCTGGGCTAAAGAGTACGTGCAGTGAAAGAGAAGTGGGATACTTGGATGAAGACTGGGATTTGATGATCTTTAGGTTAAATAAAGCTTTGCTCACAGATGTCCCACCGCTTCTAGGACATGGACGAGGAACTCAACAGAACAGCAAATATTTAACGTGCTGCTTGCACCTTCCTTCTCCCCTGATGCTCTGGTCAACAGATAACCATTATCTGCCACCTGTAGTTGGTGATACCTGGAAGCTTAGGCCATGGTGGCAGAATGAGTACAAACACATCAATTGGTCTCAGCCCCAAGGTGTTCATAGTCCAAGATATGTGGGAAGATGCAAGAAAAATGGAGGGGTAAAGGTGGCAAAGAGACAACAGCGGCCAGCAAAAACCCAACAACTAACAAAACCAAGTATCAGCATCAGTTTTGTTAATTACACTTCACTGGTATCATGCCAAGGACCTGTTTTAAGGAGAAAATTTGGAGGAGGACAGCAAGTTTGATCACTGCAGGCCTACTCATCAGAATTTCAGAGGAAACTCTGAAATGTCCTCTTTCCCCTCCACGGGGTAGAATTAGGGACTTTTAGCCTTTCCTTTCGTTCCAGATTTCCAAGCTTCCACTGGCCCCATCACAGGGACAGCTGCTACCAGGCATCTGCCAGGCTCAAAAACGTATCCAGACTTGCATGCAACATCTGTACACAGCCAGATTATGTCGAGGGCACTCTAGCACAACGGCTTAAAATGGGCAGTATCCCCGAAGACCCACTCATCCACAATATCGGATGCAAATGCAAGCAGGACCACGAGTCACAAGCATGCCAAGCTGCACCCTCTCCTCTTCAGCGCAGCTGAAGGAAACCAGGATACTCCTGGTTGCACGTCATAATAAGAAAATCACTGGGAAGCCCCAGCTCTGATGAGGATCCACGTTGCTGGGAATGGTCCAGATGCAGAGCAAGAGTACTTTGACGCCCTGAAGAGCTACAATTCAAGGTAAGAGACAAGGTATTTCTGTTTGTAGATAGAGAGTGAAAGCAGGCACATTAAGAGTGGGATTTTTGGAAGGACCCAGCTGCAGAAACCTGGCAAGTAGAGGTTTGGAGAACCCCTGACTTGATTGCATTCACACAAAAAGGCAGAAGCAAAACAGAGACTTGCTGTTGTACCTCCTCATACCGCTTTGACTGCTATGTGTTGTTGTCCTGAGGACCCTACTGGGCTGGTGTATGCAGAGTCAAGCAGGGATGACACACATGGCCCTCCCTTTGCTACTGCTCTAATTCACAAATTTGTCTTTTCAGAGGTGCAGGAAGCTGAAGGCAAACCGACAGACTTCCTCTGTCCTGCGTTTGGCTTCGTCTTTGACCCGTGAAAAGAGAAATGCTGTCGTTCTCATGACTCCTTGTGTCAATCCCATCAAAGCCTTGGCAGCTGACCCAATACTTTTCTCTCTCCCAGATGCTGACTGTTGCTTTTCCCTGTGCCTTGGTGTATTCTCAGCCATGTCACTTGAAAGGATGATCAAAGATGAATGACCTTAACTGTTTTCCCTCAAATACTTTCTCCAGTCACCTCCCTGGATCTTGTCTCAAGTCAGAACAAAAGGTAACCAGAATAACTGTTGCTGCTGCCTTACGTAAGTGTCCCAAACTGCAATCGCTTCCAAAAAGTTCTACGTTAAAACCCTTCTAAATGCATGGAAACATCTTTTCGTCCCTAAAATAAATGTAGCTTCTGAGGAAAAGGAGACTGCAGCCTTCCCATCACTGTAAACATTTGCCCCTGGGCAGATGTCTTTTTCCCAGGGGAGACCGTGAAACAGAACTGTGATGGAAAACCAGCACATTGACACTCACAGTAATTAATCTTGTCCTAGAACAAATTCTTAGTAAATGCTGTAATGAGCCAGCTAAGCATGTTGTCTACAGAGGAAACAATAAAAAAAAAAGTTACAAAACAGATTCTCTTGCAAAATCCTTGCCCAAGAACTCCAAACCTGCAACAATATTTGGCTCACACCACAAGAAAAGGTACCTGTGGCTTTATCTTTCACCCAACACTTCCCTCATTGCCAAGTATTTTAAAACCTCACAGCGATATGCTTCATATGTCTCCCAGACTGACTGCAGGTCGGGGGGGATGTGGAGAGGAGGCAGGGAAGTGAAGCAATTAGGCCAGCAGATGCCTAAATGCCATTAGCTCCGTGTACCTCAACCCCAGTCAAATTTCTTCCCTGGAGCAAGACTCCCTCTGACATCTTCTCCAGCTGTTTGCATCTAAGAGCTCCCCAGCAGAGAATCCAGGTGTCCTTCCCGAGTCTGCACACACGCGCTGTCAGCCACCATGCTTTTAGAAACCGAGTATACAACAAAAGCAGGAGAGCAAGCCGCAGCCCATCAGGTGCTATCTACCTCATGACCTGGGGAAAACAGCTTCAGCATGTGCCACACAAACGAAGCTGCCTGTTCCCAAGGTCTCACAGCTCAGATCCTGTACTAAGTGCCTTTCCCCCCACACACACTCCTCCTTTCAACTGCCAAAAAAAGGGATGTACCTGTTTTTATTCACTTCAACATGCCTGAGCATATGCTGACAGTTGCTTCACTTGCTGTTGCCATCGGAAGGGACTGGCAGAGCTGGGGCTGCAAGGTGAGAATTGCACCAGATACGTCAGGGAGTCAAACTGGAACCATATGGATGAAGCATAAGAAAAAATGGGGGATAAGTTTCATGGCTGTTCAAGCCTGACCCTTAGCCCCTGCTTTCATTTCTCATGCTCTGTTCCAAACCACCCTTCCAGCATCATTTTCCTTCTTGCATGAGGTTGCTGTTCACTGTAACACTCCCCACGTGTTTCTCTGATGAGACTGACCAGTGCATCCTTGCAGAGAGGATTGTGATCACTGGAAAGACTGAAGAACTGCGAGAAAGCAAGGAAAGCTCCTTCTGCAGCACAGGACAAGTGGCTGTAATGTTTTCCTTCCTCTTCTTCTTTTTTTTTTTT
>VYZM01010474.1:597096-633253 GCA_013398915.1 Dromas ardeola
TTTTTTCTTACAAAACCTTGAATGCAGCTAGGGAGCTGGTCTGCAGGGCAACACGTCGCATCATTACAGCCCATGCATCCATTACTGAGGGAAGCCAGGCCTGGACAGTGCAGGTTAAACCCAACGGAGATACTAGCACTGATATTGATGAGTGGAAAATCAAGCCCAAGAATTCAGCCCCACTTTACACAGACCAGAGGCAACGTTCACAGGAGACCAAAAGAGATTTACTTCCCTCCTGCTCTCTGCTCCCTTCATTTTATCTCCACGAGGAGAGCAAAAGCAAACCCCACCTTTAGGAATAAGTTAACAAAATCCCTCATGGGTACAGAAGACAATTACTTCTTGATATAATCAGTAGGAAAAAGAGCATCCAAAATCTGCCCAAGCATCATCTGGTACAAGCCAAATACTCCTGCTGCTCTTAAATGTTGCTCTAAACTTAAAGCAAGAGGAATAACACTGTTTTCAGCATAACAGCTGGACAGATGCAACTGACAGCAGACACGGTTAGTTGCATCTACATTAGTCATGGTGCAAGAGCTAGAGGAAAGCTAGCTTGGACCCCCAGGTCCTGATTTCCTGCATGGAGCTGGACACTGGCAGATGTACCCTCTTAAAAAAAAAAGTCAAACACCTTTCTACATCTGAACTGGAATAGTGTTGGAACGTGTCCAGAGGAGGGCCACGAGGATGATCAGAGAGCTGGAGCACCTCTCCTATGAGGACAGGCTGTGAGCGCTGGGGTTGTTCCGTCTGGAGAAAAGAAGGCTCCGAGGAGACCTCATTGCGGCCTACCAGTATCTTAAGGGGACCCACAAGAGAGCTGGTGAGGGACTTTTTAGGATGTTGGGTAATGGTAGGACTAGAGGGAATGGATTAAAACTAGAGATGGGTCGATTCAGAATGGACGTTAGGAAGAAGTTCTTCCCCATGAGGGTGGTGAGACACTGGAACAGGTTGCCCAGAGAGGTGGTAGAAGCCCCATCCCTGGGAGTTTTTAAGGCCAGGCTGGATGGGGCTCTGAGCAACCTGATCTAGTGGGAGGTGTCCCTGCCCATGGCAGGGGGGGTTGCAACTAGATGATCTTTAAGGTCCCCTCCAACCCTGACAATTCTATGATTCTATAACAGTGAATCACTCGCAGCCTCTCTCACTGGACCCTTTCAGCCACCACTTTCTAGGGCTGCTTGAAACATTTTAAGGGGAAGCAAAGCAGTAAGAACAATTTTAAAAGCCACGAGAGACTGGAAGCCTGGAAATTTAGTGTCCCTGTTGCATTTTTATTCTCTCTCTTTTTTTTTTGTTTTCTTTTAAAAGTGTTGAAAGAACACAGCAGAACAGACCCCTCTCATGAGCCGAGAGTGACCCTGCTCCACCGGGTGCAAGTTAGTTGCATGAATAGTGTCTTTAGTTGAATTGTCACCTCTTGGATACTAGCCGAAATTACAGAATCCCAGAATTCACACCAGCAAGTCTCTGGAAGAGCCACAAAGTGACCTGTGAGCTCCCAAATCCCAAACCAGCATCACTGGACCATTTTCCCTACTTGGAGCCCATATTCCTTTGTTCATGTAAAAGAAACGGGCTGGCCTGCCCACTCCCTCCTCAACCCACCAGGCTTCCAGCAGAAGACCTGATCAGGGTAACACCGTCTCTTCAGCTTCAAGCTTTCTCCCGCTGTTTACATCAGTCTCTTTCAAAGCATAAACTTGAGACTTACTACACAATTTCCTACTCTATCATGGGCATTCACAGTGACAAGAAGGTTAGTTTGAAACGTGGGGTTTCAGTTTAATTTAAGGGAACGTTTTAGGAATTGGTTGCAGAGTAGAGAAGGAGAAATAATTTCAGGATTCCACAGATTTTTCTCTCCCCTCAGAAGATATGTTATTATTCACCCGTTGTCATAAGATTTCCCTTTTAAAATTCACTGAGATTTTGAGGCAACTCCAACTGCAGCAGTTCCATTGTTTGGCTATTAAAAAGGTGCCTTTGGCAGAAAGCCACTAACTAGAAAAAGTAAGGGAAGGTATGACCAGGAAAATTTTAACAAACAATTGACCGGCCTTGCATGTGAGAGGACAGCAAGTAATGCCTCCGACGTGCTGGCATTTGGTTCTTCCATGGTCTGTTGGGCAACCTTTCCAGCAGAAGTCGTGCAAGGGATGAGACAAGTCAGGAAGCTGTAAAAAGCAAGAGGTTTTCACTGGCAACAAGGAGGAACAGCTCTGCTATACAAAATACTCACAAAATCCTTCAAACTCCAGCCCCACTTGCCCAAATCTCAGCTGATGGATGGTTGATATTAGCTTTCCTTCTGTTTTTTTATGGGAAGGTGGCCTGTGCACATCTGGTGAACAAGCAGTGCAACTCCTACTATGGGCTTGCCGCCTCCTCCTCTTCACCAGGCTCCTGACAGATGTCACAGCTCTGAGAACCCCCAGACTAGGGCTAGAAGTGCCACGACACATTTTCGCCTTCTCCGTGTTCTAAACACATCACTTGGTTTTCATACATGAATCTGATCGTTCTTGCACGGGGAAGAAAAAAGAGTAGAGCTATAAAAAAAGAGATCAGGTCACGCATCAATGTGAAGGTCTTGGGGTAGCTTCTGATTGTGAAGTGAAGAGCAAATGTAAATTTGAGTTAGCTTGGCTTTACTCTTTCTTTTCTGTCACGTGCTGTCATCTTTAGCTTCAAAGAGTTTCCTGAGCAGTGAAAAGGAAATAAAAGGTCTCCATGTAAAAGTTATGAAGAACCAGAATTGGAAATAATGGAGCTCTAGTTTTTCAGTGCAAAGATGGGTCCAACCTGCATGTGAAAGCCATTTTTGTGAACTCTAAGTGTGGATTAGCCACATAAGAATGAAAAACTCTGCTGAAAGTCCAGAACTTAGCTTTCCTGTAAGAGTCACCCTCCACCAGCCACAGGACTTAGACCCAGGTCTTGTGGGTCTACAATACATTTGAGGACAATGATGGGCTGTAGCTCAAGCAACCATGACTGTATGAGCCGTAAAGCCCCCCTGGCTCAAGCCCAGCTACAAGCCTGCAGCAAAACCATCTCCTGGCACAGGATGTTCAGTGCTTTTGACAAAATCTGTGAGGCTTTTTCCCTCCAGCTCAAAACAGTCATGTTCTAGTTTCCCAATATCCCAGCAGGCTACTCTAAGCCTCCAGCAGCTGGCTAAGAAAGAAACATCATCTATGAAGGGAACACTGGAGGCATCTAGAATGGTTGTCAGCCCGACCGCAGTCCTGTGAAACAGGAGTGGCATTTCAGTTAGACTTCAAAAACTGCACTTATCACAAAAGCTTCTCATAAGAGGATCCCTTCTCCAGGGAATATAGTTTCCTGCCCAAATCAGAACTCAGAAGGGTGTGGAAGAAGCCAGGGTAACAACTGGAGTGAGACCACCTCACTGGGTGCCTCATTTCATACTTTTATGTAAATGAGGTGCATCAGAGCACTTCATTTCATATTTTTAATTGTGATAGGACTCCCATCACACATCTCTCATTTGTTCTTTTTTTCCCACCTGCCTTTTATTTTATTTCTGGCTCTTTATGGCCTCCCTTTCCAGCTGCTTACTATTATCACCTACAACTCTAATCCCTCCTTAACTGCTCACATAATCACCCCTTTATTTGGGAACCTGGATTCATACCCTTTGATCCACAGGTTGTGCTTGTATTTCCTGATCTCAATTTGTTCCAGGGCATCCAATGGTTTCCAACATCCTGGAGCCCTCATTTGCTTTCACCTGTCCTCCTTTGGCACAGCATGGGAATGAAGTAAATAATTAGCACCAGAGCACGTGCGATTTATCTAACCTCTTTGCTCAGAGATGAGCTGTAGTTTGCATGACCAAGGGGTCATTTGAATTTGCAGAATTCCATCTCACGTGTGATGGATGGGCTACCGCAGCAGTTCTGGTTTAGTTGCTGTGCCTCTTCTTACCACCTCAGCTTACCACCTCCAAATACACAGAGCGGTCTGAAACTCACTCCCAAATAACTTGTTGTGCAGAGATTTGGCCATGTCACATAAACCAGGGTGAAGTATTTCGGTGTTAGGAAAGAGTGCTCTGGCTCCACGCACCAAGTTTTTCTTTCTCTGCTCCTCCTGGCCACACTTGCCTGTGGCACCAGTCCTGCCCATGCGGGACACACATGCTTTGGGTAAACAGCTGTGCTTATGCCATCAAATCTCTTTTGTTCCAACTTCAGACAGGCTCAAGACATGCACTTTGCTTCCTGGCTCAGCCAGAGCATTTTGATGGAGCACTTACGGTCTATGCCCATTCTCTTATTCCTTGCCCACCCCGCCCTGCTGTCACCAAGATCTCAAAGATGTCAGTGGGCAAGGACTTCTTCTATCTGTCTTTTTGGTCAAAATTTCCACTGTCAGCCTTTGATTTTGAAAATTTCATTGTTTCATAGCTCATAACCAAACAGACCACTCCGGCAACCTACCCTGGCCTCACGCATCACACAAACCAGAGGACTTCCCCAAATCAGGCACAATGTTTTAGATCTGATTGCAGCATACAAGCCAGGAAGGCGTCACAGATATGACAAAACCAGTGCAAACATTGATTCATCATGTGTGGTCTCTGAATGATGCTAGTAAATTACAGGCAAATGGAACTGCAGTGAAAAAAATACCTGACAATATGTGAAATGTAAATAATTGCTGTGGATGTTTCCAATCATGATTTACCAGACTCCTCAAGAGAAAAAACAGAAGAGTGAGAAGACCAGCATGCAGGGAACCTTCTTTAGGCACCAACAGGGTAAGCAATCTTTAATTGCCTTATGCATGTGCCAAGAGCTCCTGAACAGATGCAAAGAATCTCATCCAAAGCTACAGCTCAACAAAGACCACTATATGAACTAAGCATAAATGGAACTGAGGAGGAGATGAATCCCTAAGACACAACAGAGCTCTACTGATGGTTCCTGTGGCTTCTGCGCCTCTGGCTGGCAAGGGACCAGATACATTTTAAAGTTTGAATTTTCTTGATGGTGGCTTCTCCCTGTAATTGCTTTCAAATCTGTAGTCAAGAGCTTTGTCTTTCATTCGAGTAATACTCTCCCTCCTCTTTTCTCTCCCCATGGAAAGTTCATCTAGTGCTAAAGTGCACTAAGATGAATCCGAAAAAGAGCAAGGTACATTGCTTCCCACCTCCCAGTGAAGCAATTTTAATGAAATCCAGGAGCAGCATGGGAATCGTGAGAATGGGAATTACCTTTCTCGCTGTGGAATCAGTGGGCTACTACTGACAGTTTTTTCCTGAGGTGGTACATACCTGTGTCTTCACCTTCTGGACAAAATTCTCTCATACCCAAAATTATCTCCCCAAAAAGGTATGTATAGACTGGGAGCAAGTCAACAATTGCTCTTCCAAGGAAATCTGTGTTGCATCCATCTTCCCGTACTCTCTCCCTTTTATTGCATGTTCAATTGAGAGTGAAATCTTACTGCTGATATTATATGAAAGAATTAGTCAAGGGGGCCATTTTTAAATAACAGGTTGAGATCGACAGAAATCCTCCAGTGTGGCCTGAATTGGATCCCAACAGATAGCTTAAAAGGAAGCATTGTTAGCTAAACACCAACTGTAATATAAATCATTGTTAAAGACCAAGAAAGTCCTGAATTCAGGCAAATTGTTTTTCAGAGATGGTCCTAATTGGGAATCTCCAAACATCTGCATTTTGCAACATGCAGATGTTTTCTTTAAGTGGGGAATTTCTATTAGTCATTAGTGTAAACATTTTTCTGTTTAACAACAGGTCAACAACACAATTATTCATTTTCTGATCTGAGACAACACGAGATTGTATCAATTTCAGCTGATCTTCTGACAGCTTGCTTTAAATGACCAATTTTTAAAGGAAACAGAACTGTATTTTGACTTCTCCCTGACTGATTCACAATTCATCCGATTCACTCCCACATCCAGTTCCTTAAGCTACTGGGCTACCTCCCACCTCTCAAGAAATAGATGTGTCATTTCTCCTTTCAAAGGATATGAATCAGCTCAGCTCGTTAGAATCGTATCTTCTACTATAAATTACTAAAATGCATATACGCAGCTATGAAGGTCGTTCAGTTCAGGTTTGGTTTATTGGGGGAGAAGGTGGGGAACAGAGTATCAGTCCTCTGCACTAGCTTTAATCACAGTTTCTGTGACATGAAGGATACTGGAGGCTCAGCATAGGAGAAGAAAACACACAGGAACCTCTCATTGGCAAAACTCTACCTCTTGGGAGTGAAGCACAGGTCAGAGCAATCCCAGTATAGGCAAGACCTCTTCTGTTACATGGGTCTCTCAGGCAAGAAGAGTCATCATTCTCTTCCAGCATCAACAAAGGTGATTCAAACCCACTCTGCAAAGACCATCCCTCCCACAGGCTGTGGTTAGGCCCCACTGCACTCATCCTGGAGACTGAGCCAAGACCACAAGCCCAGAACCACCCCACACCATCTTGGCACCCCGTCCAAGGTATTGCCCAATGTCTTTTTTATTAAGCAGCTTTACTAGGTGGTTCAGAGTTGGGTTTTTTTTTCCAAACCAAGTGATGGGTACTGTTTTAAAGCCACCACAGTAGGGTGTAGCAGGCATGAAGCCGCTTGTGGGGCAGTGGTGGAGCTCCAGGCAGATATTCACATAAGCTAACTCTAGTCCTACCAACTTTTAATTTTGCACTGGGGCAACAACTGCCAAAAGATATTTGTGGTCCTTGAACAGGAGCTGTGCACACCACAGGGAAATAAAAGCAGGCCCTTCCCCTGCCAGCTTTCATCTCATGACATAGTTTCTCTAATTTTCTAGTAAAGTCCTCTGTGGACAGACAAAATCAAAAGTTTTCACAGAAGGAAGGAGGAAACTGAAGCTGCCAAGAGAAACAAAGCTTCCTGGTTTCTTTCTGGTTTGCTTCGCAGGGCATCTCCAAGCGTAGTGAGCATCAGAAAGACAACAGGGTAAAGTTATACCAAAAATATTCCTTACACCGGCTGCCATGACACATTCTGCACAGCTACAGGAGAAACACCTGGATGTGTCCTGCCCACAGGACACAAAGTTGTTACCAAAGTGCGTTTTGCTGAGGCTTTATTACCTCCAGCAGTGTGTGAACAAGAAAGGCCCCAACTTGACTAAGAGATGTGAAGGCTTGCAATCAAAGACCAACTCCGACACAAAAGCAACAACAAGATACAGATTAAGAATAATTTACAGAGAAATAAGAGAGCGATAAAGGAAATGCTATCTTATCGTGAAGACCATCAGCTGAGAAGCCAGAGAGGTGCCACAGGAGACTTGGCTGGGTTCATGACACTGGTATGCATGCCCTTGAGTCTGTCTCTGAGGAGCCACTCCAATGCAATCCATCACCTCAGTCCATGTGTGCATCTGGACCTTTGCAGCTCTGTTTCCTGCCTAACCCACACACACTTTCAGCACAACACTGTAAGCTGAGACCATGCAGATGGACACCACTGAACCACAGAGTCCCAGCCTGCAATAAGACAGACCCCTAGAAACTACAGTTAATGACCTTAACCCTTGCTTGCATCAGGCGCCACACACCATGAGCAGGGAGACACGGACGGGTCTCACTGTTATTCTGAAACCAGCAACCAAAACTCAGGTGGAATTTCCCAGTCAGTAACTTGATTTCCCAGTCCTCCATGCCTTCCCATCCGGGCTGCACTCTCATGGCTTGCTTATCTCAACCAAAACTTGCTCACAATGTGCTGGTACTGGACTCTGTAGTTAAGTAATATCTATGATACGAGTTCTTAAACAGAGTCATGAATGAACAAACTATTAACTCCACCCTCTCAGAAAAAAAAAAAATTTTGCTTTCTATCATATTGTAACAAACACAGATGGGCTCAGTGGGAAATGCACCTCTGGGGACTTCCAGAGAGGGTACTACAGACAATGCTCAGAGTTCAGTGGAGTCATGCCTTTGGTTTCGGCAGAGGTCAGATGCCACCACATTTCAAAGCTGCCTACAAAAGTAAAACCACTGCAGCAGGAAACCTACTACATTTAAGTTCAGGATCAGCTCTTGGGTGCAGCACCGTAAAAGTCATACAGCACCAAGGTGACCTTTGCTCTCTCACTGGACACCACCCTGAGCTACCCCGCACAAGAAACACAAAACACTGTGCTGTCTGCCTTGTATGCATGCTTATATCACACAGCGTCAAAGAGCTGCATAAGCGTGAGAGTTTGATACTCAGAAGGTGGAAATGCCTGATCCAAGATTATCTGGGCAGCCATAAGTCAGGTCCCTATGCAGTCTTTTTGGGAAACTCAAGGACTCAGGTTACTAAAGGCTGTATCAAAGCACATGTGCAAGATTACAGTAGCAACAATAAATCTGGCATTTCCTAGCATTTGAATGCTTGACTTCACCTACAAAAATTTAGAGAGTCTCCTAAGTTTCCTTTGGGGTGGGGGGAGTGGAATTTAATAAGTAAAAGCCATAGTGTGCTTGAAGCTCATTTCACCAACAATACACGAACTTGGAGCCTCCATTGGCACCTCTTATTCTACTAGCTCCGTAGGACAAAACTGCCGTTGCCCAGAGGAGGCAGGATGCTGTGCTCAGGTTCTTTGTTGTGGTCCAGTCCCAGCCAATGGACCTCAGAGGAGACAGAGGTCCCCCCAGAAGACTGAAGGCAGGGGCCTTCCGCACCTCCAAACCCATTGTTCCAATGGGTTCCAATTGCTCCAAACCCTAGAACATGACATGTCATTACGCATTTTTAGGGGCAAACCATACCAATATGGGGCTATTTCCACAGGCTTTCAAAATCCTTTTGAGCCCTGCAAAGTAGAGGAAGGAAATGGCAGGTTTTGAAGACGATTAACTGATGGTACACACCACCTATGGGATGAAGAGAGGATATTTCTCAAAGCCCAGGGTCGTACATCTGCGGTACAGACAAAACCTGCTTCAAGGACAGGACTGAGAGGTGTGAGCAGCTTTGACCTTCCCTCTCAACAACCTGGGAAGATACAGGTCCAAGTAGTTTTACAATGGGGCAATCCAAGACCCAGCCCCAAGCTTCTACTGTGACCTTGAACCTCTGCTACGTAGATTCAGCACCCACTGAGATCACATGGGAAGAGGTCTCTACAACTATCAGACACCTCCATCTGTCTTCCTTCCTTGCCCTCAAAAAGAGGAGACTGTGGTCTTCCACCCCCATCCGTTGGCAGCCATAGTCCCCCATGGACAGGTCTCACATTGCAGCACAAGGAAGTCATGCCTAAGAAAGCTGTCCCGGTCATTGCTTCTAAGTAATGCTGCCAGTGAACACCTCTCTCTTGGGGCCCGGATTCCTGGCCTTGCACATGGGCTGTTGGTCCCTGTAATGACCTTTTAAACACCCCCCACCTGCTTCAAGACAGTGCCATACCTCTAGCACACGACATTCGGTTTAATGACTCCAACAGCTTGGAAATAATGAAAAAAAACCCCACCTCTTGTCAGTCTTTTAAAAAAAAAAAAAAAAAACAAACACGCACGCAGCCTCACAGTGACTGCTGTCTCCAGGTGACCATTTTTATGTGCTTTGCAAGAGCTCCTTCCTCTTCTGCCCCATTCCCAGAGCTGCAGGCTGGGGCAGACCAGACCCATCTCGCAGGGGCATGGTTCTCATTTCCTATGCACAGTCTGCAGTAAATTTCTCCTTCATGGTCTGGCTGCTCCAAAGAGTCCCAATTAGACGTCCACGGAAGGAGAGAATGGCAGGACCTAATGCATCTATTCCCTTCTGAGGAAGCCCTGAGCAGAGCTGCAAGGGGAGAAATGCCTCCAAGGGTGGTTGGGGTTTGATTTTTAAGTGGCTGTGGCTGTTTTAGGATAATGCCTTTGGGGTTTTCACACCTGCTCCCTTGTGTCAATTACACTGCTCTCCTTTTTTTCTGCAGAGCCATGGATACCAGGCACCTTCTTGCTGCAGTTACCAGTGAGCCCAGCTCTGGTTCCCTGTCATTGGCATCGCCTCCAACTTGCTGAGTGTCCAGGACCTGCTGCACTCGGTGTTTGCTTGCACACACCCCAAAACTAATCTGGTCGTAAACCCTTTTCTTCAGAACAAGCATTTGCTGGGGAAGTGAAATGAAGATTCCCTAATGCATCTATTCCCAGAGCACCACAGAATCAGTGCCATCCTGCCAGCACTCATCACACCACTTCAGACCTTGCTAACTCCTCCTCTCCCTCATTCCCCGGAGACAGGTAATCTTCTGCCTGCAAAGTGCTCCTAAGCAGAGGAGCCTGTGGGCAGCAGAGAATCAATTGCTCTTGGGTAGGGAAACATTCGTGTCACTCCTTTGACTGGGACATGCCCGAGGGAGCTGGTGGCAGGGCTTTAGGCTAGGACACCTGGCTGACCTGGCATCAGATTGCACAGAAACTAACTGTGATGGTCATCCCTGCTTCGAGTAAAGGGGGGGACAACTCAAACACAAAAGAAAAAAAAACAAACCGTGCCATGAAATAGCTCCAACTACCATGAGGTGAATTCATTAGCGAGAGAGAAAAAATTAAAGGAGGGAAAAAAACCACTTATACTTTGGGATGCTTTCCACTGATGCAAGGATTCAGGTACATCTGGGCTGGTAGTCCATTCCAGCTGTGAGCAGGTCCTCAGTTTTCACAGATCTCTGTTCCTATTAGAAATGTCATGTCTTGTCTCCCCATGGTTGTTGTTCTCGGGAGACCTTTGGTAGCATTCATTGAGAACAAGGGACATTTCAACTGTTCTTGGGTGTATTCTAGTGACACGAGGGAACAGGTCAAGGTTAGAGAAGAGTTTATTCCCTTCCATGGGTGGGTCAGGGTTGGCACAGTATTGGAGCACAAAAGTCTCTGTTCAAACTGTCTCTGTGTCTCAAACGAACTGTTCCCCTCATGCATGATCCTTGCCAATTAAACTGCTTCAGACTTTACACATGGAGAAAGAAGAGGATTGTAAAGGAAAGAGCTAGGGGCACCAAACTGCACGAGAGGGAGAGAGGTGGTCAAAATACTGTCTCACCCTTTAATGCCTAAGATACGCATACTCCTTTTCTCCCCCACACAGCGATTACTACAAAGCATGGAAGCCTAAGGCAAATAATTGCCCAATTTGCAACGATTTTAAGTGAGATTTGGGCACCTCCCTCCTCAGCCTCCTTTGAACAACCGCCCTTGCACCTGGCCCCTGGCCCTGGGGAGCGCCAGAGCAGTTATGTTATGTATGTTATCCAGCAAGACTACCAGCTGCCTCTGCCTTCTTCCTGCTCTGTGTCTCCTCTCCCCTCTCGCCCCTTCCCTGCAGCCCGCCACTGCTCTCTATCGCAGGTGAGAGGCTATGGGAACAACGGGGAGCAAGCTTGGGAGAATTATTTTTAAACCCATTAAGGGAGTCACCTAGAGTTTTACGGTGCTCTGGTTTTAAAGCTCGGGAGAGCCTGCATTTGATGTGGAACATACAGCCTGCAGGCATCATTTCACAAAGCGTTCACCTTTTACCCCACGCTGCCATGCCAGTTGCCAGTTATCTGGCTTTGCTTTGAAGTCTCCCACGCTAACGCTGACAATGCTGGCGAAAGAAACCTCAAGAGATACTTCATTACGTAAACAAGACCCAGAGATACAGCTGATGTCTTAAGATCATAAACATCCTAAAGTGAAAAGGAAAGTTTTCAGACTCAAGGGCTCTTTAGTTTTTCTACTTTTCAACTTACCAGTTTCATCCGGGAGCAATTTGCAGCAAAGCTAATTGTGTTTTTTCCCTGTGCTGTGCAAAGTTATAGGCCAATTATTTCTCCTCCACCCCTGTGATGCATGTGGATTGCTGAAAAAAGTATGAAGGAAGAAGCCAAGTCTTTTTGACCAAGCAAAAAAACCAGGGTAATTCCTTAAAGCCAATGAAAAAGAAATAATTATCAAAATATAAGCAGGGAAACGCAGGGTAGAAGCAGTTTTCTGCTGCCATTGGTTTCAGCAGGAAAAGGGTTAAACTGGTGCCAAACACTTCTGGAGATTAGGAGGCATGAGGAGACTTTTCAGCAAAGCTACATATGCATTCTCTGTGTTATTAAAAATACAGAGTAGCTTCATGCAAACTAGCTGTTGGAGACACACGGCAATTTTTTCAGCTCTCTGTTGTCTCATGTTTCAGAGTTAATTGTGTCAGTTGCCTTTATAATCCCAAAATGCTGACGTCCTTACAATTTAACTTCCAATTTATTAATTACATTTTTTCTGAGTAACAAGAATACAATTTTACTCACATCAAAAGTTTGTAAAGTCTGTACTTTCCTATCTTAGGATCCACTGGGACAGAAAAGAGGGTCCCAGATTCAGAGAAGATCAGATTTGAAAAATGTAGGTGCACGTGCAGAATCAGCTAGGACATCCACCCCATTTCAAAACTTTAAGTTTGAGGAAGATAATCCTGGGATTTTGCCCAAAACCAGGAAGCCAGATCCTTACTTTGGGTGAGAAATCCAGGTCTGCTTTATGTGAAGATTCAGAATTTTAATCGTTACAGCTACGTGATGGAGAAAGGAGAGATAAGTGTTACGAACATCTCATAGGTCCACCATAAGCTTTGTGAACCAACATCTCCCAAACCTTTCCTGTCCTACACTAAGTCTCCTGAACTACTCTGATTTGCAGCCAAAGCCAGTCTAATGGACTTTTATGACTAGTATTGAAATATGGTCCAGATTGTCCTAGGGTCACCCAGAGCATGGTTTTTGCAAAGTCAGCTGATCTAGAAACTAAGAAAAACATATTGTACATGCTGTCATGGAGAGGCAGCAAGTACACCAGTCTCTTTTCCACATTGTCCCCAAACATTCCTGAGTCTCATCACATTGCACCGTGATTGCCTAGGGAATAGAAAAAGACATGCAGAGCCCCGTTTTCACTATGGACGCAAGGTTCTTACTGGAAAGCAGTCCCATTGGAGGCAAACAGCATGTGGTTATAGTGACAGGCAAACAGACTGCCCACAACAGAGCCAAAGAAGAATGATAACAGAATATAATACAAAAATTAATATTAATATTTCCCACAAAACCAACAACCTCTCCCTTCCCCGAATCCACACTCTTTGGCGACAGCCTCTGGTGGATTAACAGCCTCAAATCCAGATGTCAAGTTAACAAGCCTTCCCCAGATATGCACAATTTCAAAGACCAAGCGTCACCACTGAATTCTGCAAGGTTTTCCTTATAGGAGAGAAGGATTTGACCACAACAACTTGCTAAACCCACTCACCTACAGCAGGGCAACCCGTCCTATTTCTGCTGAGTTCACAGTCACCAATTGCTTCCAAAGCTCAAACCTACAAAGATACCATGCTCCTTCTCTCAGAAGAGGCACCCTTTTTCTCCCAGAGATGAATTTTCTGCCACCTTCTCCTTCCCAAGGAAGGCAAACACAAACTTTTTGCACCGGTGGGGTGTTTGTACTGCACCTAATGCAGCTGGGCTGTAACACCAGAAACGATACACAAATGGAAGAGCAACCGGTGCTAATAAAGCTGTGTAAAGATCTAATAGCATAAGAGGATGGTCTCAAAAGGACAAGGCTGAAATTCCAGTACTATAAACAAACAGCACGAGGACAGGAAGAAAGGCACAGATAATAAAAATTTCAGCGCCTGGCCAATGGCATGTCTGTTGGTCAGACCTCTGAGGAGTCACACTTATGTTGCAATACCAAACAGCATCATCATGGCATGACTTCTTGCTGCGTTGCAGTGCTCTGTTGGCTATTACTTGGGCCCCAGTAGGAGACCGACAAAATTAGCCATCTCTTGGAGGCCAAGGGAAGGGAGCGTGTGCCTGCCCGCAGCTTATCCACCAGCAGAGCCTCTCCGAGTGAGGGATCAGATTCTCCGGCTACATCGGTGCAGCCCTGATGAGTACAGTGATGCTATGCCAATGTGCATCTCATGCCCTGGCAATTCCTTGGCATTTCCATTAAGACCACAAACCAGTTGCTTCTCCGCTGTGATGACTCACTACAAATAGCAGCAGCCAGCCAGGTTTAAAGAAATGATTTGGAGGTGAAAAGCTCCTTAGCCTACTTTGAAAACACCACAGCCCTAAACTGCGCCATCTGAGATACAATATTTATGTGCAGCTTATAGGTCACAAGAAAAGCAAGTAGGCCAAAGACCTATCAGCTCTTTTATGTATACTTGGCAAGTTTACAAGACAGCAATTCATTTCTCTGGGATCTTTTACTTTACTGTAAATTCCAAGAGCTGCATTTAAAAGCGAATTGGCAGATGCAAATTTTTATTGTAAGGAAATTTGTTTTGCTCTAGCCATAGGCAAACATCTTCAGTCATAAACAAGGAAAGGGAGGGTAGATTTCCACCAAAGTCAGCCTTAGTAGGCTAGTGGTATCTTCACACAGAAAGAAAAGTTGGATCGTGTAGTGAACAACAAAGAAATTCTGCAGAAAGCTGAATAAATTTTTTGTCCGGAAACTCAAAAGTGCAGGCACTTTTGGAAGGCAATGGAATGTGTTACAAGTTGTAATCCTCCCAGCAGAACCTCAAAAGCCTTGGCTTGTTCTGCTCTTTTAAATTCAGAACTTGACAGCTATTTAACCAGAACCACAAGCGTTAGAGGTGGAAAAGGCCTAGGGATTATCTAATCTATTCCATGACTTGAACAGAGAACAGCAACACTAAAACTGTGCTGCAAAAGCGATGTGAAAATGCCTGCAGAAGAAAGAATCAGCAAACCTGCTGCTGGAAGTCCAAGGAAGGACGTTCCCCTTGGCTTCCAACTTGTTAATTAATTTTTCAGTTTGAGTAGCTGCTACGGTGCTGCTCTTGAACAGAAGGATGATGGCATTATAATCTAGACTGCTTCAAGGCTGCGAATGAATGCCCACACATGAAGAATTAATCTTTCCAAGTGGTGTTAACCCACTCAGCAGGCTCCCAGCTGGGAAAAAAAGCAATGGCATTCATCCACTACCAAAACATGCATCTTTTATATTTTTATAGCAATATTGCTTTGAGTCTTAAGAAACAAACTCTCTATAAATCACATCATAAAATATATCCAGACTGATGGTTTACAGGAAAGCTCAGCAATGTCAAGGTTTTTTGGGGGATAATCCATCTTGGAAAAAAAGCAGTTTTCCTCTGATTCTGGAGGTAGGAAAGTTTATTGTGTGTGGATTAAAAGCCTTGCTCGCAATTTAAGTATTTGAAGGTCTATCAGCCACTGGCAACCGAATTCCACCATCATCCCCTTCTTGTTTTATTGGTATTAATATTTGTGCTTTGCAGGTCTGCTGTAAAATGGATTGTGGTTTGCTGAACTTTTCACCCTACTTTTTCCACAGGGTTGGAAGCATGCAGGGGGACAGCTCAGTGAAGTTACTTGTGTACCAGTTAAGAAGAGAAGGTGATCTAGGTCTTGACCCATGACTTTTTGGGTTTTCTTAGTGATGGCTTAGAGACAGCAGACTCTTTCTCTGGTGGGGCAGGTGGCAGAAGGGTTGGATAGCAGAGGAAGAAAGCCAGGCAGAAGTCCAATCCTGGTGGATCTTAATGCTCCAAGGGAACAACACATAGAGAAAATCCCTCCAAACACCCATCTTTAAGGACGGTGCCCCTCTCTCAGTTTACATAAAGAAGAACCATTCTTCAGAAGAATCGTGCTGGGACTGCAGCCAAGGAAAGCCATGGAATGAGATAATAGTAACAGGAAATAGAATGAGATCAAGTAAAGATTCACACAGAGTCAGAAATCCTTTCAGCTCTTGGCTGCCTTAAGTTACAGGTCACAGCAACTGGTGAACACAGGAAGACCATGCTGCCCTGTGCTGCCACCAGCTTACAGAGTCTCCCCAGCGTCTTCCTTCTCGAATACACAAGCAACAGACTGATAATATCTCATCTCTTTTTTTATGCTTTTAAGCCCTCGGTGGCCTGAAGCAGACTTTTTCCCACCCGGGTCTCCTGTCTTCACAGATGACTTCGGTGCCAGAGGTTGAAGCTCCTTCATCTGCACAGTACCCTTCGCACCCACCAGAGTAACATACGCGTCAAAGCAAGAACAGAAGTCTGCTTTTTGGCATGTGAGATGTTTAGTTCAAACTGGTCCCACGCATGAGCCCCAGGTTAAAAATCAAAGTCCCTCTGTGGCCATCTACATTGGACTGCAAGAAAATTCAGTTCTTCCCTGCATTATGCCTCTCTGATGGGAACTTTGGTACCTCAGTACAACACCAACTCAGACACAAGTCCTATGGAAGGACGCCATGCCTTTCCCTGGATGCCTCACCAACATCTCTTCAGGAACAGGGAGGCTTAACTCCACAGTGGAAACCCCTTAAGACAGAATCAAACTCTTTTTCTGGGTCATTCCCATTCCTCAGATCTTCAAAGGGGGAATGAAGCTTTGCTTTCAAAGCAGGCTTCGTGTATGGTGAAACATGCTGTTCAGGTGGCAGAGGGCGGCTTGGTTAAGACCACATATTGCAGCAAAAAGGCAGCCCATTGCAGAAATCCGCTGTGCCACTGACGCAGCTCGAAATGTGGATCTGGAGGCTTTGGCTTTAACATCTGCACTAAATACATGGTAAACCAATGCTTTCATGCACAGAAAATCTTCAAGCAGATGGCTACCACCTCTGGAGCATTCGGCAGTCCTTCCTCCGGCCTCAACTTTGCGTGCCACTGTCCTTATCGAAAGGAGTAATGACACATCCCCAGCTGGAATGCAGGCTGTGTTGGCATCCAGCAGCCCAGATGCTTTGCTGAAGTCTCCCCATTCCTCCACGCTGCAAGACTGTGCTGGGAAGAGCAGGAGCAGATTTCTCCTGAGATTTCTGGCACTCCCTCTTCCAACCATGGCCGGCAACTCCAAGAGAAATGCCTCTCTTTTATGTTTTGGCACTTCCAGTGTTGGCAGGAGGCAGGAGAGAGGAAAACAAACCTGAGACTCCCAGAAACTCCATAAACAAACAAAGATTTCTTTTCAACGTGGTCCTGAAGAGAGCCAGAGATGTGGGAAGCAGAAGGAGGAGGGAGGATTATAGCTTCAGCATTGGCGAGTGTTTCTCCCAAGCACGGAACAAAAACGAGCCTGCACCTCTCCTGCACATTACACCATCGCAACATCCAGCTTGGATGGCAAGGTACTCCAATTGCGAGGGAGACACCCCTTGCAGAGTGCACTAAACCTGCTTACTTGAGGGTCTGCCTTGCCCGACGGCGTTAGGCAGTGCTGGCAGGCTGAGGAAACGTGCTGCTTCAGCCAGAAGAAGGATGGACAGGCTTGGGCACATCACAGCAGATCAAGGAAGTGCTTTTCCAGGTGTGGAGGCACACCCAGCATCCCTGCTGGATCGCAGATGAAAATGGAACAACTTGGACTCTTGCACAGGAGCTCTTCCAGAAGGATTTTTTTTTCTGTTATCCCTCTACATATTAAGGTGGTCCAGACAATATCTGCTCTTTGCTGAGTATGTTAATTATGTCCCTGAGCCCAGTGGGCGGCATTAGGAGCGTCCATGCTGCTCCACGTGCCTGTTGCACTGAGGCTATAAGACAGAGAGGAATCAACTCTGTCCCCAACTCAGAAATGGGCAAAGGATGATTTTGGGAGGCCACTCAGCTGCTGGTAGGGCAGGGAAAGCAGATGAGAGGGCTGATAGGAAACCTTTCTTTGTGAGAACTCCAGTCCCTGTGGAGAGCAGGTTTTCCCAGCTGGAAGATCTAAGCAGACCTGCAAGCTACTAGATGTTCAGGAAGAAACTGCTTAATAAAATAGTTTCTTCCTCTCCTTCCTCCTAGGAGCTGCTGGGATTGCTGCTATTGTTACAGCATCCTCACTGCCCTTATCCAGGCTCCTGTCACTTTGAAACTGCCCTAATAGCATATTCTTCTGGGGACTACAGCTTAATATAGTCCAGGATTGTCCTCCTGAGGCAATGCAGTCCGGTTTTACTCGCAGATTAGTTAATGTGATACTGATGAACACCTGCTGGTCCTAACCCTAATCCTAACCCAGTTGATAGTACTATTTTCTTACAAATCTAAACCAATTAAATTGGTTCACTGCCACATACTGCCCATGCAGCCCAAGGAAGTGCTTCTATAGAACTTGAACTTAAATATATCCGATTTCTTTTTTCCCTGGAAGTGGTCATACCCAACAGAACCAGTTGTTAAGTGACGATTTGTTTGCCACGTTGATTTAAGTAAAAGTAAGGTCAGGCAATCACAAACACACCGGTTTAGTAAAATGCTGCCTCATGGCCAAGAGTGCTGTTTGGCTGTAGAGTCACTACTAGACAGATGCGATCTGAAAAAAAGCCAGTTGGTCAGATAGCAAGAGCTCAGCCCTTAATTCCATCATTAATGACCAAGTAAGTAATGAATGAGTCATTTCTACTTCTCTGGCTTAGTTTCCCTACTAATAAAAATTAATAAACCTTTTTCTTTTTTCTTCCCTTTCTTTTTTTTTTTAAATTTATCTGTTTCATTATGATGTTCTCCAGACTGATTAATGAGGTGTTTTTCTGTGAAACAAGGCAAAAGGGTGCTGGTCCTGGGAACAGCCTTGAGGAGATGCTGCTGAAGAAGTGCATATTGTCAGGGGTGACGCAGCAGAGAGGCCAGGGATTCAGTTTACTGCTCTGCAGCCTCAGGGCACTATATTTCTGCTTCCCACCCAGTAATTTTCCCTTTTCGGATTGATTTTGTCAAAACCAACCGGGAATTCTTCAGATAGGCACCTCTGTAATGAAAGGTGCTGTTTAATAAGACTAACTCTATAAGGGCTATTCTCTCCCTCGAAAGCTCCGTGAAGTACAACGTACAACTTGCTGCTCCACTCTTTAGATATGCATTTTCCAGGAGAGGGATGCATATATTTATATGTACGTATATATTCGCTTTTACATTGGCTTCTTTCTGCTCTGACTCCAGCACAACAGCTCAACAGCTCTTGGAAGCAGTTCACACAACAGCACAAAGGGAATATTGCGAACTTCCGCGAGAGCTTCGCACGACTGATGCGGCTTGCTGTAGGAAGGGAAAGCACACATGTACCCAGCCTTCTGAAGGTTCAGCCGTGTTTTCTGAGCCACAGTACCGGATCCTGGTATAAATTAACATTTTCCATTCCCAGATGTTCGTTCCGCCTTGTTGCGACACCTCTTACCTAGTTTCAGGCTGACCTTGCACTGGGCTTGAGACTGTTCACGAGTTTTTTAGTCATTGTTAAGAACAAGGAAAAAGAAACAAACATCTGGTTAGCAGAGCTGCCAAGTGTGCATTCCTTCGTTGTTTTTCAACCTTTCAATCCCTTTGTTTTCAGCCTGAAATTCCATTTGAGAAATGCACGGAGAGCCACGGGGCACTGATTAGATGCAATTCAGGTCCTGACCCACGCCACCGCTCCACCAGCATTGCCTCAGTGGAAGCACCACTGACATCCACAGACCCCAAGCCAGGAGCAAAGCCCTAGCAGATCCATCCCAACCTTGTTTATGTACGGGGCCCTGCTCCTACTCCCACTGAGGTCAATGGGAGCTTTGCCACCAACTTCAGTGTGGAACAGGATGGGACTTTAATGCTGTTACTGCATTGAAATGGTGTTCAAGCCCATCCTCTGCCAAGATGTGGGATTCTCAGCTTCTATAGTTATAGTGTGGGGGTTTTTTTAAATTGGAAACAACAGCTTTTCTGAATATTGGCCCGCGGCACTGGCACAGTCTGACCAGACCAGGTGAGGTTGTTCCAACAACGGCGTGTGAAATATCAAACACAAGAGGGGCCACATGACAGCAGCTTCACCTTCTTCACAAGGCTGCACAACCTTCAGCCTGCTGCACCTCCACACGAGTGCATCCTCCTGAACACAACTGCTCAGATCTGCCTGAAGTTGAGCTGGGTCCACCATCCCCAGCTATGGGCGCCTCTCTATACAGCAGCTAAGTAAACAAAGCTGCCTTAGATTTCATCTGTTGATAGAGGGACCCCTCCAGGGGTCAATTCAGACCTTGAGCAGGCTGTACCACCTTCTAGAGGCACCTGACTTTTGCAGGAGCCTGCTAAAGAAGGCAAAATATTTAGTTGAAGCCAGGAAACCAGGATCAAGAGCTAAGTGTGAAAAGCTGCTTTGAATCCCTTCAGAGATATCCTAGGGAAAAGGTAAGGCACAAAAGGACTGCTATGTTTTCAGTCAACAGGACGCCTTAGCAAGACATTGCATTAGCTGTTGCTTGGAATAGCAAGCATCTGAGTCTTTTAAAAGCTTCCCTCTGTTTTTTATTTACATGTGAGTGAGTCTGTGTCCCTGAAAACCAGATTTGAAGATCATTAATCTGAGACGAGAAAGCACCAGACTTATACAATGCTGTCCCACCCAGTTGTCAATCCTCACCGACCCCAACCTACGCAATGACTGACGCTGTAAAGCGGGATTGTACCAGACTGGAAAGCCTCTCTTTTCCATCAGAGACGCCAAATCTGCGGTGTGACTTGATGATCCAAGTTGACACTGGCCATGAGAACAATTCCGTTTCCTCCCCGCTGGTCACTTCCATAAATGCCAAGTTTTGGGCAATACAATGTACGGCATTTCCAGCAAACCGCACAATGATCTCATTTGCATTGCCAGTTTGTTTTTTTTTTTTTTTAAAAAAATGCTTTTTCTCTCAGCCATACATTTTAGATTAAAAAATAATAATCACGCAATCTCTCAGGAAATTGGGCTTTCAAAATCAGGATGCAAAGAAGCATGGTCCAGCGGAGATTTGAGCAGGCAGACTTTACAGCCCTGCAGCCGCTTGTTGGATACCCTTTTTCATTAAGATTAGTTTCAACTTACGGTCCCTGCTCTCCCATCATGAGTCAGGTTTTTAACCAACAACTTTCCAAGGGTTCCCTCATTCAAGGGAATCACAAACTCAACAGTCAGTTATTCATTTCGTTTGTGAATCTACAGTTCTCATCGAGTTTTGATTCTGATTTAAAGTGATTTCTGAGTGAGGAAGTCACAGCCCAAAAGAGAGCTATTGGCTGCCCAGTTCCTCCACACAGGAGGTCTGAACGTTATCAGTGAAGTTGCTCAGAAATCTTCCAATCTCATATCTCAGAATAAAAGGGATGTTGGGTGAGCTTGAGAATGTAAATGCAGAAGGACCTTGGCATACTGGACTTGTCCTGGCATGTCATGAGCCTAGATGGCAATGCCCTTTTAGCAGCTGGAAGGAGGAACAATGCCACTCACAGCTGGAAATTATTTGGATCAAGAAATCTGCACAAGTATGGTGAAGACTACTGGAAAGTTCAGCTTTTTGGAAGGAAAATTGTTAAAACTTTCCTAAGATCTCTATTAGTTCCATCTATTGAGTCCTATGAATTCAGAGTGTCTTAACAGCCTCAGCAAACCAGCAAAAAGCACCCATAAAATCTTTAATCAAGAAAATGTTTTAGAAAGCCAATTTGACCAGGTCTTCTCCAAACGAAGGGACTACATTCAAGCTTTGGAAATTCTTCCTCTGTGTTGTACAGATGCCCTCTCGCTGACCCATAACTTCATTTAACTCTCCTCAAGAGGAAGAAAGGAATCCCTGCTAAAATTATTAGCTTTCACAAAGAATATTTTCTTTGAGGAAATGGCCAGCACACGTGCTTTGCTTTCTCAAAGGACTCCCATGAATACAGCACAAACTCTGTACTCCTGCAGCTAGGAGACTTTTTTTTTTTTCCAAAGGCAAACACATACGAGTACCCTGCAATACTCTTGTCTCTCCTGTTGCACTTCCCATGGAGAAACCACAGAGCTCAGCATATAGATCTCCATTGCTTTTCATCCTGTATCTCACAGCTAACGTGGAGGCTCCATGTCCCTTGGTACTATATCCCACTTTGGTCCCATATCCCACTTCTCTCAAACTACCTTTGCTTCTGCAAAATACGAGTCGGTAAGTGCAAAGCATAGGGCATTCGATGGGTAGCAAAGATGTCCAACAGCTTTAATTTCCTCTTGTTCAGCTGCCTGCCCACCCCCAAAAGAAGTGTCAAAAAGTGGGAGATTTAGACCTGAAACGCAGCCCAGGGTCGTCAGTTGGAACCCCACCGCAGCCTCGTAAGACAACATCTGCCCTAGCCTTTAAAGGGAAAAACCAAACCATAACGAGTTTGCGCAACATGTAATCAAACACAGTTGTTCTCAAAAGCAAGTAGGAAGAGATTCGTGCCGTCCGCCTAGCATCCATCCAGGGTCCTATGTCCCCAGACTCCACCTAATGTGATCCTGTTCAGCTTCTTGGTTGTATTTTCTGCATGTAGCTGGAAGAGTTTCCCCCTCATGAAGGTTTCCTAACCGTAAGGGTTGCAAATAGCGCAGAAATATTAAGAGCAGTTGACAGAAGAGCTCTCAGGGGAACACAAAGACTCCTGGCTTACCACTCAGTGTACAGGCCCTTAAGATAATGCGTATCATCTTATTGTTATAATTATTATTACTTTCATTAAAGTGCAGGAGATGAGAGACCTATAAAGGGAGGAGAGCCTGAAATCATGCATACCTTTTTTATGACACCCAATACAAACCACGGTCCTAGCCAAAGCACCCAGACCGCCTATCTCATCAAATCCAGCAGTAGTAGTGAAAAGAGACCTGCAAGTTATTTGATAAAATGCCATGTTATGAGGTATCATGGCCTCAGACACAGGGGACTCCAAAGCTACTCCCAGCTTTGACTGTTACACAGAGTTGCTGCATCTCAGTCCACATTCAGTTTGCTGTTTCAGAGCACCCAAGCTCAGTGCTCTCCGAACTCAGAAAATGCTGCCCATTTTGAAGAAAAGTGGGTAAGGTTCCTTTTTGTTTAGGACCAGACCATAAAACCCCCTCAACTCTCATTCCCCCACGGCAAGGGGAAAAAGCAAGGCATTTTTCCCATACAAGGCAGTGCTTTGACACAATGAGCTCACTCAGTTCAAATATTCCACCCTGAGACTGACTGTTTTTTTAGCTGGGGTGTCTATTCCACTAAATAAACCCAATGGTTGCTGAAATGAAAGCATGAAGCTAGAGGCTGCACACCAAAACCCGCTCTGCTTTGTCCCCGCTGCCCAATTTTTGCAGGGATGCAAAATTTGAGAGCACTGACTCATGCCTTCTGCTGGCAGAGCCAAAGGGAGGAGATCTTTGGCAGCAAGAGGACTCAGGGTAGGCTGAGTGAACATCTGTTCACGGCTGAAGCAGGCACAGCAAAACCATAACCTGTCATACTATGAGGAAGACACAGCATTTCTCAGGCTGCTACCATATTGCTACCACATTGACTCCAATGAGTGCTAATTAAGCCTCTCACATCACCCAGCCAACAGGGTACAAAGCGTTCCTGTTTCCTAGTATAGCCACACGCAAGCTGAGATGACTTGCCCATCATACTTCAAACCAGAAATCAGTATAAACCACAGGTTCCCCAAATGAGAGGATGTTCATTCAGATGGATGTCATCTCAGGCATCGCAAAGCATAGCCTTCTCGCTTCTTCCCAACGCTGTGCAAGTACCATCACCCCCAAAGCAGCAGTTTCTCCATCTTCAAAACGTTCCTCACTCTAACATGTTCTTGGCAGATCCACACAGAAAAGTCATGAGCATGCAACTGACCTTGAGCAAGACACAGTGTCATCTCCAGCGCTGCGTCCATCCCACATTCTTCAGCTCTGAGATGAAACATCTCAGAATCTGCAACCACGAATAGAAACACATTCATCTTTCTGATCCATCTTCCCCTAATCCACCAAGGAGCATGCTATAGCTTGTGACTGCTGGCTTATTACCCAGTCCTCCCAGAACTCATTAATCACTTTAAGACTTAATAAAGCTTTCTAATGAAGAACAAGCTACAGCTGTTAAGAAAAAGCAAATGCTAGGCTAGCTTTAGTGGGCATATCACATAGCAATGCAACTATGGAGAACTTCCCATTTTGATTCATGCAAATTAGCACAATTAGAAGGTTAGCTTTATGGCTATTTTAACATTTTCATTTTGTTTGATGCATATGCAACACTGATGCTAAAGAACAATCCATTCAATGAAAGCACCATTGCAGTCAGCTGGAGGCGATGGCTAGGCAATGAGGTGAACTCTTCAACAGACTAGATTTTAGCCTCGGTTGGTAACTTGAATGAGTGCCAAAACATTAACCCCACATGCCTTGTTTTCACCTCTCTGTCTCAGTTGTACAGCAGATATAACCAAGCTGCACAAAGTCAGGTACTGTAGAGATATCCGCGCTTACCTCATCAAAGGTGAGGTAGTTAATCACTGGACTTAGACTGTTCCTGGTACCAGCTTGGTCTGCTGTGATGTAGCCCAGGAAAGGGAATGGCAGGAGGTCGAGGACACATGACCTATGTGGGAAAGTTAAAGGGAGTCATACTAAGCCCATCAACTAAGTAGAAGGCTAAGAGGAAGACAGAACATGGAGGCAGACTGTGGAGTCACAGATACCAGTGAAAGCAAGGGGAAAATCAGTTTGAACATTAGGAAATATTTTCTATTAGTAAGGATGAGAAAGCACTAAGTGAGTCTGCAATCACTGCCAGCCTATGTGAACAGGTAAGACATGTCTGTTAGGATTGAAAAGATGGCATTGGTCGTGTGTTAGATAAAGAAGAGGGGTTGCATGGCTTCCTGAAGTCCTGTGCAGCCAGCCACACTGTCCAACAGGAAGACATACAAATTTTTTCGAGTTTTTTTAGATTCTTTTAGAGTTTTTGCTTTTGCAACATGCCTGATTCTCTAGTAGTACTGCATTGCTTCTGAATGAATTATAGGACTATGACCAATGCTAAACCCCATGGCTTTAAAGCATCATGCTGATCACACTGGGATCACACCTATTAAACCACCCGGTCAGGTTTACCTTAGATTTAGCTGTGCCAATCTGAAAAGTATGTCTGAAAAGTAATTTATATTCATCATCTGAAAAAAGTATAACTTATTCCCATTCTCCAAACCTTCTACACTTAAACTTTTCACCTGTGATCTCTGCACACACATCCTTTTGCAGAAAAACTGTCCTAAAAGTCAACCTAGGTGGAAAAATATAAACTCTTGCACATGGAGGAGAAGACAGCTCTACCATGCTCCTCTCAGGACTTATTCATCACCCGTTTTTTGACCAATGGGCCATGCTCAACTCAACAGCCTGCCCAGGCTCTGCAGTCATGCAGACTGAGGGTAACTCCTTCCTTCCCCCTGGAAGCAAACCTGGATGGTGTGGGCTCACATCTGACCCACTTGTGTGAGGGTTGTTGAATAACTCTGCTTCTCAGTTCTACTGTTAGGATCTTAGATAGGCTTGGCTTTCACAAAAGCCAGACTGCTGTCTTATAATGCCCTGTAGCGTGCAGGCTCTGGCTGCAAAATGCCTTGTTGCCACCTGAGAGCTACCCCCCTCCACAGCACTAAAATGTCAGATAAAGAATTTACAAGAGTCAGAAAGTGCAAGGGGGCAAATGAACCTGGCTACAGAGACTCTGCAGCTTCACTTCAATGCTAAGGATTACCAAGAAAGACTTGTGCTTAGTTACATAGAGGCCAAATGAAGAATGAGGTTTTCCATTTCTGCGTGTTCACGTGTGTGTGCGTGTGTGTGGACATGGGGGAGTTTATTCTCTTTATTTGTGGGTTTCACTGGTATTTTCACCAAAAAGGACAGCGTTTTGAAGCTGGAGGCTGGGTATGTTCCTTAGGAACTGGGGGTGATTCCAGATGCAATTATATTATTAGTACAAAAAAAAGCATGACGTTTCCTACTACAGCACATCTAGAAGGAATTTTTACATAGTTTTTAAGACTCCAGAGTCACTTCAGCCCAATGCAAGCAGCCGGTCACTCTGGAATACGAGCTGCTCAGAAGAGCAAAGACTAGTTAAAAGAATGAAGTGTTTAAAATTTAATTTTTTAAAGAAGTGACTTTTCTTTCTCTTGCTTCACTGATTTTCAGTGAGCTGAATAGATTCAGTTACTGCATCGTGAACAACAGTTGAATTACGATCATGAACATACGTTTCTTTGGTGAACTTGTAGAGAAAATGAATACCATTTTTCCACATACCTGAGGAATAAAAGCACTTGTGGAGAGGAATCTCTCCCACAGGGAACTCTTGTGTACTTTGCAGTAGTATTTTATTAAGAGCTGGAGAGTTCAAGGGTCTCAAAAATGTAAGTTTTCAATTAGCTTTCCATTGTGTCCCAAACAGTCTCTAAATACTCAGCTAAACTTTAATCCAATCACTTGATTTGACTCCAAGCATGATTTATCTTTTAATCATCATCTGTTCAATGAGGGGGAAAAGAAAGCAAACTTGTTCTTGGCCCATCATGACTCATACATGATTTTACTGCGATCACAGTTGTGTTTTCCTTTTGGCTGATGCCTTGGCAGTTGCAAGCATTGGCTTTCTATTTAGGTATGATCATTCCTGCTCATTTCCCCACCTCCCCAGAATGTTGAACAGCACTGAATGTTTGTCCTTTATACCTTTTCCCACCGAGGCATGTGATTTTTTTTTTTTTTTTTTTGCAATATCTTGATGTTGCATTAATCAAAAGTGTCTGCTATTTGACCTGCACTCAAAACACAAAACATGTTTTAAAAAGGGGCTCACTATTTTAAACGAATGGCATTTTCCTGGAAGGACGTATTGCACAGAGAGCACAACAGCATGACACAAACCAGCCCCTACCTTCTGGGCATCCACAAAGAGCTCAACTGTTGGAGCTGGGGCCATAGTATTTCCCATCAGACAGAGCCTTCCTCCCTGCAGCTGGCTTGCTGACCTCCTGAGTTCGTACCCATGGTGTGCCTCGGTTTCTCCGTCTGAAAATGAGATTTTCGTGCAGCATCGTTAAAATACTGTTCTGCCTTTCAAAAGTTCACTGTAATAGCTGAATGCTATACGGCCAACACGGCGTACGAACTCTGGGGAAACTGCACACTGCCAGCTGGCCCTCTGGGAGCTGCAGCGCTCTACTCACCAGCCACAGCTACACCATTTAATGACCTAACTCCCCGAAACATCCCAGACGTGTGCTTTTGTCTTCATGCAGTAGTCACAATTAAACGTACCTCTCCAGCTAAAATAAGGAATGGACCCAACCGTTGCCCATGAATGGCATGAACTGCAGAACCTCTGAGGTCTGCAAGTGTTGCGCAGCATCTTCCCATGCATTATTATTCATGTCAGTGGCTTGTGCAACTCACAGTTCCAGCTGACAGTGGGGACAGATTTTGCAAAAAGCTGCTCTCGTCACAATTTGCTGGCTGCCCAGAACTGTGAAGTAGCAGAACCCCCCAGAGCATACAGGTTTCTCAAGAGATTTCCCGTTTAAGTCTTCCTCGCTATGGCTAGAAATTTCAGACAAATTCCTTGAAGACTGACTCAAATTTTAGTGCAAGGCTAATAGCGCTTGATAGTCTTCTCCGAGTGCCAAGTTTTAGAATCAGAAGATTTCATGAAAAGCTCAGGTTTCTTTTTTTTTTGTGGGAAAACCAGAATGCGTAACCGCTACAGACTAAAGACAACTAGCCTCCCCCAAATGCATTCAGGTGGAAAGAGAGGAAGGCTTTTTAAGCTAATGTTATGACCTAATAGACAAGTTCTGCTAGGCAATAACAGATACTTGTCTACAGGTTTCACAGGAGCAGCCATACTGTGCTTGGCCAGGAGTCCACACTCTCCTGGCTCTGATGTAGCCAGTACTGGATGCTCATGGAAAGAGCACAGGAATCTGTTCATGCAAATAGTTTCCCTGGCATCCTCCCCTAGCTTCCAACAACCTGCAATTTAGGGACTTTTGGAGCTGTGGCTGGTTCATGCTGAGTTGGCAACTATTTGAAAAGCCAGGGGTTCTTTCCTCGTGGGTTTGAGATGCAGTCTGAATATTTGGGCAGCAAAGGAGACATACGTAGGGATGTAGAATGAACCATGCATTTGCAGAAACTCCCATGGCCAAAGCTTCAGTAAATGGATTTGCTTGTTGGGCTTGCTAAACAAGGACTCAAGTAGCAAAACAGACCCGGCTTAGCAGCCTGTAGGCCAGCTTAGAGAATTCCGAGGAGGCTGTGGTCACTCTAAGTGACAGGCATCTCCTGGAAGCTGGTGTAGAGGTATCCTTCTCCCATTCATAGGCAATTCATTTTCCCCATTGCCTGCTTCCAACTTCCTGCCAGCATCAGTAGAGAGAGTCCATTCAGCCAGTTCAGATGTCAACATCTCCTTCATAGGCAGCTAAAGTTAGCTTTACAAGATGACTTTGTTATCCAGCTTCCCATGCAGGTCCCTCGCTAACAGGCAGTGGGAATTCATTGCCTCACTGGGGAAGCAGCACTGGACTGTTCTTCCCTGGTCCATCTCTATTTGCTTGCTCCTATGGCTGCTGCTGTGCATCCCAGAGGAGCTGCTGGCAGAGGTCCTGCCTGTGGTCTGTCTCTTCCCAGTGGTTTTACTACTGGGGAGGGTGTCCTCTGCCTCCAGAGAATTTAATGCCCCAGTGCCAAGCCATGCTTCAAATCTGACCTTTCCAACTGAGGCACTTGGCAGTAAATAGGAGCATGGTGAGGTCTTCGGCCAGGAAATCAGATGCACATCTTCAGCAAAGACAATAATGGCCTGCCAACATTTGCAGATCCTTTGGTGGTCTGTCACTCGGAGACTTTGAATCAAGATTGGATGTATCCTTTTAAAAAATATGCAACTGCAACAAGATGATCCCTACCGGGCCTGGGGCCAAAGTTGCTGGGTAACAACCAAAGGCGTGTGTTATCACAGTGATCAGACTGGAGGATCTTAATGACTCCCTTCTGGCTTTAAATCCTATGAAAACTCGCTTCTTATTGATGCTGAATTCACAGAGCAGGAATTCGCACTTGGCAACCTACCCAAGATGACTGGCAGCCGTCGCAGGGGATCTAAACACTTCACTGTTTTTATGGTGGGAGACAGCATTTGTGCTGCTGGGAACAGGTCTCAGATGCTCTGATGCTCTTTTGTTTGCCACTGCCTCTTTCTCTCATGAATTCACATAATCAGGACCTTGCCCTTCTGCAGACCTGCCCCAGAAAATGGTGCCACTGCTGGTCACCACTGACTCAGTGCCGGGAGGGCAGGGTGGGAGATGGTTGAGTTAACCTTATTTTTGACTTAGGGTGATTCATCTGATCCAAATTTTCCTCAAAACTCCATCTCCCTCCTCACTGCTGTGAGACACTCGTCTTTCACAAAGAGCGCGCTGGCTCCTGTCTTTCACCCAGCAATCACCTGCTGGCAGGAAAATGGAGGAAACAGTGAGAAATAGAGTGAGATCACCATCACCTGAACATCACTGGAAGGGGACAGTGATGGTGGTCCTCCCAGGCAGGGCATGCTGGTGTGGGGGGTTCAACTACAGAGCTGTGTCCTCACCAACCACGCTCAGTAAACGTCCCATCCAGGTGCTTCCAAAATTGCTTTTTAAGATTTAATCTTTGCATTTTCCATGGAGCAAAGCAGGCCCCTTGCAGTCCTTTGGTTGTCCACATCTGCTACTGTCTTTGTCCCCGCGCAGATTTGGGAGAGATTTTTCTCTTCCAGACCAGTTTGTCATCGTGGCTGGTACCTGGTCTTGTTCCTTGACTTTTGATTTTTATCTCCTGATTTCTTAGCGACATTTCTGCAACACAAAACCACCCACTGGAAAAAAAAAAGGACTCTTCTCTCCCCAGTGTAGCATCATGATAACACGGTGTGACAGCTCTCCACTAGAAACAGGCTTCGTGCATGCTCTGTCATGCCACCGTATCCACCGAGTCAACCACGGCTAAGAGGAACTGAATTGCATCCAAAGCACATCTAAGGTGGTTGGTAGCAATGAGGAAGAACCGCCTCCCAGATGGAGAGTGGGACTGAAGCATCTCATGCAGGCGGAGGTCTTCCCAAGTTATTGTTCCTGGTTTATAGTGTGAACATGTGCGGGCTTCCCATAAAGTAGCAACAGCTGTCAGTCAAACAGACATCACTCTGTAAATCTGCCTGGGTGACTCTGTTTTCAAACCCGAGGTCTCCAGGCAGGTTTATGAGGTGTCACCTGCATGATTAACAAGTCCTGAGGACCGCTGTGCAGATGCAGTGAGCAGGAGGGGGCGTGGGGCCGGGGGGAGCTGAGGACCAGGTCCCAGCCTGGCCAGAGCCCTGCCATCAGCCACTCCAACCTGGACATCAGGCTCTGCTCTCTGGTCTGGTGCACGGCGAGAGCCTCAGACTCCAAAATCCCACAAAGATGACACATTAACGGGAAACATCTTGAGATTTCTGACAGGGGTGCGAGCTGGAGCTGCACAAGCACGGCTCTCTTCTTTGTCCCATCCTTTTGGCTGGGCCCAGCTGTGTCTCCTCATCAGCTTCTCCTTAGGGAAAGCAGAAAGGCTAAAGAAAAAACTAGCCTCAGTACAGATACGGGAGACAGAATTTGTGGGCCTTTTTTTTAAAAAATGGTTTTTTTCATTAAATCATGACTACAAACAAGGCATATATTCAGGATTTCTCGTACCGAAGAAAGGGCAGCTGTTGCTCCAGGAATGGACAACCCACCCCTTTAAAAACTGTTCATGCGCCTTGCAGAAGACGTATTTTCTACAGTGGTTTTGCCAAGGGGCTGAGATGTGTTTTCCTCAAGAGGGAAGGGAAAGAATGATTTTCTTAGTTCCTGATGGCTGAGTCACTTCCCCATGAATGCGAGCAAGGTATCTAAATTCACCACTTTGAGATATCTAAATAAAACCACTTATAACGGCGTTAGATGCCACATGAATGACAGTTTTTCCTCTCCCCAGAGATATTTCTCATTGGTTATGGAGACAGGATTATTCTTGAGCACTGTCTGCAGAGTCCCGGCATGCAGCATTACGTTAACCTTGCTAGGCGTATGTTTCAGACGGTTGAAGACGACACAGTGAAATGCAGGGCAAACAGCCTTCCTAAGGTCATTGCATGAGGAATATCACTTCCCTTCAGAAGTTCCCCTGAGCACTTCCATCCCCTTGAAATCAAATCTGTACAGCTAAGCATAGGCTGATGTACATGTTGCCTCCCAAGATGACCATTCACTCAAATAAGCAGTCGCAGACCCCAGTGCAGTGACTTGGATGAGGAACTATTTGGCAGCAACAGTCCAGAGGTCATCCCCCAACTCATAAAAAGCTCCATGAAAAAGGGGAAACCATGAGTGAGTGTTTTTATTAGAGAAAACACTTTTCTTCTCCTAGAGACTGGGATTAATTTTCTGTAACTTTGCAAACACCCTGCAGAAAGGTTAAAGTGACTGTGTTCACTTTTAAACACCAAAGACTTTTAAAGCAAAGACTGTCTTGACTAGTTTATACGAATAATGAAATAAATCAAAGTTATATTAACAATCATTCACCAGTGCCTTCCTCCACAATCTTTGACATCTGATGTTTCTACCCTGCAAATAATAAAGGTCCTGTTACCTTTTTCACTTAAAATCAACATCCCACTTATGCCGTGAAGGTTTCATTTCACAATTATTTGGGCATCTCAGAAATAGCCATTATCCCTTTGAAATTCTCTTGCCCTGGAAATCCTTGTTCTGCTTTTCATTACATCATTATATTTGCTATTGTTTTAGGTTAAAAAGATGCACGTTCCATTGTTAAATGATAATACTTGCAGTTTTCTTGCCCCCAGCACTTCACAAACCATATGCCCAGTAATTCAGGTATCCCAGGCATGATGTTGCTCAAAAGAAGGTATAGGACCTTGGTGGTCCACCCTTTAGCTGTGGCTGTAAGGAGCTCAACCAGCCAATTATAAGGACATCTCAGGTCCTGGAGATCCCTCTGTGTAGCTGTGATTTGGTAGTGCCAGTACTAACAACATGTTGAGTGAGACACACCACCAAGAGCTGCACTCTCCCACCTGGATAAAGCATTCCCCAAGATTTTTGGTATCTTCCATCTGGTCTTCTCTGTTCATCCAGGACACAATTCCCAGCTCTGATGATGACCTGCACACCATAACGTTGGATTAGCAGCAATGACATGATGGACTTGTACTTCAGAGTCATCTAACTTGAAAGCAAAGCATCTGGTCCGTTCTACATCTGTTCTTTGTCCAGGCCAAGGACTGACTCCCTTTATTAAGCATTTAAAGATGATGGAAACATGTTCAAACTAAATTCCCAGGAAAAAAAAAAAAATGCCATTTTGCCAGAACTGGGAGGTTTTGCTGATTCCACTAAAAATGTCATTGGGAAGGTTCCCCAAGCTGAGTCTGAAATAAGGCCAATGGGACAAGATGGGGAGAGAAAGATCTACCTCCAAAATAACCTCAGGGAACCCTGTTATTTTTTAGATACAGGTACAGTGTAACAGCTTTCAGCTGCTAAGGCACTGTGAAGCAAAACAAAACTGCAGTGGGAATATTCTCTGAATGCAGGTTTATACCCCAAATTCTATAAAATAAGCAAAATCCCAGAGTCTGCCTTGGGTGGTTTTGTTTAGATGACAGATAAGGGGTCAGGACTGAGGAAGGTAGTTCCCAGGGAGATGTAGATATCTAGACCTGGAAGAATTTAAACCCGAATGACCGTGGCTCCACTGCCTAACATAAACATAAACCCAGGACATAGTTTCTGACTCAAGAATTTGCTTTCATTAGACCCTACTGATTAAAAATGACCGTCAGCCAAATGTTCTTTCTGGATCCTGCTGGGTCTGAAGAGGTTTTGGGGGAATTGGTGGTTGAGCAGATCTTGACATTATACCAACCATATATGTCTTAATCAACAGCACCCCCGCTCAGTGTGGTACTCATGCTACCTTGTTCCCTGCTGGAGACCCCTTCACCCACATCTTCCAGACAAGTGCAAAATAAGTCCAATTAGTTGTACATTCCCTCCCTCTCTAACAAATATAGTTGCAGAAACACTGGGAATGTGACAAGTCTGAAGTTGTGGTAAGGGTTGTTCATATGAGGGATGGGAACCTCAGCTTCTTTTCTGAGACCTGACCTCTGGCTTTCTAAGGGGAAATCTTTTCTTGCTTTTCTCTCTTTCTTCCCCTACACTCCCCCCTTCTCCTTTGTCCAGAGTCTCTCTAAGAGAGCCAAATTCCCCTTGAACACGCTAAAAGTAGTCTTGCTGGAACATCTGCTCTCCATCTGTGGAGCCAGACATATCCCCAGGCAACACTATTAGCAGTGATGGATCTGGAAGGGAACATTAAGCACTGAAGAAGCATCTGCTGAGAAGGAGGAACCCAGCACATAAAACTAACCATGTTATTTGCTGACCCTTCTTGTCTCTGCCCATTGCTCCTGGTGGACAACTGTGTCCTCCAGAGCCCTGTTTAGGAGAAGAACTGCTGTTCGCTTGCTGATTTTAGTATTTTCAAGTGTCTTATGTTTGTGCTTAAGGTGGCCAAATAAGCACTACCAAGTGCTCAGTTAAACAGTGACTGGGGAGCCACGGAAGCATCCAAAAGAGAATCTGAAATCTGAGAACTGCAAAGCATCCATGGGAGGCCAACAATGCAGCAGCAATGCTGCAGAGGTGTTTTGGGTAGAGGTGCTGCAGTGTGCAGACGTAGGGAGCTCAGGCAGGAAGGCTTTTCTGCTGCCTGTGTTCTGCATAGCTGAGCCCAAATCTGCTTACGAGGGTGCAGAAGGGACTGCTGGGATCAGATATGAAAGCCCACTGCCAACCACGGGAACCGTAGTAAGTTGTTTTGTTTGGGAACATTGCTTGTACGTGACACTGGGAAATACAGTGATATGATTTAAAAGAAACCATTGCATAATGAACTCTGCATCAACTGGCCAAAGTTCAAGTCTCAGCTCTGCCACCTGTGACTGTGGCCTTTCCTTTCACCCGTCCCGCATTCCCCTCCCACCCTGTAACCAGCTGCCTTGTCCCTTGTTGGGATTCATCTGTAGCAGAAGCTGTGGGTCACCATGAGCTTTCACAATATCAATATGTTGTTGTTGGGTATGTTGGTATCATGACAAATTATTTACTTTGTACAAAACTAGTACAAAATTTGTGCCCTTATCTGACCAGAGAACGCAAGATGCATTCTTTTCGTTTAATCAGTATTCACCCTGTCAGGTAATCACACTTGGTGTTTGCCTTTGTCAAGTAGATTTACAGATAATGGATTCCTTGTTCAATTTGCACAACAAGAAGAAAAAAAATAATTAGTCCCAGTGTTTCATACACTGCAACTTTCTTGCATCTCTTTGCAAAAATCTTTCCTGCAGCCTGTTTTCTATTGCCTTAAAGGTAGAATTGCAGGTAGAATTCCCACAAGGTGTAGCACCAGAAACCCCAGGTTACTAAGATAAGTCATCAATAGCCTATGCCTTATCTTAAAATAAATACCTCTATTCACAGGACAAAGGTATCACAGAATGGACTGCATCCAGTCATTGTTAAGAGAGGAGGACCTGATCATCCTTTTGGACCATCCTTTTGTACATGTGGGTCATTTCCTGGTCTCTGACTCTTCATCCGAAGCTATCGAGATTTGTGCTTTCAGCTGTCCTTTCAGGAAGCTTTCTGTGGCTCATGAACTTCACAGTAGACATCTCCTGAAACTTCCCACAGCAACAGGACATGAGTCTGTGCATGAATTCAAGCATTTGATTGAATGTCCTGATAAAAGTTCTTCATGACATGCTTAAGGAAAAACATTTAGGCTTTTTCTGACTTAAAACATGTTTCCATTCCATTCATTTAAGTCCTTAAAATATCACTTAAACTACTATTTAATGAATTTAAACTTTGACTTAAGTATCATGGAAACCAAAAAGACTGAAGCAGCAGCTAATATTATGCACTTGCTTTAATAATCTGGTGGTGCTTAACACCCTCCACCCCATTTGTCCAGCATCATAGGGATGCTGGACACCACCGACCCTCACAGTTTCCAGCACTTCTCAAGATGTGGCCCACCTTGCCCACCATTCTAGGACTCCACCCGCTGTGGTTATTCTAGCTGCTGCTATTTTCCAGTGCTTAGTATGGTCTAAGACAGAGCACTGAATGTCTACATCACCTATAAAATGTGCAATTTAAGTGTGATTCAGAAAATTCAGTAACTAAATGAGGTTGTGTTGACTTACTTAATATGAGGTATCACTGTGTTCCAACTTAACACAGCAGTGCATCCCACCTCCTTATCTCAACCATTCTCCTGCTAGAAGTGCACAAGATGCCACTAGCTTCTGCTGTCAGAGAGAGCAGTATCGTATGTTTCTGACAGCATTATAATAGGGTTTTGTTTGTCCAGCCATAAGAGAATGTGGGGCTATTAACACTTTACCAAAAAGATAAAGGACTGTATTTTGTTTCTTCCTCCAACTACTCCTAACCAAAACCAACAACAATAACAGCAAAATCCCTGTGTGAATCCTACTCTAAATAGCAAGTGAAGAGACTGAACTTCTGGAAGAACTCAATAACTGCTTCAATGGATTTTCCAGGAGAAAGTCAAAAGAAAATTCATTCTCTCTTGTTACATGCATTCATATTGTTTTGTAGTCAACAGCTATTAAAAAGAGAAGCACGTGTACTAATTAGTTTTCAGTGGAGAAGAATAGAGTAATTCCCCTGCTGAGGAGCCATGAAGTATTTAAATCATGAGACCCACTTGGATTTGCATCTGAGGAAACTTTTGCAATAGGCTTCCTCAACAGCACAACCAGGACTCTCTGCCCCTGACATTTTTTGGGGGTGGGGGATATTACTGAAATCAAAATCTCATTTTCCTGATAATCAATTTAGGCCGAAGTTGTAAATATTCCCATTAGCTTGCTTCAGACGGCTATAAGGGATGGAGGAATTTTGTTACAGCTTCGAGCAGGAAGACTCCACTCTTGAATTTCTCTTCTGGGACCAGACGGAAGATCCCAGCGCTCAGCTGGACACCTTCCTACCGGACTGCTCCTCCCTGGCAGGGCAGTTCTCCCCTTGGTCCTCCCCTGATGGCCCGCCGGCCCTGGGGGAGCGGGCGGGCGGAGCGGCGGGGCGGGAGAGGGGTGCTGAACTGGACAGC
>VYZM01010474.1:633279-650365 GCA_013398915.1 Dromas ardeola
CGCCGGCCACCTCCGCCAGCGGCAGGCCGCCAACGTCCGCGAGAGGAAGAGGATGCTCAACATCAACTCGGCCTTCGACCAGCTCAGGCGCCACGTACCAACCTTCCCGTACGAGAAGCGCCTCTCCAAAATCGACACTCTCCGGCTGGCCATTGCCTACATCGCACTCCTTGGCGAGATCCTCCTCTCCGGGTGCGACCCCAAATCCTACGTGGAGCGGTGCCTGAAGAAGGGTTTGCAAAGCCAAGAGCAGGCAACCTGGAACACAAGCGGTGAGTGAATGATGGGTTGTATTTTTGGGGATCGCAGTGATGCTTTGGGTTGCCAGTGGGAGTGAATCAGTTCAATTGGTTTTGAACGTCCATCAGGTGGCTCTGACAACATACAATGCCATCTTAAAAAAAGAGTAGCTAAGTAATGTCTCAATAAAAAAAAAAAAACAACCTTGTCTTCTAACTTTAAGGATCTTTTCTTTAAAATTAAAAAAAAAAAAAAAAAAAAAAAAAAAAGAAAAAAAAAAAAAAAAAAATAACAACTTACTGAACTCACGGGAATGAGTCCTTTTACAAACAAGATCAAAGATTTTGTTTATTCTCAGAATACTTTTTTATACTTTTGTTATGATTCTGTGCAAATTAGTTCTTCTATAACTCAAGCTGACGGAGCCTGTAGAGATTTTCTTTATTTTATTTACAAATTTTCTTTAGCTTGTACCTGACTGAGAAAAACACCTGATTTTGAACATAAACAAAATCTTATTTCTTAAAATATGTTTCAAGTATGAACCAAAATATGGTTCAAGTAACCAAAACTTTCTCAGAGATATTACAGCTTAACACTGAAAACCAGGATGCACAAGACAGTGCACTCAAATCTCAGGTTTGTTTCAAAGTATGGGGGAGTAAGTGCCTATGCACAGTTTACATTCTTACATAATAATTTCTGTTTTAAAGTGAAGCGTTGTTGTTCTGTTTTCTGTTTGGTTTGTACTTATTCCTGACTTTTGTGGGATTGAATTTTGTGCTTGCGTCCACCAGAACATGTTGCTTTATCAGTCCGTCATATGGTGAAGATGGGAAATTGCCCAAGTGCCCAACATGGGCTCTCCAGTCTCAGATAGAAAGCAACAGGTTTTATGTTACTTAGCAGTGCAGAGAGGAGCAGAGGGGGATTTTGAGTAGTTCCTGGCACTTTGCATCATAAGGAATTAACCCCTTTCTAACTCTGTCCTTTTGCAGTATAAGATCCTTTGGTTTTGGTCACTTTTTGGAAAAGGGCTTTGAAGCATATTAGCCTTCAACAAGTGCAGCATAAGTACAGAAAAGTCATTTCAAAGAATATTTCCCTTTCGTTTCACAGGGAAGTGTCAGAGGGACAAATCCTACAGGGAAAAAGCAATCAGTTTAAAAGAAAAGTTAATTAAGTTTTTTCCTATTAATTTACATTAACTCCATGTCAGGCTTCTAGTTAACTAATATTTCTGAAGAGCTCCACTTGGAATGGTCTAAATGAATAAGGCTGCCTTTCTGGAGAGGCTGAATAGTTGACTTGTTAAATGCTAATTTAAATGTTTTTAAATTCATGTGGTATGTCTTTACTTTGTTTGCCTTTCTCCCTTCTGTTCTGCACAGATCTTACAGCCCGTCTGTCTTGGGTAAAGTGGGATTAAGCAGTACCCAAAAGAAAGATCTTTAGAGAGAGCGTATTGCAAAACCTGATGACCCGACTGCTGGGTACCGTCTGTTAAATTCTCAGTACTGCAAGAAAAAACGTGGTACTTACAACTTTGCTTATTGTCACAGATCATTTTCTCTCCACATATCCAGCATCCAGCCACTTTTGGTGTTAATTCATTGCTGTGTAAGACCTTCTGCTTCTCTTTCTTCTGGTTTCTCACACACTTATGGACTGCTTGTGCATGAAAATAACAAAGCAGATTAAAAATCAGTTTAATAACAATCACAGCAACAGCATTTTCTCTTCCACTGAATGTGAACAGTGTCCAAATCACATTTCCAGTGCATGGGAAAACCTACCCCGATCACAAGAAAAAACTAACCACCACTTGTTGCAACCTATTGCTTGGCTTAAGATGCCCAGGGCCATAACTGTAAAAGTCACCAGTGATTTAGAGCACAGAGACCACAAAAGGCCCAGTTTTCAGGAGGTGAGACACAGGTCTTTGTCTGCGCGTCTCTCCAAAATTTCTCATGCCTTCATCCCAACATGCCAACTTCAGGAGGTCCGAGTCCAAGGCATTTTGGCATGAAAAGGCTGAGGACTGCTATCACTTGGGCACCATCTCCTCTACGTCCCCCCATACACGTCAGATTGAATGCTTACGCAGAGACAGCAGCTGGCTTTTCACATTTTTACAATAACGTTTCTGGTTTGTGATTTTTTGCGCAAATGCCGGTGACCTGATGCTGCTCCAGCAACAATCACGAAGGCTCTGATAAGCTCGTCCGACATGAAATGTCACCCACATTCCCCCCCTGCAACAAAATAGAGAGGTAAAGTGTGTTCACACTTGGCAAATGATTTACCAAAGGGTTGTTTCCACAGAATAGCCATCCTATTCTGCAGCCCATGGTAATAATGAGGGTTTTCATATTAGCAAAAATAAAACCATGAAGAAAAGCCTATAATGTTTCTGACGTCGTTCTCCCATATTACCTGAGTGTACCCTAAAGCTAACATTCTGTTTGTCTGTTGAACGCATTTTTTTTTCCCTGTCAGTCCTATACCGTAAAGGCTCTGAATCAATTTGTTGGTAAAGAAGAGCCACCGTACATCTTGCACACTTCTGTAATGCCCTGCAGCTGCTCTCAGTGATCTGAAACCATTCTGCCTCAGTATACTTTATCATGGCATTTCTTAGCAGCTAGGATGCTAGTTATAGATAAAAGAGGATGTATTTATTTTACATATTGATTAGTTCTTCTCATAGTTTTGATATCTACAAAACAAAACCGTGTCAGGAACTGTGGTTTTACTCTGGTTGAACTCTGATGGTTTTGGGGGGAAAGTGAAGATGAAGAGGGGCCTTTGAGGGGAAAACTGAAATGAACCTTTTTATCTTTTCAATTTTTCTGTCAAAACAAAAGGGGGAATTTAATCTCAGATGCAATGACCTATTTCAGTCAATTTAGAATAAAACACTTCAACTCAAACTTCTGACTCTCTTTGCTTTTTCACCCACTTAAGGCACTTGGATGAATTTTTATAGGAAACTGCCTGAAAAGAGGAAAACCTTAAAAAAACCCTGAAAAATGCAATTTTCTACTTTTACCTCCTTCTCTACTCATTTTAGTTTAAATAATAATTAAAAAAAATCAATCCAAAAACCCACCACAAAAACACCTATTAGATTTTACCTGAATAAGTAAGTAATATAAATCTCTACAGTCTCTAAAATATGAAATTGTTGGTTCTTCCAAATCCATTCCTCTCCTTTGCTAGAAACGTAGTAGGTGCTGCAGACACAGACCTGGCTGAGAAATCAGGGTACATGGCTCAGGTTCTTGTTTCTGCCTTGTTTGCATGACCTGTGGTTGTCACTGATGAGCTGATCCACATCCCTTTTGCGCTTTTGTTTACCTGACAGTCCCTCCAAGCCCACAAATGCTTCACGGTGTGTTCTTGGGCAATGCTTAGCACACAGGAACCCAGCTGGGACCTTCAGATGGTAATATCAAATTCACCTCTATTCCTCCTGCAATGGTAAAGCACTCCAGATGGGGCCACACAATACGTACAGTGATTCAATGCCACAATCCTGATGCTTTGCTTGATCTTTTGGATGTGAGTCCACCTTTCTGCATCAGGGAAGACCTGTGTCTGTGTTGTCACCCTGCCTCAGCTCACTTCACAGTCCGAGCTTAGCAGGGCTCAGCAATGAAGGTGAGAAGTACTTGAAATACCTACTGACTATCCGCTGACATGAAGGCAGTATGAGATCAACAGGATCCACAAGCCTTGAGAGGCCCCTGTGCAAGACCAGCAGGACAAGCGACGAGCATGGATTATCTCCACACTGTCCTACTAGCCCAAAACTATTCACTGGTGGCCTCTGTACTCATTAAAGGGTGGGAAAATTACATCATCCAGGTTTGCCTGGCAGAGAGACAGAAGCAGGAGGCTGGTTTTTTTCTGGGAAAGTCCATGTGACGGCACCCAGAGGAGGCCACTCCCTCCCAACTGCTCTGGCAATACTGATCCTCTGTGTTGCTGAAAATGACACAAGTGTCACAGGTTAGCAGCGATAGGTGGTCAGAGATGGCTTGGTGTTTGGGTCCAAGATGCCCAAGTGCCTGTCCGGGACCTAAAGGAAATGAAACCATCCAGTCCCTCACCTCTAAGCTCTGCAGCACACCTGGGAGCAGTGGTCACATCGCCACCTTCCTGACAAGATTAAGGCAGGCTCAGTCTCATCAGTGGGACCTCAGCCATACTCCCAGGGCTGAGAGACCTCCATACCTATCTCAGAGTAACACTCAGTAACCCAGAACCCACGCTCTCACCGAGGCATGCGGGGGCAGGAATAGCCATGTGCCGTTTTTCCAAAGCTGGACAAACCTTTCCACAGCAGACCAAGGGTGGCAGGCTGTCCTGATACCACAGAGCCCATCGCCTTTGGCCAGAAAAAGCTCTTTCAACAGCCCAAGGCGTGATGTTCATCCATCTGTACAGTTTGTTTACCAGCCTGCAGCTCTGCACCGATGGGAAATGCAAAGATCTGCATGTCCCCATCTCCTGAGATAGCACTACCATCCTGTGTCTGCAAGAATTGCGCGATCTACATTGGTATGGAAAGGGGAGGGCTGAATCAAGCCACCTATTTAGAAAGTGTCCAAATAGACCCAACAGGGCTTTTTGGAAGTTTTCATGAGGGTGCATATTTCTTCAAGGTCCATATTGATGGGAACAGGGACCTGTGACTCATCCCTCCAAGGTGCTCTCACACAGACCCCACGGGTCACATACTGTAGTCATCAGGGAGCAATAATTGTCCCTCTAGTGTTGTCACGGCTAGCAGTGGAATAATCTCCAACTGGGAAACTATCTGTTATGAAAGGTCCTTCACACCAAGCTAATTTTTGGTGCTCAATAGATATCCCCCATTTCAAAGGTGTCAAAGACTGGACTATCTGCCTTGCTTTTCTCTACACTGTGGCAGAGGTTTGTGCATACAGGACAATAATGCCGTGTTATGAAACAAGTAAACATTTGCTGCAGGCACCTGTTTACAAGCAGAAATCTCTTTCTTTGCCCGTTGCTCCAGCCTAGAAATCTTGGATGATGGCTTCTGAAGCAGGGTGGGTGTGTGCAATAGCAGCAGGAAAGCACATTCATACAAAGGTAATGTCGTCAGTCTCTCGGGTTTGTGCACTGCTTGCCGTGGATGGACAACTAATCTGGAGATTACATTAGTATCAAAAGCACCCTAATGACAAAAGCAAGAAGAATTGTCCTGGAACAAAGATTTTCCTCAACGTGGTGACTCCAGCTAAGGAATGAAGAAAAAGCTGAAGTATTCTGAGATTCAGACACCCACCACTGATGCTCCATGCTCTTCCTCTGGGACTTGCCAGCTGTATGAGAGCAGTGGGACTGTGCTCTGCAGGCTGGCAAGCTCTGCAAAATGCCCTGCTGTGGAGGCACTCCCACCTGTCACTGCTGCTGTCGAGGAGTCGTCGCACAAGGCATAACTTTGAGGAACAGGCTGCTGGAATTTGATGACGACTCTAAGCTTGGAAAAACTGTCTCAAATAAATCCTGCAGCAGGATACGTATGGATTGGGGTTTGGGTTGAGGTCAAAGCCAGAAAGAAAAATGTTCCTTTCGGGAGTTAAAACTATAATCCTGGGCTCTTGAGTCAGTAAGTAGGAGTCAATTCATTTATTGCCACCATTAAAACTGATGAAGCTATTTCTCCTCACGCACACTCTGCTTTGACACCGGTATAGTTGCGTCGCCTTCAGTGGAGCCACATTTGATTTATGCTGGCTGGAGGGGACAGTCTACCTCTGTCTGCCCTCCCCAAGCTACCTGGAGTCTGACAAGCTGTTACAGCTGACACACCAGCCAAAGGCGCTAAACCAAAGGATGCTTCTAAGGTGATGTCTTGTTAAATCATTTGGATGCAACTGGCTGCTAAAATGGTGAACGTGTCATGCCATCAGATCTGTCTCTGTTTCATCCTGTCTGATGGTCCCATTCATTTGGGATGAGTAAAAGCAAATATGGCCTTTCTCCTGCTGAACGGTGCAAAGGCAAATTGGCTCTTCAGGGATTTTTTTCCAGGACAGCCATCCCTGAATAGCTCCGGGTCTGAGCGCATTTGTTCTTAAATAAGCCTGCCTTTTTCTGACTGAACTTCAGCTCCTGGAAGTGGACTATAAGGCAGAAAGACCCAGGGGGGCAATGATTTTTGCGCACTACATTTACACTCCATGTCAATCCAGGGTAACTGCTGTGTGCAGGCATGCTCCATGTCCATCCATCTTCTCTCCTGCCAGTTCTGGCTCATTCCCTTTGTCATGCTTGATAGCAGTTTGCCCAGTTTTCTGGTCTCCTGTCAACAGGCTCGATTGGCAGGACAGCGTGATTCTCTGCCAGGGAACTACTTCTGATATTTGCCCTCATTTTTCTGTTTCTTCATCTCATCTCCTGAACCATGAAATTTTGTTCCAGGAACAACAATAGAGTTCCCATAAATTATACAAATTCTATTATACACACACACGCAACCTAATTGTACCACAGCCCATACACAGTAATTACACCTCAGCCCAGACCAAGATTTTAAGATGACTTTATGAAGATGGAGACCTAAGTGAGGCTCCTCAGTCCATCAGCACATTCCCAAAGGTGCACACTGACTTTCAAAGCAGGTCTCAGTGACCTCCCTGGTTTGAGAGTCAGGTTCCCCCTTCCCTGTCTTTTCAGTGTTGCTTCCTTTGCAATGCAGCACAAATCAGGTCTGCTTTTTCTTTGTCATCTAACAAAGATTTCTCACCAGAAATTCCATGGCCAAACCTCCTACCAAAGGAAGCCAGGAGGTGATGAAGAATGGTACCCCTGTATTGCAGCCTCCGAGGACCAGCTTACGGGCCCATCAACAGCAGAAGACTTGTTCTCTTGAAACACGGTCGCTGTTTCCTTGCCAAGAAAAGTAAGAATTATTTGTTACACCTTCCTTTCTCCACAACTAAACTACCGACCCTTTCTGAAACAATATACCATGGTTCTCCTTCATCAGCTTGGAAACCCTGGAAGAAAAGAAATCACATCTCCATTGTGAAGAAAGGAGTTGTTCTTTTGAGAAGGCATTGGTGGTTTTCTTTAAAAGACAGCCCTGGGGGTGAAGGAACAATTTATTTTTTTTCTTTTTTTTTTTTCTTTTGGCCACAGACCCACAGTAGCAAGCTTCATTTCCAAGAGCCCTACTATGCCAGCATGGAAAACACTTCCATGTTTCACCTGAAACAAGACTAGACAAGTAATTGGACAACTTCATATGGTTTCTTAAACGTTGCCAGAGCTTGGCCACTGAGGATCTTGTGATTCACAAGCTGCTTGAGCTGTGGTGTTTAAGATTTGAAAATTACCAAGGTAGGCCTGCCTTCCAGTAACCCACAGCCCTAACTTAAAGAGAACACTCTTTGCATCACTCCAGTGTTGCCTGTTCAGAAGTTGGACACTTTGCAAGGTGCTCTTCAAATCTCTGGTTGACTGCACTGAAATTTTCAGGACAGGGACTACAGAAAGGAGGCTAGACCCCAACAGCAAAGTGTTGCAGCACCACAACGTTTTGTTATGAAGAAAAACATGGTCCTCACAGGCAGAAAACCCTCAGCATGAAGAAACAGCTCTACTGCACAATGATGGTTTTTAGCTCATTTCAGGAGCCAGCCACCATTTCACGTGGAAAAGACTCCACAGTGTTAAGTGCATCCTGTAAAGCAGTCTGGAGACCTTGACCCCTACCACAGCCTCAGTCCTGGTGGATGGGAGGAGGTGGTCTTACACTGGTTTTGTACATAGCTGTGCACATTATCCTGCTGCAGTTCATGGCTCTCTTTCCAAATCTCACTCCAGCAATGCAAGATCAGCCATAGCGGCTGGTTCCAGGTTGCACATGGATAACAATCTCTGAAGGTCAGACATGGCTCCACAGCTGTTGTCATGATGATGGATCACCCCAGGCTGTAGCTGCGCTCATACAACCATACACATCCTGATAGATCTGTTTAGGAGGAGAAGGCTGAACTGCAGGGAATGGATGTGTTAAAACTCTGCCCTGAGCCAAACACCAAGCACTGTGTCTTCACACCAGTCCCTTTTCGGAGGCTGAGCACTGGTTGGTCAGGAAACACAATGTTTTTCCTCAAACAATGGGAACATTTAGTACCTTAGGAGCAGAGTAGTCAACAAAGGAGCTCCCAACTAGTCGTTTCTTCACAGCCTTCCTGTTGCAGAGTAGAATAAAGTTTCTCAGTACCTCTTATGCGGAAACTCCCTAACCTTGAAAGCGCTACCACCATGGTCTACCCTGCTCCTACTTGCAGGTGGGATGGCAGCCAGAGCTGGTGCCATATGGTGGCTAGTGGCAGTTCCTACATCATGCTTGTACTTTGCAGGTCTCCACACGTGAATCTCAGGCCATGTAAGACCAGGTGGGGATGTAGAAGAGGCAGCACACCTGCAATTAGCAATTTGTATTTCTTACCTGCCTCCACCCACCACTGTCTTGGCCTAAAAACTGATGTGTTATTCACATGACAGACACTTCATCACAATCTTCATTCACCTTCAAAACCAATGATCTTCATTTTGTGCAGGATTTCCTGGGCTGTGGGCCATGCTATCATTGTGTTGAGCATGGGCTGGTGTAAAGGCATGGGGTATGACCCAGGAAGCTTGCCTGAAGAAACAGCAGGAGGAGATTACAACAGCCTGAGGGTTTCTTACAGGTACTGTTGTCCTGTGGGGCCTTGGGATCTATGGCAGAAGATGCTTGTCCTAGGTCAGACTCTGGGAGGGAGGCAATGAACCTGTTCCCTTTGCACGGCCATAGAGCAGCCTGGCCAGGGCCAACTCCTGGTCAAATCTGGACCTTGGACTCTCCCTGGGAACACTCCTTGGAGCAAGACAGTTGGTTTGCACAGGTAGGAAAGGAGGCAAATAGGCAGTCTGTAGTGGCTTTCAAGAAAAAGTTAAATATATATATAGTCAGCATCCTAAATGCCTTGTGGAAGTCCCCTTACACAATCCAACACATTCCCCTCCTTTTCCAACTGGATATCCTCAATAAATCCATGTGTAGGGACCCGGGATATTGCTGTAGGGGTTACCAGCAAGCCCTGACCTTTGGGAAGAGCCTCCCAAGCCACATCAGCTCCTTTTGTGGGAACAAAGTGCAATTACAACCACTGTATCTAATTTTAGATGACTCCCACTCCCACCCAGCCTATTTGCTTAAGTCTGAGTGCATTTTGAACAGAAAAACGCCAGAGCCAAAGCAATTCCAGTCTCAAAGGTAATTTCTTGCCGGGAGAGGGGAAAAGGGGGGCGGGGGAAGGAATAAAATCAAGATAACATTATTTCGCACTAACAATCAAAGCCTGCGTAGTGGGAGGGTATTGGAGCGGAGGGAAATCCAGCTGCAGGCACTGCCCTCTCGTGGTACAGGATTAAAATCTCGCCCTTCCAGAAGCAGAGGATGACTCCTGCGAGCATCCCTGCTCCAGCTCAGCCCCAGCAAAGCAGATCACCACGGGGAACAGAGCGAACAGAAATAGCTGTCCAAAAAAAATCCCAAAACCAAACCAGATAAAGTGTATGCATCTATCTCTGCAATTAGATTATGCCTATTTACCCAAAATCCATGTGTTTTATCTTTCTGAAGCCATTTTTATGCATCTTTCTGCCCTGCCTCCAAATCCTGTTTGGACACCTTGCATACAGAAAGGGCCTGAAATATTCTTTAGCTTCACAATGCAGAATTTGAGTGCTCAGAAACATCAGTGTAGTCCTTGCACAGCATCCGGGGGAGCCAAGATGACACGAGCTGGCACGCAAAGCCTACAGGCAGAGAACCCAGTGATGTCGAATGTCCTCAGGAAGCAGCAGAGCATTCCCTCTGCGCCCTGCGCTCGTCCTGGAGGCTGCCTGCACCGCGGTGAGACGCCTCTTTCACTCATCACAGCCTCGCGAATGGCTAAGCCATCTTCTCCAAAAGCACTTTCCAAAAATAATCGAGTTGATGCAGACACTGAGCATGGAAAATTTTAGCCCAAGCAGTTCCCGTTAGACACCGCTGTACACAGATGAAAATGGAGAAAAGCAATGGGAAGGGCAATCACAAGCTTGGCTATTTGGAGTGCGTACACACGGTCGTGTATGCGCCCCTGTCTCTTGGAAATGTGGGATAGCAGAAGAGGGAATAATAAAACCTCACACACGGAGATCAGCAATTATTATCAGTCATGAAGTGACGTCAGCCTGGTGGACCTTTCCTTGCAGCTAATGTTTTCACAGTGTTTCAGTGCCCAACAAGTTTCTTTCTCACCTGCCCCTCCAGCAACAAGTCACACTCACAAGATGAGGCTTATCAAAAACCCATTTCCTAGGTCATGGAGGGAGATTTAAGATGGGATTCCCAGAGAAGGGGCTTTGCTAAATGGCCACAAAGCTCCTCAGAAGGGAACCTGATGCCGATACCCCCGATGTTAAGCGCACGCAGGCGTGCACGCAGGCATGCATCCTGCTCGAGTGCGCAGGAGAGGTTTCCCAAGCTAACTTTTACACAGTTCTCTGGAGGACGATAAAGTTATATGAACTGTAGCAACCACTATTGGATGTTATGGCACTAGACCCAGCCAGGGAGCTAATCTGAGACCTGGTTTTCAACAAACATCAAATTCTCTTGTTGTTCAGATACCTGCGTTTCAGACCCAAGTTTTTTTGACTTGCACACCCTCTGCTGTAAGCGTCTCTCTCCTCACGCTGTCTAAAGCACGGCAGACGCTTCTACTACCGTATTGATTTCCACCATCCCCTATTTTCCTCCTCCTGTGGAGGCACACACCAAACCACCCAAAGCCGCCACCGAATTTAAGAGTCTCGGGTGATGCAGCAAGACAAGTTTGCAATAGCCAGGCAGAGTTTCCCAGCTAGCAGAAGTTTTTGCACAGATTTTTGCCCACCTAACAGGCTGGTCTGCAGCATTTCTGCTCTTTAATCCCACTTTAGCAGTCCAGGAAAGTGGTGAAGCACAAGCTTAAACATAAGCTGGCTGCAGCGGGGGGCGAGGGTGCGATTAGTACAAAGAATAGACTCCTGCGTTTTGGTGGATTGCCACCTTACATTGAGTAGCTTATTGGTTTTCCTTTCTGCTATTGAAATACATGCTGCACTCTTAAAGAAACCTTTTCCAGGAAGGTAATTCCATATTATCAGTAAGTTTCCAATAGACACTCTCCAACTCTCCTTCTGACACCACGGGCTAGGATTTCTGCAGCATTGTGACAGTACAAAAACTTCAGGCTTAGAAACATTACACTGCTCCAGCAGAATGATGGATCTGCTTCCAGGGGGCGAAAAAATCCTCAAGCCAAACAAAAACCAGAAAAGGTCTTTCAATAACTCTATTTTCCTTTTCCACATTATATCCTTCTACCGACTCTTTGCTTCTTCGTGAACCGATCCCAGCGCAGCTCTTCAACAGCCAAGCTATTCTCCATGGAGTAAAACATCAGCAAAACACGCGAGCCCGAGCCAGCGCTGAAACCGAACTGCTTCGCAAAATGAAAGTAATATGCGGTTGGTATCTTCCCAGTGAATTGAATTACTAATGTTAAAAAAATCAATAGGAACTCAACAATCCTGTACAACTGTGAAATTAAATCAGTGAAAGAAGCTGGCAAACGCTTTAAAAGTTTTGCTGGTAAAAAAAAAAATAAATAAATTAGGAATTATCAACTTTCAAGGTATCTTAAATACCATGGAGGAAGAATTGCACCTTATCAAAATAACTCGCTCTTGGGACATTCATGTGAAATCTGTAGTGATCTTAACCTTGGTTATTTTGATGTTAAAATGTGCTGCCCTTATCTTTGGAGAGAGTTCATAAAATGAAACATTATCTAAGGAAGAGCAGAGCACCTTCTCTTCTGAAGGTGTTTAGCACAAATAGTTAGGAGCGAGATCAAATTCATAACTAATATGACTTTTCAAAACAATAAAAAGAAAACTGCATTGAAAAAGTATTCGGGGAATTTGTTTTAATTCTTCACTAGCACACGAATGCAAAATTAGTACTTTTTAAAACACTTTCTCACTGCTTAAATAAATTTAAGGCCCTGAATAAACAGCGATGGAAGTGATTTTGGACTTAATCTTTTTTTCCCCCCTCTTATTTTCCTTTGCTATTTCTGTTACCTTGCTGCTTATTGCTAGCTCAAGTTCACAGCTGCAGGGAGGGTTGGTTGTTTTTTTTTTTTCCTCCCCCTGCTTTGTGAGCGGATCAGCTTGAATCCGGAGGGGAATTTCATGGTTGTGGCTGTATCCCTGCCTCCAGAGTTGAGGAGAAAACCGTCTAGCCTCCTTTCGATAAAAACTGCGGTGGAGCGGATCGCTACATTTGAATCCCAAACTAAAAAGAAAAACAACAAAAAAACCCACCCCAGATTTCATAAACTCAACCAGATGCCTTAGAAGGGCAAATATCTTGTTCCTCTTTAATTAAAAGGTATAGCAAATAAAAATCTGGTTTTAATTAAACAGCAGGAATATAAGATGTTATCTCCCCAAACCACTCTGCCGCAGTGAATTAACTTTTGCTGGTGTTTTTTTTTAAATCCACCCTATATCAATCTAAAACCAGCACACAGAAGGAGAATTTAGTTTCTATGAGAATATCTGTATGCTCCAAGATAACAAGGCAGCAGCTCCTGAGCAGGTATGAACTGGCGGGGCCAATGGTTTGTACTGGTTCAGGCTAACGCCAAAATGGGTCCTTTGGAGGCGGCTGATGTGGCCCACCACACTCGGCGTGGATGCTACTGTAAATGTACACATACTCACATAGAAGCACGCTTCGCCTTTGATTTACACACCGATGGACGCAGGGAATCCACTCACGGATGCGGCTCCCGCACGGCAGGGAAAAAAAACCGCTTTGCAGGAAGGCGTCCACAAGCCGAGTGAAGTCCTGGCTTTTCCCAGCAGCGTGGCATATCCCAAACTGGGCCTGAGCCTGCTTGTAAAATAGTGCAGGTGTGTTTATTGTAATCATCTCGCACTAAAAAGAAACAGGTTCAAGGGGTTTAAATATGATTAGCATGAGCTACACTCCTGCCTTTAATCACTACCTTGCTGGTTAATATAATCAAGAAGGTAAACAAACAGGGATTAACTCCATTAAATTAAAAAAATACATATTCTACTGGGAAGCTTGCAAAGGAATTTTGTTTTGTTATGCTGCTACAGAGCATCATTTTATTTCCGCGTTACAAATTATTTTTAACATAAAAAATACTCTCCTCTCCCTGTCTGCCGTAAGAAGAGGCAAAATGCAGCACCCTTTATTTTTATTTCACATTCAATATAACCACAATGCTTTGCACTTTCACAGCACCTTTCACGAGAAGACATCCAAGCACTTAAAAATGTATTGTCGTATGTCAAATAAACGATAGCAGTTGAACAACACACCTGCCGCTCTGACAATTTATCCGAAATGGTATGTCAGGCATAAACACAGGTTTCAGTACGTTTTGGTGTCCCCAGATGTTCAGGTCAGGATATTGCTGTAATTATTGTGGCTGGTCCCGCTCGTTTGGCATCCGGGAAAACGCCTGAATCTGGAACTGAGTCTCGGCTGTTTGGACGTGGGATGGGATATTTTGCAAATGAGCTTTATCACGACATAGGAATCATCTCCCTATGAAATAACGGTTTGTTTCTCACGGAAAGCTCAGTTTAAACCACGCCTAAATACAACAAATGCTTTTATCAGCAGAGATGGAGGTGTAATGCTTTAACGCGAGGTTTGCAGACTGCTGCGATCCCGAAGTTTTACATTCACAAGAGGAAGCCTAGATAAATACAAGCACGTGGATATGAGCCTGTTTGGATGTGTACGTATCGCATATCTCTTTGCAGAGACAACAAATAGTGAAATACACTCTCCCTCCTTTCCTACTTCCATTGTAAACCAGCCCTCAGGATCTTCCGTAGATATATTTAAACCAACCCTCCAGCTCTCTCTGAGAAGGGAAAATCAGCTCTGTGGGCATGTTTATTGATACAGGATGTTAATTACCTGACTGGCCAGATTTTGCTTATAATAAGGACACTTTTTGTGCAAATTTTATGGAATGCGGCGTGCCAGAGTTTAGAGGAAAATGGGAGATTGTCATGGAAACAGCACATGGGGGCTGCAGTTGGGAGAGGTCCCTCTGGGAACCGCAACACCAGCAGAATTTTAAGCATTTACGACTATTATATACATACAATTTTTTTTTTTTTAAATTAATTCATAGCTGTGCCAAAAAAACACCTAGGGGAAAGCAGAAAAAAAGGAAAACGCCACAGTATTCTTCACCAGTTTTCAAATAAACATCTGTCCTTTCCACTTAGAGGCTGCAAGGAGGAGAAAAGCATTAGAAGAAAATACTCCTCCCGCAATACTGCATTTTAGAAGCGGCACTGACAATACCGCGGGAGTCAAAACAGGTTAAAAAGATGCTCGGCAGAGAGCTGCAGCGAGCGGAGGCCGTCAGCCTGGAAAGCATTACTGCTTGCAACGGTGCTTTACGCACAGCGAGCCCGATCCTGCAGTGATTTATTCGATGTGCCTCATTTTATCCACACTGAGCTCAGGGAAGCTCCTCGCAGTGCGTAGTTAGAGCTAAAAACCTCGGCAAGGTCCCTGCCACCCCAGCAACGTGGGATTGCAACGTGCTTCGCGCTCGGCGCGGGATTAAGCCAGACCCTAAATAAAGCCAGGCTTAAGCACGTCCCTCCACTAGGTCAAAGATGAAGCAGCGACTTCCGAAATGAGCCGAGCTGCTTGAAAATCGCAGCTTTTGCAAGGGAAATGTCAATCATCTTTCCTATTCTGATTGCTGGTGTCAGGCTATTCATAAAAAGCGGCATCAAATGTACCCGCCCCAAAAATGAATGCAATGTTTTCCTCCACGATACCTGTATTTCCAGAAGCCGATCACTGATTTTACAACACACTGAAAATGTTTTATAAAAATTTAGGTTATTTTTGTTTGTAACTGACAGTGTTTTCTGATTTTACATTCCTAATTTCGGAATCAAAATGCAAGGGGAAAAAAACCCATACGTTTTCCCATGAAAAATTTAATTTGATGGGAAAAAAAAAAAAAATCTTTAAAAACCGATCAACCATTTCTAACAGTAACCGGGAGAGGATACGAAGTTGAGTAACACAAAAATGCAGGTCCTGGTTCTGCCTCTCTTATCATTTCTTGTGTTGCCCGGGGAAGTCAGAGGCTGCAGGACCCCATCTGCTCCGGCAGGCAGAGAGGGGACTTTAACCACATCTGTCCAGAGGCAAATTCTACCAGAGGAAATTCTCTTTCATAGCCGTGGCCATACGTGCTGTGTGTATTTTTCATTGTGAATGCATAGCATCAGGGACAACTTCAAGAGACTTATGCCAGGTAACGAGACGCAGCTAAGCTCCGCTTTGAGGACAAGAAACGCTCACGCGCTGTGTTTTTATTTTAAATTGAAAGATACTAAAAATTGAAATAATATTCAAGTTACAGGCTGTGCACTTGAAATAAATTACAGCTATCACCGTGCAATAGTAATACGTCGGTTTATGTATCTGCCCTTTGGAAATGACTTCAGGTGTTTATGAGCTTCTTCTGCATTTCACATAGGTTTGCTCATTCCCGGGGCGCTTTGGCGAGGAGGTAACGCCTGCAGGGGTGGGAAGGTCAACGCTTCTTGACTTCACATCCATCCCCACAGTTGTATCTCGGCATGGCTCCGGCAGCATGTTCGGTACCGCGCGCTGAGCCAGATTCCTGTCTGTTGGAAATCAGAGCTGGAGGCGAGCGGCATGCCATCCGCTCATCGGCTGCAGAGCAAGGGGCACAGCTGCAAAACGGACCTTTTTCTGCTCATTTTTAGCGCAACCTGCATTTTTTGAAACAAAGGTGGGATCTTTCCAAAGCCCTCGGTATTGAGCCCGGTGATATTAGTGGGATTTCAACTGGTGATTTCAACAGTAGCAGAGACAGAGAGCAAAATTTTTTAAAACTCCTGCTGTCCCAACACCTGCAAAATCCCAAGGCTTTCCACGGAGTGGAACCAAAACCAGCACGGACTTTCAAACATCGTTAAAATAGGGGACGGCATAAGAATGAAAGCAATTCCTTGTTACATTAGATCCTTCTTTCAGCAACGTCCTTGAGTCTCAAGAGCAGACAAGTGCTAATAGCCCCCTTCCTGCAGCTCCCTGGAGCTCCCCGTTGCCCATTGCCAAAACCTGGTGATGCGCTGGGAGCTGGGAGCTCTCCGCAACGTGATGTGGATGGTGAGAAAAGGGACAAAGAACAGCAGCAGAGCTGCTGTTTGGGGCATATTGCAGCAAGAGAAGAGTAGGGTTGGTTTGGAAATTGGGATCACTGTGCTGCTGTCACCACTTCACAACAGTGGGGACCAAAATGCCCATCAATGAGCTTTGATGCACCAGGATCACTCCCCACCTCCAATCCATCTAGCAAGCAGCTGGAATGAGGTGGAAGAATAGGGCAACTAATAGTAATTTCTAGAGCTCTGAAAATTCATGGAAACTGCAATAAATTAAGAGGCAGAGGAGATGGTATGGTCATGTCCTTTACGGGCTCATGAGAGAGCATCGTTAGTGGCAACGGCACTGTAAAGCATTGAAACAAACTCTTGTGTCTATCAAGACCGTGAGAGTGAAAGCGCGTGGATTCATTCCTGTCGAGGCTGAAATAAACCACTAGTATTTTTCCACATATTCCGCCACCCCCCCCCCCCCCCCCCCCCCCCAAAAGATCCAATCTTC
>VYZM01010474.1:650388-668406 GCA_013398915.1 Dromas ardeola
CCCCCCCCCCCCCCCCACTTCTGGAAAATGTTCACTTTCTGAAACATTTTTTTAAATTTTTGAAAGTATCCTTCTACTGTTGCTAACCTGATTGGTCACCCTCATCTGTGCCCCAAAGCAGAAAACAAAAAAAGTGACTGAAAACAAGAAATAAAAGGCATTTACATATAGAAAAAGGAATTCATTGAATGAATTAAAATTCTGAATTTAAAAGCTGTGTTGTGAGAAAAGAAAATGTATAACCTATTTTGGTAGACTGTAAAACAGGGAATCAACAGGAGCAAAGGCAAATCCCTCTTTTCTGCTTTTCTAGGTGCTTCAGCAAGAGCCTTGTAAAGCATTTATTCTGGGGGTAGGTGGTTGAACCCACCTCTTTTTTCCCCCCGAGAAAAATCCAAGAAAGCGTAAATATCGCTTGAGTTAACTCAATTTTTTTTTCTTCTATCCCTTAAACCAGAAAAGAGTAGGGAAAGAAATGTTCAGATCAAACACGGCATGTCATTGTATCTGAAACAAAATGTTTCACTTTTGTCTTGGGGTTAATTTTGCACTATTTAAAAACAACATTTAGTCTCGTAATATCTTGTTGAAATCAAAACATTTCCCTTCTAAAGTTTCAGCAAAAAATCAGTTTTAATTAGGGAAAACCCCACCCTTTTCAGTCCCCAACACACAAATATTTTTTGTCAAACCAAAAAATGCATATTTTGGGCACACCAGCTAAGCATTTTCTGAGCTCTGGCTTGTGTAGAAGCTGGTACTCTGGGGCCCTGATGTGCACTTTGGGTACTTGATTATTGCCATAGCTTGAACATCGCTGTCGTCTCCGTCCTGCAGCTGAGAACAAGGCTGCTTTGTCCTAGATGCTGTAGGAAGACTCTGAGAAAAATGCAAGTATCTGCATTATTATTATTATTATTATTATTGTTATTATTGTGATGATGGTGATGATGATTATCATTATTATTGTTGTTGTTATTATTATTATTATAGCCTGGGTGCTGCTGGCTTGGACATTCCACCATCAAAAAAATGTAGGGTAAAAAAATGTACCCCCTTGTTTCTTTTTATCTTTAGATTAAGCTATCGTTTCTTTGGCATGCCCATTCCCCATCACTTTAGCAGCTCTTGCTACACTTGAAAGGTTTGACTTTGCTCAACACAATCAATAGCTAAGAACAGCAGAAAGAGTTGATCACAACACAAGATTATAGTATCTGCTTTGGCTCTTCGGTGGCTCGGAAAACGTGCAAGCATGGTTGGGGAGATGGAAAATAATATGAAACACTCACTAACAGCATGTAGCGTAGAAACTTAGAAAACCACTGTAGTCATTGACTCACAGATGGTCAAATGAACAACATGTTTCTATTCCTGTATTTAATTAAATCTTAATTATGCCACCAACAGGGTTCAAAACGGCATTATGAAACAGCTTGCATGAATACCAAAATACGATTGGCTGACGAGACTTTGAACTCGTGTAATTATCTTCCCAAAAAAGCGCACACGTTGGGTCTATAAAGCCTCTTCGCCAAGCAGCCATTGAACCACAGTACAAGATTGAAAATACATTCATGTAGAATATACTCGGTTCAAGATATGGAGCTGATAAATGGAGAGGCAGATTTCAAATTACCAGCGAGCCCAGTTGAAAGACACTGGGAGTCAGAGGGACTTTCCAAGCCTCCAGCATGCTCTGGATCAGGCCCCTCCATGGAGGCTTTGCCGCTTACCTTTGTTGGTCTTTAGGTAATACAGACCCATAATAAAATCAAAGAACTCTAATTTAATTCTTCCACCAGCTGATCACGTGAGTTAATTAAAAACAGCTGCCTGAAATATTCCTTTTAATTGTCTTTTTTTTGCTGTTGAAAGACAGCCCTTTATAGAAAATAAATATTTTAGACGATATTTCTCTTTCATTTTTAATATCGCAGCTAAAAAACATCAGCAATAGCAACTTGTAAGCAATTTTCCCAAGGAGTTTAGTTTCTGCAGTGCTTTTGAGAGCAGGGGGCTGAGAAGGCCCCTGGAAGGGAGCTCCATCCTAAATTTGGCTCCCAGGCTCTTCCACCTTTTAAAGCCATTTCAAGCTCCTTTTCAACTTGATATTCAGAGCAGGGATCACCTGCCTTTTTCCCACTTAGAAGCATCACATGGAAGAGCTGTGCACCTGACAGCAAAAGGGCACAGTGTCCAAGGTGCACCCACCCTACAAGCCACAGGTTCAAGAAGAAGCACAAGAGATGCTAAAAAAAACCCACTTACAGCTTTCAACTTGCATGAAAGGTTTTCTACGTTAGCCTCATTTCCACCATGTTGGACATGCACAAGAGCTGTCCAACAACCCTCCAGCCTTGGTCTGAAAAGACACTTTTTCTGTTCGTAGGGGGAATAAGAAGGAAGATGAAAAGCCTATTGTATTTTTTTTTTTTTCCAATGAGGTACTAAAATTTAAGCCATTCTGTTGAAAAATCATTAGAAAAATTATATGATGCATTTCACAACTGAGTACGTGAACTCCCTCTTTTTTTGCAGAGATGGTCAGAGCAAATAAAGCAGAGAACAAGACTCTGTGTGGATTTGTAATTTAAAATTAAAAAAAAAAAGAACAAAAATCTCAAAACTGCCCCAGTCAGAATTTTCCACCCAAGATCCATAATTTGTTGAGGGTTAGATTTTCAGTGAAAATTAAGTTTGCAATGGTTCTAAATTTTAAACATTTTTACCTCTTCCCACAACCTTTACAGATCCTTTTAAAGATGAACTCAAATTTCTAAGGAAAGTAGACCCTTTCCAGAAAAACTTTTGCTGGTGCAAAAATGTCAGCTGGGCGCAGGGAAATAACTTCACGAGAAAGCTTTAACCTATTTGAACCTTTCAATTGGATCGCCTGCATTCAGAAAAATACCTGTGTTGAAAATACAAAGGTTCTTCAGGAAAACGGAGGATGGTAAGCCCCCTGGGTGGAAGAAATCCTGGCTGGGGACACCTTTACGCCTGTCTCAGAGAGGACGTAGACCATAAGAGGTAGACCACAGAGGCTCCCAAAGTGTTCTCGCACTCTGTGTGCTGGATGCTGCTCGGCATCCCCTGTCAGGGCGCGCGCACCCAAGGATGGATGCTACCTCTGATGCCACCTTGCTAAGCCAACAAAAGCCCTGGGACAAGTGTGCATGGAAGCCTTCGCTCCCTTGAATTTTCATTTTGAAATTAAATATGACACAGACACGCACTCAGTAGACGGCTGGCAGTGCTCCTGCTTCCTATAAAAGCCTTCCAGATCTGCTGAGAGAGAGAACATCTTTTCACACCCCTTGCTTGCACTTTTTGATTTTTGACCTAATTTCATTACTGATTAATCTTAAAAGGAGAGCAGAGTTTTTCCCCGGGCTTTCCTTTTTTCCCCAGTGAGGCCTCACACTCCCTGAAATACCCAAAATCGCTGACACAGTGCGCTCCTCCAGGAATCCAGAGCCTTTCCCACTGAGTTACAAGCTGCCAAGGAGGCTATATTATAACAAAAGAAGTTTTTATATCCTCCTGTAAGCAGAATACTAGAAACTACCATGAAATGTGCATTATCCGAACGGTATTTGTTGATGGTTAGAATCAGCTTATTTAGGAAATTTCCAGCTGATATGTAAACACGCTGTGGAGAAGGACGGAGACAGCAACAGTGATGGAGGCAGCGTCTGAACCCTTTTGGCCCCGGTCCTGGGACTTAATATCTTAATAACTTGTCCTTATGAGTCACTGCACTGAAGGAGCCAGGATTGCTCTTGTCACATTTGGTAAGTGGACTGAAATGCAGCCGTGTACCATGCAGTGGCTCAAGATGGGGCTGGGCGAAACATCTCCATCATGGCAGGCGTGCCATGGTTTGCTAGGGACCTTGCAGAGGGGTATTGCTTAAAGGATTAAAAGGAAAAATAGCCCAAGAAAAAAAAAAGGAGGTAAAGTTGAAAAGGAAAGGGGAAAGAGAGAGGTAGGGAGTGTCAAGTTTTAGGCAAACACGTCAGTGGACTCAACACAGGTGTCTGGCCAAAGTGTCCCAGCCTGCCATAAACAAACAGGAGGTCAAAGCGATCAGACAGTCCCTTTTGGCATTAAACTTCTGATTAAATCAGTGAAGAGCACCAATGGCTCCCAGGAGGCCAGCCTGAATTTTCACCGGATCAGGCGTGATTTGGCCCATCCCGTATTTCCTCAGTTTTGCTCCAAAGAAGGCCGTTGTACAAAGAAGCGCCGACAAATTCTGCCTCTCGATGCTCTCTGCAGCCAACATTAACCTGTGAAATGAAATGCAAGCAGTCGCAGCAAAGAGGGCCGGCAGCAAATGTTATTATTGAGCAGCCCAACTGATCAATAAAAAGCCTAAAAATCAGGGTGATGGATGCTTTTGTCTCCCTTTCTCTTCTGTGTCACTGCCAATGCAGGTTTTGCAGACCGAGTTACCGTCTAAGCACTGCCATGCAAGTCCACTGCACCCACGACCTTGCACTGATTTCCCTGAGCAAAAGCTGATGAGAAAAGAAAAGAAAACATGCAGGGAGCTAGCAAATCTTCACGTCTCTGAAAGTGTTAGGCTTCAATAATGAGCTAATTCTGCATTTACCGATGGCACCAGAGAAAAGCGAATCTGAAAGCAAATGGATCTCTCTTGAGGAAAGGCAATGCGTTTTTACATATGGATTTTGCAGGGTAAAACTAAGCTCTCAGACTGACTTTGTAGTCAGCAAAGTGTCTGTAAAAACAGCACCTTCTGAGTCATCAGCTGTGATCCTCGCACACATATCTGCCAACTCCAGCAACGAAACCAGTTTTCGTGCTCTTGGGCGTGTTGGAGCTGCGGATTCAGGACGGCTCTGCGAGAGGGAGCTCCATCCCCCTCTGGCTCCCATCTTCCCAGGACACGTTATCCAAAATACTCCCGCGGAGTCTGATTCCTGGCACGGATGTGGGAACAGGAAGGAGCCCTGCGAGAGGTTCGGGTCCCAGCCCACGTCCTGCAAAGAAACACCAGGGCTGCCCAGACAAGGGAGCAGATCTTCCCCACCCCAAAAAAAAAAACCCTAGCACGGTGCTTTCATTTGGAATTCACCGTAAATTCAATTTCCTTGACAAGAGTTGGGCGTAAGAGGGGAGAGGATCTGTCATGCATGGGTGCTCCCCACCACCCCTCTCCCCAATTCCTTCATCCTTCTTTTTCTCAAAAGGAACAAAAAAAAGGGTAAAAAAATCAGGAATGGCTTGATAATATAATTAAAAAAATGTGTATGTTCCCCACAACCTGATTTTCTCTGCTCTATCTCCTTTCTGCTGGCAGGGAGACTCTCCCAAAGGAAAAGCAAAAAAAGGAGCAAAGTCTAGGAGTGAAAGAACTTGTCCCCAGAAATGTTTCTTTGGTTTTCCTCTAAACTTAGGAGATTTTTATGTGAGTATTTCAAAATGAGGGTTTGGGTGGAGTCCCTTTCTTTTTAAGAGGTAAGAATTAAAAATACAAGAAGTAAGATTTCTTCCACATTTAATTGTTCCCTGAAAAAATGTGGAGAATCTGAAAGAAAGTGGAAGTTTTACATTACTTTCCAAGTTAAAAACATGGACGTATCAACATTTCATTAGTCCTCCTTGCTGTGAAACACTGAGGGGAAAATACTGAAAACTGTAACTTCCAAAAAACTGATGATCACAATTTTTGTCTGAGATGCGTTTTTCAGCAAAAACAAAAAAACACAAAAAAAAAAAAAGGAAAACAAATCTTATCAGTGACATGTTTTGGTCCCCGCTATCCAACAGCCTCTTTATTTTTAACCCCAGAGATTTGTATCTAGGTCAAGTGTACGACCAATCACCCTCCTCCCACAGCGCAAGACTCAGCCTATCATTTCTCAGGTTAGAAATGCATTTTGCAAAACTCTCTTTGGGTCAGCGATTAGACTGAGTTCAAGGCCAATTCATATTCCATATGAATCGGTTGGTCCAGTCCTAGCAACAACAGCCAGAATATCAAATATACATCAAAACTGGCCTACTTAATGATATTTAAAACATATGGCACAACAACGTACCCCGCATTTCCATAGCTTCACGTGTGTGTGTCACTGATACGCCTTGCATTATAATGAAAATATTAGTACACGTTGGATTGCCATCCCCCTCCCCCTTCCCTCCGCATGGAAGGATTTCATCATATGTCTGCTTCGGTCTGATTTTGTTATTCATCTGAGCTGAGTGCCTGACAGATGTTTGCTTGCAAATTTCTAAATCGGTCTGCACCAGCCTCGCTTTTCTCCCGCTGCGTTCACCGGGCGTTTTACCCCATTGCGTGTGGGGAGCCATGCTGTCTGCCCGCTCCTGCCCGCTGCAGAGAGATAAACCCGTACAGCCACTGTGAGATACAATGCTGGGAACATGCACTGGGAGAAAAAAAAAAAACCACCCCATCTAATTCCTCTGTGTTCATGGTCTCCTGCCACGCAGCAGAACGGAGATGCCAATGCAGAGAGGTGCCCAGGCTGGAAAGCTCCTGCATGAAGCCAACATCTGGTGGCCGAGGGCTGGGAGGAATGGTCTGGGGTCATCAGGGTTGATAGGTACACCTTCAGCATTGACAAACTGAACACATTTGACTTGTTGGCTGACCCAAAAGTGTCACTAAACAAGCTCACTCTGCTATTAGCAGGCTGCCATTATCACAAGAAAGCACAGGAAAGCTGTCTCCTCCAGGGTCCCACACTTCTCCTCAACTGCACGTTATGTTTCTATGAACCTTTGCTGGGCAACTCCACCTTGCAAAGATTTCACGTTAAAACCACCCTCCATACTTGTCCATAGAAGTATTTTGTGCAGAGAGAAAACACTACATTAAAGAGCAGCTACACTTCAGGGCTTTCAAAATTGTTGTATCAGCGTGGTCAGGCTGAAGATTCATCTTTTGTAGTACTTGCAGTAAGCACTGCTGCATATAGCTTTCCCCCAAATAAAACTTTTCACACTTGTGAAAACTTCCTTTAGGAAGTTCTCAGCTTCCTTGAAAAGTAGTTGTTTATTTTTAACCAACTAATTTTTTTTTTTTCTATTCGCTTTCTGAATCAGTTTTTTCAGCGTGCGCTTCCATAAAAAATTCAGACCCCACTGAAAAAAAAAACCAAACCAAACCAAACCAAAACCAGGGAGCAACTCCTTACAAAATATCACTGAGCTCTGGTTGCACAACATGCCGTGAGACGCTGACGTTTCTAGCTTTTAATTTAGGCTTTGCCTCGTAAGTTAGAAGGTATGCGTCCCACCAACCCCGCCAAAGGTTCGGAAAGCGCTGTTTGTGCTTCTGTGGTGTTTAACTTTGGCTCTTTATTAACCACCCAAATCTCACAGTTCCCAAAGTGTGGCTGACCCAGGGCAAATCGAAGTCAATGGAAGTGTTTCCATCACCCTGCCCAAAGCTGCTCTTCTCCCATTTTATTTTTGGTGCAACCAAGCCCTCTGTTCTCTTTGGGCTTCTTTCCCTGCTTAGGGAGAGAGAAGAGCTTTCTAAAGGAGAACATAGTTTTACAGAGGTGAGGTCTGAGTAAATGGCTGTTCACGTGCCTGCAAGTAGTTTGATGTTTGCAAGGGTTTTCGCACAGAAATCAGGTAGCTTTACTGGAATTTATCATAAATGTCCCTCCTGCCTCCTGGTGCGAGCCCAGAAAATAGGGAGCGAGTGAAAGTATTTTCCCAGTTTCATTGTGGATCTGTGCTGTCCCCAGGATGCCACTGCAGAGCAGAAGCTTTTTGATGTGAGCAGGATGGTGAATGGACCTCGTAAACTGGGGATCCCCTCCCCAGTCCTTCCAGTAGTTAACGGATCGTCTTTCCTCCTGCTTGGATGTGAGAGTTTTTCCACTTAAAATTGATTGCATCTCCCACTCTGTTCTCTACCGTCCTCCAGAAAATGGCTTATCACACTGCTTTACCCTTCCCTTTCAATCAGATGAGCAACTCTGGGAGTCTTCAATGGCATCCTAATCCCAGCCCTGAAATAACTACCTCCCAACGACGGTAGAACTACAGAAGAGCCACACTGAAATCCCACCAGACACATTTATTGTCAGAGCCCATGGCAACTTCTACAGCTAGGTGCCTCCGATGTTAATTCTTTCTAAATGAAAGTCTGCCTAGCAGCATACTGAAAATTGAGCCTTTGAAGCCAGCGCACAGCTCCCCAGCCTATTATTGCTTTTTCAGATATACTCCACTATATCGAAATTATACAGATGGTTCTGTCACGAGTGCAAAAGCACTGGTTTCAGTGTCTTCCCCACATACAAAATGTAAGCCAGCTTATGCAAGGATCTTCCAGTTATATTTCCTCCATGTGTTATTTTTATGTATCTTCCAGGGAAATGCAACTGGAGAATTTGAATTTAATAAGTGCGGGATATGGGGTGCTATTAAGTCTTCAAAGCACAATCAAGCAACAGTGATGGATCAAAGGCCTACAAAAATACTGCAAGAAATTATTGGCCCTTTAGGAGACTGAGACACGACAAATGCCTACTGGATTCGTACTTCAGCCCCCTTGGGAGGGCAGAATTATTAAAGGTCGCTGTAAAGCCTGCTGAGAGCAACATAATGTTTTTTGCTGACTTTGCAAGTTGTGGATCAGACTCTGGGTCACCTGATAGAGTATATAGTGGAACCGACAGTAAACTTTATCTTTGCCAAAAGCGCAAAAGAGAAGGAAATGAAACATCACAGTAGTATGGATGCCAGAAAAAAAAAATAAATCGCAAAGCTCAACTGATAATGAAAAAGCTGGGGGAGGTTCAAGCTGAGGACAGGTATGCTTTATAGCTCTCCTCCTTCAACAATTAAATGCGAGTTAAAAGACCTCTTGAGCTAAAACACACAAAAATGCGATACTTTGCAATCCACTGCAGGTTGTAGTGCTCGTCCTTGTAGTAGAGAGAGCTACTATAATTGTTTTAATTCAAGGATTGGATAACATGGAAGCTAGACCACATCTTTAGGCTGCCCATGTCACCTCCTGAACTGAGGTGCTCCTGGAGAAGTTTTGAGCACACGCATCACCCCCTGAACTTCAGTGCAGTAACTTATATGCTTGAAGTTGACCATACAGGACATTGTTCTCTCCCACAGAGACCAACACATGCCCCAATGTGAAGAGTGCAGTGGTGCATCCAGCCCTGTAGTGCACCTTATAGCCTCACCGAAAGGAATATTTCTCTAACCCACTTCTCATCTGTGATGCTGAAAGGTAGGATGTGGGCAGCTGGGACAGACGAATTAGAGCCTAGCTTCTTGTAACACTGCTGGAGCACTGCTTCCCACCACCCAGCACCAACACAGCAAAGGTCACGATAATAGTGAGCATGTCACCCTTGCCAAGAGAAGAACGCCAGGGATGCAATAGAGCAAGGCATCAATGGAAGCGGGGGAAGGGTATCCTGACTCCTGGATGCAGCAGGCTTGGGAGGTTAAAACACCCAAACATGCATCTTCCCCGACACTACACATGCAAATCCACAGATGCTTTGCAGGAATGCTCTTCCTGTGCCTTTGAGGGGTGCAGCTGTTTCCCTGATAATTTCATTTCCAGTGCTTCAGCTACCACACACATGTTCCTTTACGCCAGCTTTGGTGTCTACACAGTGGTGTATTTACAACCAGATCTACAAAAAGACTTGTGCTCTGGTTCATGATGTCCCAACAGACAATATGGTCTACACAGGTAAAGGCTGTTACCCTTGAAAAAACAACCAGTTCACTTAATATTTCTGAAACAACAGTCCAAAACCAATGATAGTAATTTATGACTTTCTATGGTTGCTTCTTTTAAATTCTACCAACCTTAACTTCTGAGAATTTGTTTGTTTGGTTTGAGGCTTTTTGACCTAATTGTTTTTGAAAGAAATGATGGGCCTTTCCTGCTTTTTCTCCCCAGATCTCACTAGGAATGTCAAGCCTGGTTTCCCCTGGATTTGCTGAGGGTCCCAGAAGTGGAACCCGATCTTTTGGGGTCCAGTTGAGTTTTTAACAAAGCTATCTTTTCTCCTTAAAGTTTATTCAGGTGCTTGAGTTAAACAGGTGCTAGTAAAGACAAAGAAAAAAAGCAGAAGTTTTAATCAGTCAAAGAAAAATAATTTCCTCTCTCAGCTGAGCAGGTTTGAGCTGACTGTCCCGTCTGATGTTTTAAGGGTAGCTACTCGGTAATTTTTTATTATTATTTTTTTAATGGAAGATTTCAACCTTTCGACATCGATTTAAATACCAAAGGGAAACCAAATCAGCTGATAACCGAGCAATTTGATCAGGAGGTATCAGCCCATTGCTGCAGCAAAATTCAAAGTGAGACACTGGCTTTGTGTCCACTCCACTCGTGGCCAGGCAACCCAGAACACAGGGAGCTCCCTCCTGCTCAGCTGCCATGGTCTATCAGGGATGTCCAGGGCAGGGCCAACAGGCAACTGAAGTACCTGGACACACGAGTAAACTTAGCTGCATCACACGGAGGTAAAACAGTCAGAGTTAAGGTGTCTGATTTTCCAAAATAAATCGTATTTTCGTAGGAACGTTGGCATGTTTCACAAAACATTGTTCTATTTAGAAAACAAACATTTTTCCCTCGATAACTAATTCTGTCAGGTTTTTCTTTGTCTACTTGGTGAGAAGTTCTCCAGTCACCTAGGGGGTTCTCCAAGGTGACACCCCTTCCCTCTTCTAGGCCATTAAAATACATAAGAGCCAGACACAAAGGATCTAAACCAGCTCACTTTACTTCTCAGTTGATATTCAAGGGATTCTCACCAGGTCCCACACGCTTGCAAAGACACTAAACCACTGAAGACGTTAAACAGCACCATCAACCTCCACGGAGTGTGAGCCACAGCTCTCCTGGGGCTATGGGTCAGTCCCATATTCTTCAAAAAAATCTCCAAACCAATAAGCAGGCTGGGGGCTGGGATCCTATATTTTGTCCTGCTGCTGTAGGAAAGCACAGAGAGAGCATGGAGAAGCACTGCTGGGAAAGAATTTTATAAAAAGTTAAAGTGTGGTTAAAAAAGATGGATAAGAAAGGAAGAGTGGCTATGATTTTTGAGCAGTGTTTCCAAGAAAGGGAAAACAAATGATAGCCATTTGTTTTTCCATCAAGGTATGGGAGAGCAGATACAATTTGGCTCATAAGTAGTTCCATAGCCTTTGAGGATGAAGGTGTATCTCCCTGTTTTAAGTATATGAATATTAGTGGAGGTTTCGCTCAACTGGTTGAGTTGGCCCAACAGTGACAATGACCCAACCAGTAGAGCGCTTCCTTTCTGGTACAGGAAACCAACGTCCCATCTCTAGGATCCCACTACCAGGCTGATGGGGAGTGGGAACACTTCAAAGGCAGGACTTTTCACCACTAGGAACTGTGACGAATGACCTGTCACTCATCAGCGCCCTCAACAAGTGCTGCTAATAAGCTGCCCAGTCTCCCTTAACAAGAAGACACATGCAACATGATACATGGCCTCAACTATGGCTTAAACCCTGGAAGAGATGATTGGAGAAATATGGTGCTGTGGGATGAGAAATGAGAACAGATGTTGCCTGTTTTTATCTGGGCAAAGGAGGGCTCCAGGGTTTGCAAACCATGAGTAGCTCAGGTACCAGCCAAAGCCAAGGTAAAGTTCAGAGCTGGCCAGAGAGACTACAAATAGTTTATTTTAACTGATCCTATCCTTTTCTCCTTGAAAATTCAGTTTTTCTCACTTCAGAAACCTTAAAATGTTTCCTGTTGTTTTGCCCTGGCATTCAAAATTGACTTCTTTCCAAATTCTGACAATTCTAAATAACCCAATGAGCTCCAGCACAGCTGTTCCTATGGCTGTTCTGGGACCACCAGCACATGCAACCAGTTCCTAGGAGGGGTTTGCCTTCCCCTGGCAGAGCTATCTTACAGCTATCTGCATCCAACTTCATCATTTTGGCTTCCTCTCTACCTAACATCTGAACTGCAAGATGCTGCACCTTGGTGGTTAAATTCTAGAGGTAGCTTCGCTGGTTAAAACTTAGCTGGCTAAGGTTCCGGGCAATGAATCCCTCCTTGCTGTGTACAAATCTATCAAGTGATAGACCCAGGCAAACAAAGCTGCTTCTGGGTCTGCTTTTGCACTCATCATGCAATTTTTCAGGTTGTTTCTGTACAGTTAGGAGGTATTTCTCTGGCCAGCAACAAGGAGAAATGTGGGCAGTGCCACTCGTCCACCTGATATAGCCTTCAAAGTGATTTAATTTGAGGGAAACGGGGAAAGCTGCAACATGCTTTGAGAAAAGTAACTTTCTTTAAGAAAGATTATGTGGACCCACAGCAAAAAACATTTATTTCAATAGCAGTATAACTGCCCAGAGCTTTGCTTTTCAGGACCTTGTTGCTATCTTTTCACCTGACAAAATGGTTAACTACAAAGCTGATTTAACTCTCTAGGATCCTGGTTAATCCTCAAAAATAATGAAACGCGCAAATACAAGCAACAGTACTTTGGACTTTATCTTGGTGGGCTTTCCAGCCACGTGGATTCGGAGTAACTATGGGCTTCAAGAAGAACTGCTGTGCTCAAGAAAACACCACTACAGTCAGTGGTTGGATCCAAACCAGGAGGCGGACAAAAGAACATGGTGTTTGTAAGGGCAACCTGTGTCCCGCAGGAACAGCTTTCACCCCGGGATCCTGCTGACCCCTTCAGAGAGGGCTGGGGAAGGCAGTTAAGACTAGTCAGTGACAAGCCCTGAATCTGCTTTATTGGCGATCTGTGCCTTCCCTTACATTGTTTCTGGGGCTTCACAGATTCAAGATGACAGCAAAGCACTGACCTGAGGTCATCAACTTCTGCAGACCTGTTTTGTGATCCACAGGGAGAGGATGTGCCACGGGGGCCCAGAAAGGACAGTCCCTCTCTCCATGGCCAGACAGGGAGTTGAGGTCAGCGTCAGTAGCATCAGCCTGGCCAAACCCTTTCCAGACCACTGACTGCACTTGCACTGCTCAAGTCAACCAGCTTCATCTCAGGAGCAAGCTCTCAGTGGAAGCAGTCCTCCATCTGGGATCGAGAAGCTGTCAAATAATGCTAAAAACTAGAAGACAAACTTGATGTTGAATATACCTGCCTTGAAGTGCGCATCGCTGTCCAAAAAATGAACAGAAGCCTGACCCTTCCCAAAAGTGTCCAGATGCTGTTAGAACAGCCAGACTGGTTTTGGATTCTCCACAATGTTGGTGTGAAGCCCTTTCTCCCCAGCTTAATGTGGCTGGAGATGGGGGAGGAAAAGGCAAGGAGAACAAAGTACCTCACAGGCTTTGATTTTCCAGTTCATGAGACAATATTTTCATTTTTCCTAGCCCAGGTTCTAAGCTACAGTTACTACTGCTCCAACCGCAATTAATATTTCACCTTCCAAAAAGGGGAAAAAAAAATCTGTCTTCCCTGTGGATTCCCAGGGAGACATTCCGCTCCGATCTGCAATTAGTGGTGGCCCCGGGTAAATGATCTATAATAGAAATGTTATTTTTGGAATCATGATAGCTACTACTTTTTACTCCCCCAAATGCCAGTTCTTTTTGCTTTACACTATCATTAAAAATAGAATCCACAACTGCAACGCCACTGCCTTTTGGTTTCTTCCTACAGCAGGACATATGCTATCTTCCCAACAGTACCGACATGAGAGATTACACGGATTTCTAATCTTGCCAGCCATCAACGATCCGACCTGAAACACTGTCCCCAGCATTAAAGGCAGAACTATGTCTGGTCTACATTATCCTTTTCCTACTGACAACGGAGCTTGGATGACCAGGAGATGCGAACTGGTCCTCCAACAGCTTAATGCTTCAGACACAATCCAAAACCTGTCGAAGCCACTGAAGATCTCTCTTCTTCTTTCAGAGGGGGTTCAGATCAGAAATTCAAGCCTGTATTTAGCATACATGCAACTTTAAACACCTGCCTACCTCCCACAGAAGTTAGTGGGGCTCAGATGTACCTCTCTTCTCAAAGGCATCCTCCAGCGCACCACAGAATCTGGGACACAGTTAGAAAATCTGTGGATTACAGTGCATTTTCATAATCTGACTCACCGCGGTATTTTTTGAAGGTTATTGGAGATTTGCGTTAATCATTATTACACTGTAGACAGTTTGTCCTGGCATTGTACACCGCAAATAAAGCAAGGTCTGGAAAAATGGCCCTTGCAATTCACACCTTGCTTGGTCAAAGCTTGGATGGAGCTGCCACCTTCATAGAGGAGATGGACAAAGGGCCTGTGGGGCTTTCTCAGGAGAAAGAGACGTCCCCTTGGAAAACCTCCAAGTCCTCCTCTCTTTTCTGTAATTCTCCTGTGAAGTCTTGCCTAAAAAGTCCCGTATTTCCCACCTCCCCAGGCACAAAGCTGAGGAAGCCAGATGGAGCCATCAAACCAGCACGGGGAGAAGCTGCCACCTTGCTCCTCGTGGGGCAGGCATCGGTACACCCAGCTGCCCTAGCCTTTGCAAATCAAAGGCGTGCCTTGACCTTGACTGCATTTATTGGCAGGATTAGCAAAGCAATAGGACTCACTGTCCGCAGGTCAGCCTCTGCTTTGCTTGTGTCTGCTGCTCCGAGGGGTTATAACTGAGGAAGCAGAAAGGAAGAGCGGGCACATCAGCTGGTAACAGTTCAGAAACAGATGTACATTCCTGCACAAAACTCCAACGTTAGCGTATCCAATTACTTTGAAACCGTGCTCTGCTCCAACTGTCTTATCCCTAAAGCCTCGCTCTCCTTACCTCCTGCCTCTTATCTGCCCTACTCGCTCGCCGCTCCTTTGCTTTTGATTATAAACTTGTCACTGCAGGGTCAGTGCTTCGGGAAACATCCGCCTGCCGCGTCTGGCCGCTGCTGCGGTGCAACACGAGGAATAAGGAAACAAAGCCCACAAAGCAGAAGTGCAAGGCGAAACATGACTGCCTTCGCAAAGACAGCACGTGGAAGACGCACACGCCAGATCACATTTAGGGGCTGCTGCACAAAAGCATGAAGGAATTTTCTCCTAAGTCACATCGAAAAAAATAATCAACTTAACTACACCTGGCTACAGTAGAGGCCATTCAATGCTGGATGCAATTTGCCATGGGGAAAGGAGAGATGATGCTTTTCTCTATAGCAGTAGGTAGTGGGGAGGAGGGTGGCAGTAAGCACGACAGCATCTTTCTTCTTTCAGTTTGCCGCAAAGATTTGTGCCCCTGGCAGCTCCCCTGACAGAGAGGAGCTGGAAGAGCAGTCTGAGCACGTTGAAATGCTATTGCCTTTACTGCCAGGACACCCAATCTTTCCCCTGCGGGAAGGGTGGCAGGAGGTGAAACTCGCAATGCTCTCCTCCACAGTGCAGAGGGGCTGAAGGGTGATTTGCTGGTCAAGCCTTGCCAGGAGGACAACTGGACCACAGGCTTCCTACAAAGAATAAGCACTGCCCCCAAAGCCCAGTATGTGTTCATGGTTTTCCTCTAATTTAGAAATTTTAGGAACCTGGTAGTGGCAGCGAAACAGCAGCAGCATCACAGTAGACGCCACATTGCACTTTCACCAGAACTAATTTTTATATCTCGGTTTTTGTTTCATAACCCCCCTCTCCCACCCTGCTGTGGTAGCCCGAAGGGTGCATCCACCCCGTCCTCCTCGGCCAGCGGTACCTTCGTACCACGTGGCTCCCCCACAAACCTCTCCAACTCCGTCTTCCTTCAGGAGAGCCAGATCACATTTCACCCGGGTCTGCGCACACGTAGACCGTGCCTTTGGTCTGCTGCAGGGGAAGATATTTGCAGTATTGTCAACACCGTACTTAGCTCTGGCACTAAGTACTGCTAGGGGACTCGGCGGCCGTAAAGAGTACACACATACACAGCAGCTCTGGAGCGATGCTCATTGGAGCTGGGCTTACAGACTTCATAATTATAACACAGCCAAGTTTCACCATAAATTTCCCCTAATGAAGCCTGCCTGATACTAAAAAGCTTTGCACATTTAGAGGTTACGCACGGCAACAACCTCCTTGGGGAGAAATCCTGCCTTGCTTTGTCGTGCAAACACTTTCAGGCTCGTTCTCAGAAGCCAGGCAGGGGGCTGGGGTTTTTCACTTATTTGTTTAATGGAGCCATGGCATGCGGAGCAGAGAGGGGCTGCTCTGCCACGGGAGCCCCCTCCTGTTCTGCACCGTGCAGTCTGGAGAGGCACAGCCGAGAGCTCGAGGAGCAGCAGCCGCTCGGCTGGACCAGGACTGCGCCACGTAGCCGCATCCTTTTGCCACCACGGCTCCAACATGATGCCCAGGAGCTGCGTGTCTCCTGCTGCGCTTGTATGGGGTGGGACCAGCAAAATGCCTATTCCAGATGGGAACTGGACATTTTGAGATACATCCACCCGGTCAGCCCCCCAAAACCCCTCTGTCTGCAACCCCTGAAAGGACCAAGTTCCACCCCATGGAAACACCTCGCACCCCGGGAAATCAAGTCCTGCCTTCAGTGGTCATGGGGAGGGCAAAAGGAAGATGTGGAATAAATATTAACACACATTGGCAGGGCAGGGGGAGAGGAGAGGCAGCAACGAGCATCTCCGCTCTCTCTCGCAAGCTCAGGTCTGCTCCCTTTGCTTCTGGTGCTCTCAAACAGACCGAAACGTGGCTCTGCTCCCTCCCCAAGCAGCTTTTTGTAGGCACCTAGAGCACCTTTGGACAGTGCATGCCGGGTTCTCAGCCCGGCAGCCCAACTGCCCTCCCATGCTCCACATATCCCGGCAAATCCACGGCAGTTTGCCGCTGTAAATGTGGTGCAAACACACGGAGGAGCCTGTTTGCTGGGAAAACCGTGCTCTTTGAAGCTGGAGAGCAGAGGTGTCCCTTCGGCCTTCAGTGATGGTTTCTCTTAATACTTGGAAGTACAAACCAAATAGCCCTTACGAGGAGTGTTTTGCTCTCTGAGGCACAGTTTCACACGGGCACCACTATCGACAGCAGTTTATTTCACTTGCAGGACAGGCAAAGGGCCGTTACTCGGGTTTCCCCAGTATAAATGTCACTTGCCGCAACTCAGCCAAGGACAGTATCTGCCTTCGGATCTGCAGGGCCGGCAGACACCATCCCAGCCCCCTGTACTCATGGACCTCCAGGTGGCGGATGCAGAGCAGCTGCCAACCCTCAGCCCCAGCCACCAGCCCTGAGCCCTTCTGGAAACCTGGCTTTGGGGGGGCAAGCGGCAGAGGCACCCGTCGTCCTATCCGACTCGCCGGGGTCTTAAATTGGATTAAAAATCTATTTGCAGTACTGCCTCGCTTTCCGACTTCTGTGCTGCACCTGAAAACCTTTCCTTTTGAAAGCAAACACAGGCTGTCCCCAGGGGCTGCCTGGGGAAGTCTTTCCACTATAAACATTACCTACCAGTAGTGGAGTCAGCCCCCGGCAAGCCAAAATTCCTTCTCCTACCAAGGAACACTTTCCAATCAAACCAGACATTATTTTTTCCATTAATGAGTGTTGATACCTACTGGAAAACTTTGCAAAGAAATCCACTCCAAACTAATTCTTCTGATACAACATCTACATTTTACCAGTTCCTTTCCTCTTATTTATTTTTATTATTATTGTTTTATTGTATTTTCCCGCTCCGTATTGAAAACATGATCTTTGCTGCTCAGGAATGCGTCTGTTCCTGCAATTTGGGCTGTAACTAAAATCAGAGGTCCAAATCTGATTTCGCTCTGCCTTAGCTCCACGGAAGCAAGCAGAGTTTTCCCACATTTTCCCTTGGTGTGATGGAGAGGAAAAATAGATCCATCATTTTCTGTTTGATACATCAGAAAACCTGGAGCCACTTTTTATGCGCTGGGATACCACGGTTCCAACAGCAGGATATTCTGGAGGAAAAGAGATCCTCCTACCTATCTCGGCTCTTGCTTCCCCGAAAAGTACTATTTAGTATTTGACAGCGGGGGGCGGGGG
>VYZM01010474.1:672548-687966 GCA_013398915.1 Dromas ardeola
GACAAGATCCTCGAGAAACCCTCTAAAATGGGCAAACTTAGCTGGGTGGTGTGTCACGGACTTCTGAAGGGGTCTGTCCCAGCCAGAGGAGTTTTTATGCATAACAGGGGAGCAGCCTGCAAAGTCTTGATGACAAAGAAAACCCCTTAAGAAATAGCTATCTGAATTTGGGATGGGCTCCTGTCTTTCCTAAGGGGCAGGGAGCAAATGTTGGGTGAGCACGAAGGGATGAGCTCCGTTTGGGATAGAGTGCCATGGCCATCCTCCCTTTCCCCCTGGGTTTTGGGGAGAGATAGGCAAGGAAATGTTTTCTCCTGGGAGGAGCGGTCGTTTCCCTTTGTCTGCAAAAAAAATCAGAGGAGCTTTTTGATTAGAAAATCAGAGCCTTGGGAACTGGTAAAATGCCACCTGGCCTTTGCAAACGCCAGCAGGTCACTGCTGCTCGCTCCTCTGGCCAGGAGAGGTTTTCCTGTTCTGCTCCGTGTGATTACAGACAACTGACTCCTGTAGTTTCTAGAGAAGCAGGCGCAGCTTTGCGCTTCAATTAGTGCCATGGGATGTTTCAACAGGCATGTATGTGATGCTAAGCCTTCCTCCCCCAAATCTCCCCACCCTCATCGCCAGCACCTGTGCCCCATCCCCTTGCAGCCTCCTATCTCTTTTTCCTTCAACGTATTCAAGATGTTCTAAACTGCAAAAAATACAGGAGAAAAGGTAATATGTTTCCCGTTATTCCCTTTAGTAAGAAAAATACTGTCCAATTGAGATGTCAGGAGCATCAGCAAAGGATGATGTAGCCCTAAACGTCGCCCTAGCAAGACTAGTCTACCAGCAACCCCCTTCTTCTCACTCACCGCCGCAGGGTTTGGGATGAGCCCTTTGCCTTCCCTGGGCTGGCGCTAACACCTTTCCCATCTTTTTTGTGCTGGGGAAGCCGCATGCAACGTGTGCATGTGATACGCAGCCCTCTAACGATTGCCCCTTCAGACTTCCAGGGCCGTTTCCAGTATAAAACCCTAGCATCCTATTTCATTTTGTCCTTAAAGAAGCAAACAGATGTTATCTCTGCTGGCCCTGGGAACAACCTAATTCTGTAGTTTATGAGAGCAGTACGGTTAACTGGGGGTGTTGTGACACTGGAACTAAGCCCTTTTTGTCCCAAAAGCCCTATTTTTTTATACGCATCCTTAGAAAAATGTAAATAAGTTTCCTTGACAGGAAGGATTGTAAAGTTTGGTATTTACATTAATAGGCTTGTAGCAGGGGATTTTCATCTCAGTGCGTTTAAAAGCCCAGCAAAATGCATTTTGGATCTTCTGTTTACGTTCGTGTCTTGTCTTGGGAAAGAATAAATCTGTTACACAGTGGACACCAAATACATTGCAGTGAGACAGAAAACGCCCAGGCTCAGAGACCTTTGAAAGAGAGGGTACGAGGAGAACGCTTTGGAGAACGAGACACGCAAAAGACAAATCTGCCATGGGCTAGGTGCATATAAACTAATTACCGATCATAAAGAGTTAGAGACGTGTGTGGTGGAGGGAAAACGTTGGATCAAAAATGAAGGACAGCTTAGAAGAGCGGCAAAAGCATGTTATTACTTAATCCGTCAGGGCCAGGGCTGCGGTAAAAGCTCTGTCGGGAGAGATGTGCTATGAAGGGTCATTAAGGGACTAGTCAAGGCATACATTTCATCTAAGTAGACCTAATTTGTCTCCAAATTAGTCATCCTCACACTGGTCGTCTGTGCAGAGAAGCTCTAATTTTAAGAGCATACAAAACATCCTCATTAAAACAAAGGGGAAGATTGCAATGCCTCTCCTTTGCAACCTCCCTTCACATTCCTTCCTTCGGTGCTTTTTGGGGCATATTTCATAGAGTTATAGGTAGCGGTGATAAATTAGCCTTGGAGATCACAGCAGCCTCTTGCAGAGCCAGGACAGATCCTGTAACCACCGCTGAAATCTCTTTTGGGGACATTTCTTGTCACTCTTTCCCCCTAGCAATGTAATTATTTTTATAGCTATAGCTCTGAGAATCATTTCCATGTGGTTCAGCACGACTTTGAAATCTCCAAGCCTGAAATCTCCAGAATTTGCGTCTTGCTGTAGAGCCGTAGGAACAGTTTGATGAGGCCATGAACATGTAAGGGAACGCCACCACAACCCCAAGCACAAAGCGAGCTCGACGTGGAATCAGAGAATTACAGCTGCTGGCCGGGGAAAGCACACGTTTTGGGTAGCTTCTCCCTTCCTTTCCCCCCCGGCCCCGGCTTCACAGAAGATTAGGAAGGGGGGGAAAAAAATCTGATTAAAATAAAGTGCTGTGCCATGAAAAACACCCTGGGCCGGATCCTTCGCTGGCTCCGAGCAACCTTGCTGCTCCTTGCTAGCTGATGATCCCATCAAACATCTCAGTGGGTTGCTCTAAGTGACTTGGAGAGTGCTGTACACCATCGCTTATGATTTACTTAGGCAAATTTGGAAGTGAGGAAAAACAAGAAGTCCTCCAGCTGGATACTAGCAGCCTCGTGCTAATTAATGATTAGTTCTCAAGAATTAAAACAGTAGAAATATTTTCCAGGGGGAAAAAAAAAAAATAAAATCAAACTCTAGGCACCCCAGCATTTAATTAGATTTGTAGTTGTAGAAGATGACCACTCAGCAACAACAACTAATCATACATAAATAACAAATTAACTCAGCCAGCCAATAAATCAAAGCAAGGCAGCCCTTACCCTCATACCCGGTTCTTTAACCGCTTCCACGCCGGAGCCGGCAGCCTGTCCACCCAGCCCATACCAGGGCACAGCAACTGTGCCAGAGGGGCAAGCTTTTGCAATGCCCTTGTCCTTCTCCCGGCAAGGGGAGCCAGTTAAGCAGCAAAAAGGCACTTCTCCAGGAAACACCCCCTGAACTGAGCTCTTTGTTAGGCTCTGCTTAACCTCCCTGGCACCGCTGGAGCTTATATTTTCTCTGCATGCATATGGATGGGCAAGCAAGGTGGGGATTTGGGCTCTGGTAGCTCTTTGGGATGTGCTTCTCCGTCTACATTAAAGCAGGTCTTTCTTTGGGGGGTTGACTAGTGGAACGGAGGATCTCTCCGAAATTTTTCGATGATCTGTCACCCTTAGGGTCCAAGGCTTTCAGCGTTTAGCAGTAAGGAGGATTTTCCCTTGGAAAGGGAAAAAAATAAATCAGCCTTTCTCCTCCAAAAATGAGCCGTCACATCGCGGGAAGGAGCATCAGGAACCTGGAGACAGGAAGACCTTGTTGGAGGAGGGTGCAAACGGGACAGGGAGGCTTTTGGTACTGCTCCAGTGAAAATGTGAAATATGCAACAACAACTGTTTAGCCCAATTGCCAGAGTCTCCCCAGGCAAGGGGCAGCCAGGCAGCCCCAGACCTCTCCCAGGGGCTTCGTTTGTGAGCCTTCATGTGATTTGGGATTTTTTTTTTTTTTTTCAGCTTTGGCATTGCGGCAAGGGATGGGAGTTAGGCAGTCTCGCAGAGCTTGCTAAAGCGATCAGACATCAACAAGAAAATAACCCTTGTGCCTTGCACTGTACGGCGAGCTGGAAGCGAGCTATAGTCCCTCCTCTTCCTCCCATCTTCTCCTCTCCATCTTTTAGCCACAGCTTGGAAAACAGAAAAGTGGAGGGGGGGGGACGACGGAGGGAAAGATACAGTTGTCTACTGGTTCAGCTTGATATATATTTACTGGAAGAGTTCCAGTAAGCCTGCACTAGCTTTAATTGAATTCCTAATAAGATAGTTTTGCCTTGTTAACTGCCACCCCTGAGAAGAAGCTTTACCATTTCCTTAAGAGATATTAGACCTGCCAAATGCACGCTTTAAAATGTATGAATCAGGTTTCAGATTAATTTAGCCACCAAAAATCCTCGTGCAGTAATTTACATGATTATGCCTTCAATTTAAGCTGCTTGGGCCACCTTTAAAATTCATATGTTTGTGCTTAAATGTAAATAAACCTAATTGCTCAGCTAAGAGAGATGCGGGGGGGACCACACCTGTACTGAGGCTCCTGTTAAAAAAAAAAAANTGCATTAAAAAAAAAAAAAAAAAAAAAATAAGCTGACCCAGGCTGAAAATTTCAGTAGGGTGGGATGGAGTAAGGGAGAAGCTTTCATGCAGAAAGCAGCATTTTGCATGACCAGGGCATTCCCCGACACATCCGCATCCAGTGTCCCCAACACCAAGCTCCTTAATAAAATTAATCTGCCAGAGGGATCTCACACAGCCACAAACATGCACGTTTACGACTGACCCTTATGGCATGTTTCATGTGCGCTGTGATGAAATCTCGCTGTGTAATATGGCTCGTTAGAAGAAATTCCTGGCCAGGAGGGGAAGCTCGGAAAATAATGGGGATGTTTGGGAAAAAAAAAACCAACAAAAATAAGGATAGACTCAGGAGAAAGGCAAACAGGCATACCCTTTCCAGCATAAAATTTTCCATTAGTAACAGGGGGGTTTTATCTTTAGTTAAGAACAAGAAAGGACTTTAATGCCTCTGCAGAAAGCACGCCTAGGGAGCACTGCGGCACCCGTGGTACCCCACAGGTGCTGTTGGGAGGATGCTGCAGCACAAAAAAACCTCACCCTGCATGCGCTCAGGACAGAGAAGCAATGAAACGGCGTTTCATTGTCAAAAGGAAAGTGGTGGAAGAATACAGAGGACCGGCAACAAACAGCGTTTCGTTGCTGGTCCTCTGCGTTTCACCACTTCCCTTTCAACTTCTAAACAGCCCCGTCCCACTGCACCCGCTGTGTGCCTCTGCCAAGGACGACATATATACATAAAAGCACTTAAATAAGTGCTGCCCATTTAAGAAAAAGCTGTAAGCTCTTCAGAGCAAAGCCACTGGGGGAAAGCAGTGCTGCAGGGTGGGTTGCACATGAGGCAGGGCCCAGGAGGAGCCCCAGCATCGGTGGGTGCTCGGCGATGCCACCCACCCCGAGCGCGGGGGCAGAGCGGGGTGTCGTCCTCCCCAGGAGCACGTTGATAGATGCAGCGATACCCTCTCACACCAGCATCGCTATGGGAGCCCCGCTGTGCCCAGGAGAAAAGCATCCAGGTTAGATGGGGAAAAAACAGCTTTTCGGCGCGTCAAAACCGAGGGCCTGTCTCCTTGTCCCTCTTGCATGCTTCCCACCAGGATGCCCAGCGCCACCTCCGTGCCATGTACACAGCAAATTGCACCCCATAGGCACTTCTTACCAATTCTTGTGAGCTTGAGTCTTTCTTCCCCCCAGAGGCACAGGCAAGCTCGCCTGGCGGGCTGCGGCACACCAGACATCGGCGGGTGCCACAGCGTGGGGTGGGTGGCAGGGATTGAGCCCGTGCAAGAGCAGCCGCGCGGAACCAGAGAGTTTTTGGCTATGGCAGTGCCTCTGGGACTACCAGGGAATTGCCACCACGGAAACTTCCCAGTAAGGTACCCAGGCATAAAACTACATGATAAAAGCAGGCTAGATGAGATAATATTGTCTTAGAAAAAAACAATCATGCATACAGCATATTAATGTGTATTTTTACACATTAGATAAGGTGGGTATTCCACAACTGTTAAAGAAATTTATTATTTTGCCTGATGAGCTCAGGAAATTTCTAATATCACCGAGAACTTTTTTGCTGCCTCTAATTGCAAGCGCGGTGCTTCAGGCACGACCCTGCAATCTCCGCGTTCAAAGCTCTCTTCCAGCTCGGTGGGGTTTGATGCGCTGAACCACCAGATATTTTGCAAGAGGCTTTTCATCCGTTGCCACGAGAAGGGCTGTTTAATAGACTCCTGTTATTACTAGCACTAAATAATCTCCCTTTTGTACCATACGGGTCTGAAACGTTGGCTGTTGGAGGGGAGCTGGAACGTGCCCGAGGGTCTGCTTTCTCATCACCTTCCCCGTAGAGAAGGGGCGAGCTCGCGCTTGGGTTTCGCTGCAGGGAGGTGGTTCAGAGCACCAGCTTTCGAACTGTCCAAGCCACAGTTTGTGTCCCAAGAGCAAGGGAGATCAGGGCATCCTTTTCCAGCGATCCCCTCAGAAGCGTTGAAAACACACAACCTAGCGCTCAATATTCCTTGCGGTAACTTAATGCACGCAAAGGAGTAGCTCGCCACTCTTTTACGTGTTCATGCCAGGGAAATTAGTGGAGGAGAGTGCCATAAAAAGACCCCATCACCCCAAAATATAATTACAGGTACGCCTGGCCAATAAATGCCATGAGCCCAGAAGGCCAGGGGTACCGGGTACCATTTTCAGCCATAAATTGGGAGCTCAAAATATACCGATTTTTTAATAGGACTGAGTTAATCTGAAAATTTTATTTGTAAGCGCTGTTATTTTGTAAATCAGGCCGTACTTTCACTCTTGGTGGGTGGCAAAAAGTTAAAATATTTTTTTTAAGTGGTTGAGGAGCCAAAGGGAAACAGACGCGGCTTTGAAAATTGCAGCTATTTCTTAGTTGTGAATTATGTCAGAATGAAAGAGAAATACCTGGCTTAGAAAGCGACGGTTTTCAAATATATTTCCCTTTTCTTGATACTGGTTTATTTTTCTCAAATATATCATTATTGGCCTATTTTCTGCTGCAATTAGAAAGGTTTTTTATAAGTACCACGTAAGAGCTGAGCAGGTATGCATACAAGTCCCAAGTACATTTGGGATCTGCCCACTCATCCCTGCTCCTGTGGAAAATAAACCTCCTGGTTTTAGCACGTTTGGTGCTATTTTCAAAACGCCATAATTTCACCAGCCGTGCAAATCAGTTGTGATGTACTTTTGTTCCCCGGTGTCATTCCTTCTTAGTTTTCTATTTAAATGCTACTACACGAGTTCTCGCACAGCTCTAGCTACATTTGCATTATTTTAAAATACAAAACCGTCTTCCTAGATAGGAAATCCATAGGCTCCCCCGCTGAATTACTCATCCACTGCACTGAGCAGTCTGTCCTTCAGCCCTTCCTTATTTCACGTACATGCTTGAACCATACACGCAGCCAAAATATTTCAAAACAAGGGGTTTTTCTCTTGTTTCTGCCATGCCACGCCAGCAGACCCAGCCTGACTAAGGAGTCTGGAGAAGCCCAAGGGAGCGATTCCATGCAAGCTTTCCTGTTGCATGCAAATCCAGAGCTCATCCGTGCAAGCCACAGTACACCCCATGCCGGGCAACCCCGCTACAAGCCTGTCTGAACATTGCATCTTCAAAAGGTCCAAACTGCACCCTTCCCATGCGAAGGGTGTTTGCCCGTGCTGTTGTCACAACTGACTTGTCCCTTGGGGCTAGCAGAAGCCAGCACAGTAAGCTATAGGGACCACACAGTCCTTTTCATGGGACAAGGCCAGCATAGCCCCAACGTGCTTTGGGAGGCAAGGGCCAACGCCACCATGGTGGGTGCAAAGGGGGAGAGGAGGAGAGGAAAGCTTCCTGGATCTCTTGGAGGGAGCCCAGGCCAGGATTCTAAGCCTTAAGCTTTGCAAGGGATTTGATTTCTGGGACTCTTTGGGGCACTGGTGAGTCCTGAGTTGCTCCTTTGTGGGTGCAAACACGGCCGGTGAGGCACCTGCAGCTCCTCCGCCATGGCAGGATGAAGGAGGAGACTCAGGAAAGATGTTGGCCCAGTGGTGCAAAACACAGCAGGACTTTTGCCCCCCCAACGTAAGCTTGCCATTTCCAGCTGGTTCGCTTCTTGCAGGCGTGCATGTGAGCTGGCCATGCCACGGGGATGCCCACACCAGGAAAGACAAACTAGCCCTGAGCACAGCTCCAGCCCGAGTGTTCAGCGCTTTGCAGACACTGCTGGGACCCCAGCCTTTAATCCTGGCACCCCCCCGCCCCCAACCCCCAGCATCTCACAGCAGGACAGGAGCCCACGAATTTGGGCTCTCCACCCCACTGGCTGCCAACACACCACCACCACGTAGGGATGTTGCACCATCAGGCTTTACCCCGGTGGGTCCAGGAGACATCAGATGGGGCTGGGAGGCAGATGAGGCTGTTCCTCCCGTTTTCATTTTCTGAGGAAACCAAGAAATTTTTTTAAAATAGAAAAAACAACATTTGGCAGTAAGTAGAGGGCGGGGATCCCTGCCAAGGCCTGGACAGCTGTACCTTCTTCACTAGCAAGTTGTGTGATCAGCAAGGGCTGTGCTGAAAGCCAAGAGGAGTTACCATAGCTGCCACATTGCATTTTGCTGATCCTCCCTCTGGGAGACACCTTAAAGAAACAAACCCACCCTAACAGCTACGCCAGCACTCGCACTCCACCGTGCATCAGAGGAAAACTATGGGTGACCTCTCAGGGTTTGTGTTGAATTTTTTTTTTTTTTTCCCCCTCCCCTTTCCCCAAACTCCAGCGTTTCTGATCCAAGATGAGGGGACAGGGAGGAGGACAGTAGTTTATACAAAAAAAACCTCTTTTTCCGCTTTCTGTAGCTTCACTTGCGTACAAAAAGGCCGCCTGTCCCTCCCATTCACGGCCCCAGCAGTGCTTCCGTGGCTGGACCTTCCCGACGGCTTGAAATAACCCAGGAAATTGTGCAAAAGCCCCGGCGGGTGCGATCCCGCCCGGCTGGAGGCACGTACAGCTCCGCAGCCAGCACCGACCCACTCCAGCCCGCATCCTTGGGTTGCAAGTCTTGAAGCTTTTTGCCTGGCGGGGGCCTTAAAAATAGCAGAAGGGAAGGGTCACGTCAGGAGGAGGAAGGGAGGGAGGGAGGTGTAACGAGCATGGAGGAGCTTCGAGGAGAACCGATGGGCTGTGCCTGGCTCACAGCTGATACCCGCTGGGACCATTCCTGCCAGTCCAGGGCAATGGCTGAGGGCAACCTCCGCTCCCCTCCCAGCGGAGCGGGTAACAAAATGAAAAGCTCTCAGATTTCTTTTTAAATAGAAAACTATGCTTGCTTTTCTTGAGGAGGAAAAAGCAAGAGACCTATTTCCAGGTGTTATCCCTGCTCTTTGTGTCCCCCTACATGACAGCCAGGCTTCAAGATCTATTTTTAAGCTCAGTAAAACAACCTTCTGACCTCCAAAGCCCCCTGTCACATAGCCTGCCGTGTATATTCTTGTTTTCATTATAAAGCTCATTTTCCTTGAAAACGTCTCCAAAGGATACTTTCACGGAGCTGTGCTTGCTCCAAAGCCATACTGAGGTGCTCAAGTCCCCAGACTGTTGGGCAAGCACCCCAATGATGCACACACATATTTAGCAGCTCCCCCTATCCCTAACAGCCCCATAATTAGCAGTTCCCCAGGCTCAGAGAGATCCATTTGATGAAAAAGGTGGAAAGTCACAGGAAAGGCACAGCACAGCTTGCTCCTGAGCTCTTGCTGACTCAGCATCTGCTGGCACTAGAGGGCAGGGTACACTATATTAAAGAGTAATGCGGGTTTGAGGTTGTATCCAAGGGGCACATCTCACGTATGTTTAACAGGAAGCATGCGGCATATCTGGGTACAGCCAGGAGCCGCCTCACTGCACAAAGCAAGGAGGACCCAAATTCTGCACCAAGCACATCCCACAGCAGTGATCACCAGGACAAGGGTCTCCCCAGTTATTTAATTTAGGATCAGAACACCAAACGGCATCAGAGGCGCTTCCACCACACCGCAGTCACAGCTGCCTGCTGCTTTGCCAGCCCCGAAACTCAAGGTGAAGCATTTTGCCTCGCAAGAGGGATGCTCCGAGCGGTATTCGCTGGTACCGTGCAGCAGTTTCTGACCAAAAACATTTGTCAGCTCTGTGCAGCAGGCACAGACAACCTACGCTGCAAGTGCTGGAGCTCAGATTCTTGGAAATAACGTTTTTCATGCACATCGACCAGCTGATGCTCAGGCAGTTGTCAACATGCCCCTTCTATATGGAAAAACTGTTTGGGTTTTTTTAAATCTCATTACTTTCTCTGGTGCGTTTTTCTACATATATGATTAAAGCTGTGCTGTCCTCATCTTAATAGGAGATTTTAGATTAGCTCCAAAGAAAACAAGTACAGGTTTACTCCATTACTTGATCGACAGCCACTTCAATAAACAACCAAAATTTTAAAAGATTACTCCACGCGGGTCATGCAGCGCAGCCCTTTCATTATTGAAAACCTCACAGAATTGGCAGGCTGCAAGAGCAAGGTAATTTGTGGTCTAAACACAAGAGAAACCTCTCCCAAGCCTCCCAGTCCTCCTTGCGGGGAGGCCCTAATCCTGCAACCACGGCAGGCCACCCCGCCGCACGGTAGATGCAGATAACCCTGTGCACGACTGCAGAAAATACTGTGGGCTAACAGCCAGGAGCAGCAGGTTGCACTCCAAATAAGCAATAATTTTTTTCTTTGACCTCACGACTTGTAATATGCCATAGCAACCCAACGGATGAGGTTGCACCAGTGTGACAAACCCTTACCGGGATGCAGCCGGTTCCTACCAGCAGCTCAGCAAATAAAATGCGACAAGCATCACTCCCAGCTGCTGGTACCCGCAGGTCTGCCAGAAAGCATCTACCCCATCTACCGAGGGATGTAAATATTGGGGGATACGCTAACAAGCTGTGCCCCGCCGAGATGCTGTACCCCCAGGGCTCTGTGCGCTGCAGCACTTCGGCACGGAGCTAGACCCGGCTGCATCCCAGCACTCTGCCCAGCAGCCCCAGCTCAAAGGCTGCATTTCAAGCTGAGACACCTGAAAACAACACAGGAGAGCTTTCAGGACTGTCATAGGCTCATAGAATGTGTTGGGTTGGAAGGCACCTTTAAAGGCCATCCAGTCCAACCCCCCTGCAGTGAGCAGGGACATCTTCAACTAGATCAGGTTGCTCAGAGCCTCATCCAGCCTGGCCTTGAATGTCTCCAGGGATGGGGCATCCACCACCTCTCTGGGCAGCCTGGGCCAGTGTCTCACCACCCTCATTGTAAAGAACTTCTTCCTAATGTCTCATCTAAACCTGCCCTGCTCTAGTTTAAAACCATTGCCCCTCGTGCTATCACTACATGCCCTCGCAAACTATAAATCAAGATACCGGGTTAGGGAGATGAGAGGGACAAAAAAACCAAAATATGGCCATTCCATAAATTTCTTAGAAGAGAATCACCAAGCGCTGCTGAATAGAAGAAATGTGGGGGTTTGGTTGCAGCTGGGGAGTGGAGACGTCTCATCCCTGCTTTGCTGCTAGGGAGAAAGGAGAGGTCTGTAACCATACACACTCGGCTGTTAGGAAACATGGTGTTTTGCAGGACAGCAAGGTAGGAGCCTCTGCAGAGATGTTGGTCGATGAAGGAGCCCCCACACTTGATCCCATCTGCTCTGTTCATCCCCAGCCCGTTTTGCACTGCTGCTTTTGGCACAGCGGTGCCCCGGGCGCCAAGGGATGTTGGGGCTGGCTCTGCTCTGGCCACCTAGCTGAGGTCCCTTGTTGGGGCAGCTTACACCAGAGCCTCTGGGCTAATTGTAAGGAGAGCAGCTCTTTCATTACCACGTGCCATTTGACGTGATGGGGCCAGCAGGCTTTGCTCTTCTCGCACCAACAGCCCACCCTGGGGACGCCCATCTACCCTGCGCCCGAAATGAAGGGGCCATGCTGAACCTGCTCCTGATTCAGACCCAACTTACCCACGCGATTTTGATTGAGGGATGGTGCCTCACTCTCCCCTGTGAAAAGCAAATGCTAATAACAATTTTATTTTTTAGTGCCTGTTTCCTGCCCACCTTGTAACCTCCCCATGAGGCAGGACCTTCCTACAAACACATAGGAAAGGGATCCCCATGCAGCCAGACTGATTTTTCTCTTCCAGCCAGCTCATCCTCCTTGGTGGTTGTCGTCCCCCTCCCGACAGCGCAGAACATCCTCTCGGTACCCTGTATTTTTAGGTGCTTTTTGCATCCCAGCGGGATCTGAACGCTGCCAAATGGAAACTGGCTCTGCGCTGGGACCAGGCTGAGCAGCCTATCTACAGCAATTTATATGCATTTCACAGCTTCTCATTTCAGTGATCTAAATTGCAGATGTGCGCTCCAGATTCAGAGGGAGACAAAACGGAAGGAAAAAGGTTAAGCAGCTCTGTGAGTCACTCCAATACGCGACCTACTGTTGATTTAGAAACCTACCTCAGCAGTAAATACAGAATAAAGCCCTCCAAACTGTTTAACCTTTTGTATTCTGGCCAGCAAAACAAATAAATGAGAACAAAACATCCCTCCAGAGTCAGAAAAGCAACAAATCTAGAAAACCCCGCAGTGGGGTTAGTACCAAGAAAAAATTGACCCAAAACAAGTGACCTAAAGATGGGGAAAAAACCCAGAAAAAGCAGCAGACATGAAAGGCAAAGAGGCACACACACACATTAGTGGAACAGATAACGAAGAGCGCACAGAGAGCAGGCTGTGCTGCTCTCCGGGAACTGCTCCAGGCAGCACAACATGGCAAAGGCGAGCAACAACTTTCCAAAGAAGCAGAGGGAAGCTGCACAGCCACAGCTCGCTGAAAAAGACAATACAGCCCCAAACCCTGCTCCCGCTGAAGCCAACAGTAAGATTCTGATTCAACAGGCACCCCAGCAACCGCTTTGTGCAGGAGAGTGCTTTGCACCCAGACAGTTGCGCAGGCTCAACATGTTACGTATAATCCCAAATTATTTATCCAAATTATTTATCTGCTGCTTTTTGAGGGGGCTAGAAGCACCACACTGAAGGCAAAGGACTTCTCAGCTGCATAACTCAGGAAGAGAGAGACCTTATAGCCCCTTCCAGTACCTGAAGGGGGCCTACAGGAGACATGGGGAGGGACTCTTGATCAGTGACTGTAGTGATAGGACAAGGGGTAATGGCCTCAAACTGGAAGAGGGTAGATGTGGATTGGATGTTAGGAAGAAATTCTTTCCTGTGAGGGTGGTGAGGCACTGGAACAGGTTGCCCAGGGAGGCTGTGGCTGCCCCATCCCTGGAGGGGTTCAAGGCCAGGCTGGACGGGGCTTTGAGCAACCTGGGCTGGTGGGAGGTGTCCCTGCCCAGGGCAGGGGGGTGGGACTGGATGGTCTTTAAGGTCCCTTCCAACCCGAACCATTCTGTGAGGAAGATCTGCAGGGGGCTGGCACCGAAGACACAGAGCAGGCTGTGCATGGAGGTGTCCTTATCTCAGCTTTGGAAAGCCCTGCAAATTTTCTGAAGGCAGCTGAACCATACAAACCCCCAAGATCTTGTTGAATCATTTTTTTTGTCTTCAAAGCACAGGGTGTAGCAGCGGAAGGAGAGCTTTCCCTGGGATTTGAGGCACTGAGTGGGAGTTGAGAGAAAGGCCAGCATCTGCTGATCTCAGGGTACCACCAGGAGAATACTGCACAAGGATCTCAAGGAGTTCACTTGGGCCAGAGCCATCCTGAGGTCTCCAGTTAAAGCAGAATTGCTAAAAAGCCGTGCAAAGTGACCGGGGAAGCCAAGGGGGCTCTAGAGTCCCAACAGTTGCAATGATTAAAAGGAAAACCGATGAGCAAGAATTTACAGCATAAATCAGGCTTTCCTTAAATATTTAGGCATGCTTTAAATCAGCAATGCTGTGGTTCACAAACCATCAGAGACTTTGCAGAGACGGGGATGCATTTAAAAAAAAATAAGTCACCATTACGGTCGGCACACAGATGCAAAACTCAGGGCAGAGACAGAACTGCCTGCGTAGTGTTGGCAGGTAATAATTCAGACCCAAATACCTCTCGGACTAATTTTCTCCCCTGACTTCCTAGATCAGGGATGCAACCGCTGTTGAGTGCAAGACTTAACTTCTTTGTTAAAAAAAAATATATATAATCACACTGATACCTGGAGCATTTCTCCCCACCTTGCTGCAAAAGCCCTCTTGTGCTTCTGCAGCTTGGAACAGCCTGTGCTCCTGGCTCCTTCCCATTCCCAGGCAGTTGTCAGCTCCCCCCACATCAGCCATGAACTGGGACAGGATTTCAGAAATCATACTTCAAGCTCTTTTTGCTTGTTTTGAACTCTTCAAAGACAATGTGTTCAGGATTTTCCACCTAAAGTCCAAAGACTAGAAACATACCTGATTAAAGACACTACACTAATTAAATAAGGACAAGGGGTAACAGTTTTAAACTGAAAGAGGGGAGATTTAGGTTGGGTATCAGGAAGAAATTCTTTCCTGTGAGGGTGGTGAGCCCCTGGCCCAGGTCGCCCAGAGAAACTGTGGCTGCCCCATCCCTGGAGGGGTTCAAGGCCAGGCTGGACGGGGCTTGGAGCAGCCTGGTCTGGTGGGAGGTGTCCCTGCCCAGGGCAGGGGGGTGGGACTAGATGATCTATGAGGTCGCTTCCAACCTGAACGACTCTATGATTTTATGAAATAAGACATTACATGCTCTGTTATAGCATCATTAAAAAGAAAATTATATGGAACATCAGTAAAATACCGATAAAGCAGGGCTAAAGCTAGACATCACAACAGCAAGAGGGGTTTCTGGTGCAAAAAGGAAAGCAGAAGCCATCAAGATTTTTGCATTACAGATGCTGAGCCAGCAGCGTTCCTAAATCATGAACATTTTCAGATGTCTTTCTGTACCTTTACCTATTCCCTTTCCCCCCCTTTGCTGTAGATGCTATCACACTAGCATTTGCTTTCTGCAGGTGGGCACAAAACTGCAGGATTCTCCTCCCTGGTGCAGTCCCTCCTGAGAAGTAGGATGGGATCTTGGGAAGATGCACCTTTTTGCAGTGTAACTATAACAGATGACGGCTGGTGGTGGGAGGGAAGCAGAGGGGATTTAAGCATCAGCTGCTTCTGAGGCAGGACAAACCCACACCAGTTACATGGGAGGAGAATTTCGTGCTGCTTTGGAAGCCTTGTGCAAGGAGGAGCCCTAAGAAGTGCAATCGGTGATATTCTAGAGAGCTTCCAGGAGCACATGGGCTCACACACATCTCCCTGTCCTTTGCTGGCATTGAGTTGAGCCTGTCAGACAGCGAGGAGCCCAAAACTGGGAGAAGGCCCAGCACAAAGCTGAGGGAATCTGAACCAAGAGCTGGGATCATCTCCTGTGCTCTCATCGCAGCAGAGACAAGCGATGGAGCAAAGCACAGAGGGAGCAAAAGGAGCTGAGAGAGAGGAAGGAGGGGCAAACCAGGAGAAGGAGCCCAGGAGATGAAGAAAAGGGACATGGAGACCAGGCAAGAGGCAACAGGCAGAATGAGCAGCTTGAGCTGGGATTTATCACAAAGGGAGGCTGAGACTGACCATGGTAACTTGAGGAGCCTGTTCACCGTGGGGATCTCCACTTTGCTGTGCAGAGCACAGAGCACTGCATCACACTGCTGTTGTGAGTGCAATGACTGGGATGAAGGTCAAGCATCGGGGGTCAAGAAGGAGACAGGCTGGGGGCAGGAGGATTCCCAGGAGCCAGCGACACCCCCCCC
>VYZM01010474.1:687993-698670 GCA_013398915.1 Dromas ardeola
CCCCACTTACACAGGCGGTGGGTTACAAAAAACAGGTAAAGAGGTAAACAGGGTTCCCAGAGACTGGTTGCAGGGTACTACTGGTAAGGTTTCCCCACTTTCTCTCCCACCTTGGTCCCAACCTTAACCCAGAGTTGAGCAGAAGCTCAACCCCACCAGTTCTCCCGCAGGAGCAGTAGGTCCCCAGCTCTCATCTGCTACCAAGCCTGGAGTAGGTCAAAATTCACCCCGATGGTGTTCCATCTCTCCACCCAGCAGGGAACCAGGCTGTTTCATTTGATCATGACTAACATGGTCAAACACCATTGAGCTGAAGCATGCTAATACTATTTCACCCTCACTGTGTCCAAGAGCCCATTCCCCACCAGAGCATCACACTGAACTTGGCCCTCAAACAGCCAAGACTGCCTTCCTCTGATCTGTTATTAGGGAAGTGACAGGGACCAATGAACAGACTGGAGCTGAGAGGTGAGGCCAAAGAGATTTAGGGCCCTCTCCAGAGCTGAGATTTTTTTGAAAGACACTAAGTTTCCTTGATACTTTTGAGAATGTAAGCCTATGCTCATGTCTGAGAGTCTTTATCATTTAGCTGCTCTTTGAATCTCTTGGGAAAACTTAAATCCGTACCATACAAGAGCAACACAAGTAGGGATAAAGCAACATTTTCAGGGTTGAATTCTCCTGGAAGGCCAGGAGAAGACACAAGCTAGTTCAGAGCAGCCTCTACATGTCCTGCCACTACAGTGGCCCAGGCCATCTCCACAGACATTTCTGGTCCCTGGATTAGACCACAGCTCCTTTTCCTGGAAAGGCAGCCCACAGGCATTCCCTTGGCTCTCTTGTGCCTAGGAGCAATCCTCAGCCAACAAGACAACTTGACTGGGTCCCATCAGCAGTGACCCCCTGGCCAGGCAGCAAGTCTGCAAAAGCTAAGCATCTTATCTGCAGCCCATGCACATGGGAGGACCTTTGCAGACATGGAGAAGGGGAGCAGACTCCCCCAGAACAGATACAAACCACCAATTTCTGCAGTCAGAGCCTAGCTTGTGCAACCAGGAACTGCTCCACCAAAAAGAATCAACTCAGTTCCTTTCACTAATGGAACATAGATGGAAATAGTTTGGGTAGTTTAACACTGGAGAAGTCCAAGAGCCCCACCCCCTAGATTTAAGGCCATCCCATAACCAGAGATGAAACATCCAAGTGAGGTGATGGGAGAAGAATAAGAACATCTCTGAAAGGAAAAGCAATGTAAATAGTTGTCCTTAGTCTCTGGAGCTGCTGTGATATGGCACACCTCATCTAGCTTTCCTATTCCAGCACTACCTAGTTTGGGGGCAGCATGGAAACCCTCGGAGATGAGTGTAGGTCCTTCCTCCATACACGTCAGGATACTTTTGCAGCATGTCCTGCCCTGGAAGGGAGAGTGCTCTGGTGGACTAACCCAGGAGTGTTTGCCAAAGAGGGGCTGAAGGGAGGGAAGGAAAGGAAGAAGAAAGCATTTAATAACTCCCAAATCATTTTAAAAAATTCATTAGCTATTATTTCAGCTGTGTGACCTCCTGAAGGGACTTTCTAGAGGGCCAGATTATGCAGTCAACTACAAATATAAATAAGTATGGAAAGGGCAGAGATCACTTTGTTCGGCCAAATCATGTGGGATGTCAGGTTAAGTTTCCTGTAGGATGCATCCGTGCACTTCCAGGAGACGAGCGTGGCCCAACAGCTCCCCCAGTCTGAGGACACCTCCCCAGCTGGCGGCCATGGCACAGGCAAATGAGATATTTGTTTGGGGAGTGCTGATTTCCAAAGACTTCCCGCCAGTCCCACAGGGACAGAAGTGCATTGCATTGCTGTGAGGTTTCCAGCTGCGGTTCAAGTGGGCTGCAGCTTCAGACGTGTCGCAGATACGAGCTCCCAGCCAGGCACGCGACTCTGGGTAAGGGCCTTTAACCTTCCTCGCTGCAGCACTCCTGTTCAGGTAGGGGAGTTCCTTTCCATTTGCATTTCTTGCTTCTTCCACCTTGAAGGAAAAAGCATGTGCCACGAGAACCAGCCAGTCTCCCTGAGCCCATCTCCTAAAACTTCATTTCATTCACTTATTTATTGATGTTGATTTAACTAACTAGTGTCTTTAGGAAGCCTTAAAGTTGAGGAACTGCTGATCCCTAGAAATCTATTTACCTTTCAAGTGAGGGTGTAGTAAGAAATACAGCGAATCACATTTGCCAAGAACTGAGGAAGGTGGAATTTCAGGTGGAAGAGGCAGCTGTCTCCACAAGGTGCAATGTCTAAAACCAGAATCTCTTTGGTTATCAGTGGTATCCCTATGGCTGTGCTCCCTAATAGAAGAACACCAACTTTACAGTATTACATACACATCCATGCACACCAATATTTACCGATACGGTCAAGTACTATATTATGCCCCATCCCTGGAGGGTTTCAAGGCCAGGCTGGATGAGGCTTTGAGCAGCCTGGTCTGGTGGGAGGTGTCCCTGCCCAGGGCAGGGGGGTGGAACTGGGTGATCTTTAAGGTCCCTTCCAACCCCAACCATTCTGTGATTCTATGATTATAGGTGCACACACGTGCAGGGCAATGTGCAGCATACATATAGATATGATGAGGCACATCTGTGCCTGAGTAAGAGTGGCAACCAGAAATTTCAAAAGGAAACAGAAGCATCTTTAACTGGTAAATAGCACAGAGGAGTTAAAATTGCTTAAATTAGGTCACTACAGACATCCTATGCTCCTCCACACCTACTATTTAAAGTCTAAACATGGCATCACAGATGATCTGTGTGTTGAGTGTGGAAGCATGCACACACGCTTCTCTAAACAGAGATAGACCAATACTTCTCTATACCTTACCTGCATTCAATTTGATTTCTTAATGAGCCTTTAAAGCTGCCATCTCAATCACTAAATGTAACATCCAGCCTACCTCACTCCACAAACGTACGTCTGCAGATTTAACCTGGGGAATAAGAAACTTAAGGAAACATTTTGCTGTACTGCTAACATAAGCTGCGTGTAAAACTCAGTTGTATAGAGCAGAAAAGCTGTTCAGCATCAGATGCCGACCCAAGCAGCCAGATGAGAAGCACACCAGCAGCAACTTTAGAGCAAGCCCCTGATTCACAAGAGCACAAGTTTATCTCAGGTCTGCACATCCTAGGACAGCTTGTGAAATTCGGAGAGGAACCGCGCTGCCAAAGTCAAAGTACAAAGTCTTTGTTCTGAACAGATGCAGAGAGCTTCTCTTCCTCCCCCCCGCCGCCGCCCCCAGAAAGGAGATTGCATCAGTACCACAGTAATACAGGTTATTAGCTCAGTGGGAACCTAGCAGAGTTCAGACTCAAAGGTTCAAATAAGTCCAGCTTGCAGCTGGCAAATCTAAACAAGACCAGCCAGCTGGCATCGAGCCGAGTTATCCACACTAATTTGGCTGAAAATGTTGACTTAACCCATTCATTTAATCACCGAAATCCAAAAAAACCCCTGACAACTGGAGACAAGAAAACATACATCTGCCTTTTGCAGAATGACAGACTGGGAAAGACCATGTAAACCAATTTTCCAGAGCTTTTTCTAGGCTTCTGTGTGCACGCTGCATACAAATCAAGTTCTTGGTAGTCATTTGCTGGACTGTTCTGATTCAGCAGAGCACGTTGCACATCCTTAGTGTGTGTGCTAAATCCCACTGAAGACAGCAGAGCTAGCAGCACACGTTTAAGCATTAGGCATGCGATTAAATACTTCACTAAATGGAGACAAGCTAAGGACACACTGACTTTTTTGCTCCTTTAACAGAGAGATTTCATCTTTGCGTGTTTCTTCCTCCAGGAGTTTAAATTTGCTGGAATGAGACTGTTTGTTCCCCTTTGAAAAATAGCAGCAAGGGAGAAATCAACTTTGTTTTAGCTCTCATGAAGCCATAAACTCCAGAAGCATCATGAAAGTCTGACGTGAGTGCCCTGAAGTGGATAGCTTATTTATGGGAAAGAAACACGAAGCAGCAACACAGAAAGCTGGTAGACAGCAAACAGAACACACCACCTTCGGTGTCCACTCCCAGGCCACTGATGCACATAAAATTTTAATTTAATTAGTTAGTCATTGCAGAGGAAATTAAAACCCTCAAAGACGTTAGTTTATGGGAGTGCAGGCCCTTGGAGCAGAGCAGTGGGATGGGCAGCTCTCATCCTGGGGAGCTCAAGGCACCGTCCAGGCTGGAAACGTGTTGCTAAAGGAGCTGTGACTAAGACCATTCCCTCTCCTGCTTCCCGTTACTTGCTCACCCAGCATCACCCACATCACAGTTTCAGGAAAGCCTGTAAAGCAGCCGGCCAACCTCAAGCTGAGCAATGATGCTGGCCTTGTGAGTCTTGGAAAAATGAGTGATTCACAGTTGCTCAGAGCCCGGACAGGGACTGGCCGTTTACTGCTGTCTCCTCAGGAGACCACGCGCCTGAAGTAGGATAGCAACATCAGAAACCGCAAAAATAAAGATAAAATATTTCACCCATGACCAGGCCCAAAGAAGATTCACGGGTGCTGTGCTATTGCCCTCCTCTCCAGAAAGCCCTACCGTTACCTTAACTGGGAGCCCCTCCAGTAGCCACTGCAGCCCAAGGTGGCTTGCACAGAGGTGAAAACCAACACAGACGTTCACACATTTGTTCAAGCAGAGTCAGGCGAGGCTTGAAGCAAAGCAAAGAAGACCACGCTGAAGCATAGCATAGCATATTCAAACAAACAAAAACCAAAACCCTCTGCAGACTCCAAAACCCCTTCTAGCCGTGCAAATAACCTTACCTCCTGCCACTTGTCCTGCAAAGGTCCCCCGATGGAAAGTAGGGAAAGCAGGGAGTCAGCTTTGAGAAGAGACTGGCAAGGAGACAGAGGGTGGCAGAGCTGCTTAGAAACACCGAGGTGGGGGAGGAAAGGGCTCATTAAACTAAAGAGCGGCAGCTGGATGAAAGGACTCAGACTGAAATCTAGAGAGCTGGGGTCGAACACAGGCAATGCCATCTGCATGGAAGTTGAAAGCTGTAAAGTTTGTGAGAAGGATTATGCAGCGCAGTACTTGCAGTAAAGGCTGGGAGAAATGGCTTAAGAGAGATGCAGGACGCAGGATGGCTCTCGCCAGGCTTGTGTCTATGCTACTGTAGCCATCAGACCATGGAAGACAGAGGGAAAGAGCCTCTGGGCACTAGCAGATAATGAACACAAAGCAAGCTGTGGTCTACCAGCATGCAGCACTTATTCAAAGTCGCTGTCATCGTTTCCAGTGGCACAGTGTTGGCATCAGTACAGGGTGCCCAAAAGGCAAATGCAGCTGTCCTGGTGTGCAGCAGGGCTCCTGTCCTGAGCTGTGCTTGCCCCAGCTCCGCACGTCGGCCAGTGGCTTTCTCTGGAGCACGGCATGGTTAGCATCACCTGCACGCACTGGAGTGCCTTACTCGACACCAAGTAATCCTTACCCCGGTGGGATTTTTTGGTGTATAAAAATGTAACTCCCTCTGCATGAGGGCAACACCCTGTAACCCTGCGTATTTTAAAGAGTCGGACTATTCTTGCCGTAAAAAAAAGATCAGAGTAACTTTATTGACTGCAGTGGAGTTAAGCCGGTTTATTCCAAGTGAGAATTTGGCCCCTTGACTTCAATGAAGCTGTGTTGATTAATCCCAGATGGAGACCTGGCCTGGTACAATCCCCTCCAAAAGTCCTGGGAGATTAGTAACACGCAGGCTGAATCACCGCCGTTACTCAGAGCCTGGGCGGTTATCAAAAACCTGCACCTGCCACCACGTGAAACGCTGCCGGGGTTGGGGTCAAGCAATTGCCATCGCCGACTTCAGGGACCAGGGTGTGGTGAGCAAGGGCACATTCTTCAAACGCTGCCTCATGCGAGGGGGAAAGATGCCAAAGTAGCACCCTTCCCTCTGCAAACGCCTGGGGACATCACCCAGGATGCGAGTCCCAGCTCTGCCAAAGGCCAGGCATGGTGACATTGAGCACGCCGGGCAAGGAAGCAGGGGAATCTGCTTCTTCACATTCGGGCCTTTTTGTGATGCTCTGTAAAGATCCTGAAGTGTAAAAAATTGAGGATTAAGTCCCCCAGGCTTCAAGAAATCTGCCCCAGCATCTGTTTGCCAATTTTGAAGAGCAAACAAAACTTCATGCGGTAAAGGGAAAACCTTCTTCCCTACTCCAAATGCAAAAATACCCTTCTTTTTTCAACAATCAGCTCAAAGTCTTCCTCAGGGCAGGCAAAGTTTTGTTTCCCAGTGTTATAGGCACAAGCGCCATACTTCTTGCAGGGAGTGAATCCACTGAAAAGTAAAATCTGCTGCCTTTCACAGCAGTTCCTTTACACACACACACACACATTTGCCCATAGAGAGACGGTGAAGCTGCGCCATGTGTTGCAGTGTGGAGAAGCACCAGAATAAACCAATTCAAAGGCGGATTTTGGTGGCTTTTTGGGTGGTAGAAATGCAGAGTGGACGGTACATAGCCCGTCTTCCCAGCACATTAATCACGCAGAGGCATTATTCCCAACAATAGGATGCCATAGAGTTTCTATAGCATCTATAGGTTTTCTATAGCATCTATAGAGTTTCCCCTCTATTTGCTTGGAGGTTGCATCTCGCAGGTCAAGGTGACAACAGAAGGGCTGGGCGTTGCGTGCAGAAGAGGCACGGCATCACCGTTGGGAAGAAAGAAATGCCTCAGCTTTCAGTTCACTGGCTCCAGCTCTGCCTTCTAAGCGTTTCTGAAGTCCGGCATCTGGAGCATGATGTAATCTGAAGATTGATCAGCAGCAGCACATGTACAGCTGCGCACATCTGGCCTACAGGTGTTTCAGCTGCCATTTGTCACTGACTGTATCGAACATTACAAAGCACCCCAAGTTCGTAAGGCAATGCTACCTGTCCCGCGGATTGTTCACAGAAGCCCGCAAAATGCCATTGGTTTTATGCAAACTGTCTCTGCTTTTTAGTGGGCGGCCCCGGGTTTTTTTGGTAGTTGTTTGTTTGTTTTTTTTTTTTTTTAAAGTAAGGGGTTTAAACCATAGATGCTTTTAAAGCAGGGTTGTTTTTGTTGTTATTAATTCCACTGGCATTAATCCGCACAGTTGAGTCAGTCATAATGGATGGCTGCTATCATCCACTTGCCGATTTGCTCTTAGTAGTCAACGTCATGACAGAGTCTTTGTGCTGCACTAATGAAAAAAAGCTGAGGCTGTTCCTCCTTGTGCTCAGCGATGTACAGATAGAGCAAGACTTGCTCTCAAAGTACCTGATCTAAACAGGGCAGGGACAGGTGAAGTGGGGAAATGGGCAGGAAAGGTCTCATCCATGGGGCAGGACCTGCTGGTGCCCAGCCCTGGAACCAGAGAATGATTCCTGCAGGGATGCTGCTGCTCGTGAGGTTTGCAAACTGCAGCTGAGTGCTTGCTGCACACAGGAAAAATAAGGAGAGCGAGGAAACTGCTGGCTGAGCTGGCCAGACCCAAAGAGTTCCCTTGGAAAAAGAATAAAGCAGCAGATGTGTATATATATTTATTTTTAGAGAAGGTGTTTTTCTTTGAATTTGTATTATTTTGGCAGGAACGCAGTGGGAGGAGAAAAAGTTTCCCTTTGTCCAATACTCTCTACTATTCTAAAATGGGGTGGAGGCAGAAGGGTATTTTTACAGCTCATTTCGTATCTCAGTTGTGTTTATCCCTGCAGAGGCGGACAGGGACCAGACACATTTCCCACTGAGTGCCAGCATTGTCAGAGCGTGCCGCGCACCATGCTGCATACGGCGCCAGCTGCCCTAAGCCACTGTCTTCACATATTCCCAAGAGGAAGAAGAACCATGTTCCTATTGATATTTTCCTCCCAGATAGTCTCAATCAGCCTGCAAGAACTTGTTTGTTCCAAACGCCAATGTATTTCCATTTCCAAACAGCTTAGCGCAGATACACCGTCAGTCATTATGGCATAAGTCATTAATCTGGAGTAGGTCACGCAACTGTCTCCTGAAATAAATTAAGCCTTAGCTTGCAAGCTGGATTTGTGCAGGGTAAGATTCGCACGCGTCTTGTGCTGTGAGCATCTCAGCAGAAGCGTGTGGCCATCTATAACAACTTTGCCCTCCTTACCTGATTTCTACGTAACATATTTCCACCGCTTCGGCGCTGCTTTGGGTGTGCGTTTCAGGCAGGGAGAACCAAATGCCTGCCCAGAATTGCTTGTGGTCTGGCAGCTGGAGCCCATATTGGTCCGAGAAGCCCAGAGGCCAGAGGATGGGGGACTCATGAGGCAGAGGAAGACGTGAAATGACTGCTCTCATCCTTAGAACCAGTATCATCAGCTTCAGAGACACTCTTCAAGGACAGGTCTGCGTTTGTGCTACCTCTCCTCCCTAACCCCATATATTTCACTTGAGCTCCCCAAGAATATCTCATTCTCTGCCCTTTTTCCCCCTCTCCCTGCTCCTTTATTCCACACCTCTCTTGTGCAAACCCAGGCTCGTGTGTGAGTGTCTCTGGGGAGGGAAGATGAGCCCAAGGAAACAGCAATGGGCTTTCTCTGCTACTCCATTAGCCAGGAGAGATGGTGATGGCCGGCTCCCTCCTGTCCTTCTTTGCCCCCAGCCACTGGCTTTCCCTGACTTGCCCTTTCATGGGTCAGGAGATGCTGGTGGTGTCCCCCAGTGCTTGCTCTTCTGAGCCACCCATGAGGCAGCTGGGCAGAGCGGAGGACAGAGCTTGGTCCTTCCAAACGTCGAAGCAGCTCTGCTTTTTCCTGCTCCAGCTGCCCATTAGCAGCTTCCACCCTTCAGCAATTTCTAGCTGCGCTTTCAGTGATGTGCTGCCAAGATTTTAACAAGGGGCTCCCACAAACCTACCTCCTCCTCCTCCTGCTGTGACGGACACCACTGCCTCAGAGAGGCCAATGCCTGGGCTGTGGAGGAGGGCAGGGCTGGGAGAAATGTTCCTTTGTGGGGGCTCCTTCCTGTTTAAAGCCTTTTTTTTTGTTGTTGTTTAATTTTCTGGCAAGGGAAGGATACAGCACCTTGGAGCAAACATTACTAACTGCCCAGAGGTTGCTGCGGAGAGGCAGGACATAACACAGAAACTCTGAGTGTCCCAGCAGCAAAATGCTTCCTTGCAGAGCTCTTGCTTCTCTTCCCTACCACGAGGCCATCCCCAGGCGATTGATTTTATCTGGGCTAAGGCAATCAGCCACGAGCCGAAATGCCGAAGAAGTGGCTTTCTCTAGGTGTTTCGGGGCAAGTTTTTCCACAGGAAGTTGAGCCCACAAGTTTCTGGGAGTGGTGGAGGTCACCTTGGCTTTCTGACGTTGATGGGCACAGGCGAGCTGTGTGGAGACGCGTTGGGGCAGAGCTGGTTTCCAAGGAGCTCTGAGCTTGCAGGTATCTCGCAGCTTCAGGATGGGACTGCACTAGCCCTTCAGCTTCTCTCTGTGGTGAGCATCTCCCTCTTCTTCTCCAGTGGAAAGGGACTAAAGCCCCAAGGAAAGCCCAACAGCCCAGGTATCAGAGCATGCAGAGGTGTTGAACTAGATTGTGAGGGTCGCAGCCTCCTCTGGTGCTGGAGACATCTCTTTTGCTCCAGATGGCTTAACCTTGCAGAGGTACGGCTGGAGCTGGAAGAATGGGAAAGCTCATTTTCCACCTTTAAATACAAACTGGGAGCAAGAAGGTCAGCTGTATGATAGATAACAAAATAGTAAAATATAGTTAAATGCTGTCAACTAACTGCTGATTGATACGTTAATAGATAAACCCATGGATTATAGATTAATAAAGCAGTTTTGAATACAGGCCATTCTGGTAAACACTGCAGTGTCAACCGCGCTGGATCCATGCAAGCAAATGGCATCACGCACTTCTAAAATGTCAGTTTTCTATATTTTGTGACATATGTTTTTTTAATTGAAAAAATAATCTGTTAAAAAAGGAAAGAAAAAGTAAAGTGACAAATATATTGCAGCGTTGTTAAACTGGACTTGAACACTTGACAGGTCTGGCAGCTCTTCCAGGACAGCACGCCCTGACATCTACTCTGGAGACATAATGTCTACTTAGATGGGTGGCCACGGGCACCAATGAGCTTTTCTGCAGCAGAGTGAGGGGGGGGGCGGGGGGAAGGATTTAAAGCAAGATTGTTCGGTCGTTATTTCAATCAATATTGGCTGCTTGCTGACATTAGATTTATTTTGAAAAAAAAATTGAAGCAGTCCACTTCTCTCTGCTGTGGGTAGTTATTTATGAAAGGAGCACTCACGAGTGCCCCAGATTTATTTCAGCTGTGGGTGAGGAACTGTCTTTGGCGGTTGGTGTGAGTGAGCCATTTACTTTTCTCGACAGTGGGCAGGATGGGCTGGAGAGACAGAAACAGGCTTGGAGGGAGGAGAAAAGGCTCAAATCTCCTTTTTCTTATGCCACATCCCCACCAAATGGCTAGTTACGCTGCCGATAACAAACCGGGGAGCTGCCGGACGCAAGGAGGATGTTTTCTCTCGGACCAGACACAGGCAGATAAATCCTCCAAGGTCTGAAAAGCCCGGGGTAAATTAGATTAGAGACTTTCCTCTAGACAGCGAGGGGTACGTTTGGTGATAGCGGCGGGGGGGGGGGGGGCGGGGGCTG
>VYZM01010474.1:698692-744066 GCA_013398915.1 Dromas ardeola
TGGGGATGGGGGCGGGGGGGGGGGGCCTGCGGCTCAGGAATGAACAACTGCGAGGGATATGTTTTTAAATGGTTTCCCAGCTGTAAGATGCACATAATTGTGGCTTTCCTTCATCTGGGAGACTTCAAGAGCGGATGGTTGATAAGGGTTCATACCAGCAAAGGCAGAAAAACACAAGGCAGGGTATCTGGTTTCAGTCTGTCCGTACCCGCAGCAGTAGATCTGATTTTGGCCCTCTCTCCCACCCTGCGTGTACACAATTATCTGAATTCCTTTCTCCGCTGCTTCCTCCCCTCTGAAGCCTTGCAGACTGGCCCTGTTGCCTTTTCTATTGCTTGAGGGATTGACCGCGCATTCGGGCTTTCTCCTTTCCTGGCCCGTGGAGGGGTCTGTGCCACGGCCACAAGGACCAGCACTCCCCCGAGGGCAGAAAGCAACCACAAGGATGGGAATTTATTCCCCATCCCCATCTTTTTAGCCTTTCATGGTGGGGAATGCCCTAAAAATCAAGGGATTTCTGCTTTTTTAAGATGCCGGTCCTTTGTGCCTCAGTTTCCCCTTCATGTCTCACCTCTACTGCTGGTTCTGGTCATGTTCAGAAAGAGATGCCCCAGCCCCCTGCATTGCCTCTGGGCATCCCCAGGGACTATTTCACAAGCAAATACGAGCTGGTTTCCCAGGCAGGTGTGTGGGCAGCAAGGTAGATGCCGGTCAAGGACACAACTGAAGTGTTGGTGCCCCACTTCACGCTGCCAATGCTGTGTTTTCCCCCGCACAGGCAGCCTGTTGCAGTGTGGTCAATGGAAAGGGGGAGCCTTTCCGAAATGCCAAATGGTTTTCCGACATACAGCTCTCCATCCCTCTTAAGGGTTGCCACACGCTGTTTTTTCCCGCAAGGGAGGGCACGTGCTTACCTGCTTGCAAAGAGCCCGCTGCTGATAAGCAATATGATACATTTCCCAAAAAGTTGCATTTTTGCGCCATGCAAATCACAAAAACGTTTTAAATTTCAAATACACGTTACTGTCCATTTTAGGTGTGGGGGGACAGCTGACAACTCTATAAGATGATTTGAGAATAATCCTTTGGTAGAGACCCCGTCAACGCCGGCAGCGACCGTAGCTTTATGTACACACTGTACGCAGAAGAGCATATCCCTTCTTCCTTTGACTTTGCCCTAACAATATTTGAGCATATATTAAACCATGCTTAAACGTGAACAAAAAATGTGCAGGTAGAGTTTTCCCACCCTTAAACAGCACAGAGACCCATGTTTCCGTAATCACACTTAAAGGTTTGGCGAATTCAACTGAAATTCTCCATGTGTTTTCATTCGGGGTTTAGCCTTTTTGATACAGGTTATATGTAGAAATTTCAGCGTGGGAGTTGCAGAATTGAAAAGCCTTTGAAAGGTCTTTTGGTGTAACTCTGGCATCACTTTCTGATATCCAGTTTTGACTGACAAAGCAAAAGCTTCTCTACAAACTCTAAAAAGAAGTGGGGTTTCCTTCAGCTCTGGAGCAATGGCTCTCGTTTCGGGTGAAGCAGGCGGAGGGAGGAGAGCATCAGGTGAAGAGGATCCTTTGTAGAAGGGCTCAGGGGGTTTGTGGGTATGGCAGGAGAGAGGCAAGGCTGCATGCATAGCCTGTGCTTGGGCACACCTTAACTTCAGCTTGACACCAGGTCCTTCTTCAGGCAGGAGAGAGGCAAGAGGCATCCCACCTGCCAGGGTGAAGGAGATATGCTGGTTGGCTAAAGTTTGGCCAGCTACTCTGCCAGGAATACATTTCACCTAATCTAGGTGGCAGGTTGGCCCGTGTACATCCCAACCTGCTGGTCTGGAGACCAGAATCACAGAATGGTCGGGGTTGGAAGGGACCTCTGGAGACCATCCAGTACAACCCCCTGCCAGAGCAGGGTCACCGTAGAGCAGATGGCACAGGAATGCGTCCAGGCGGGTTTGGAATGTCTCCAGAGACGGAGACTCCACCACCTCTCTGGGCAGCCTGTGCCAGGGCTCTGCCACCCTCACAGGAAAGAAGTTCCTCCTCATGTTGAGATGGAACTTCCTATGGTCAAGTTTGTGCCCGTTACCTCTTGTCCTGTCACTGGGCACCACTGAGAAGAGCCTGGCCCCATCCTCCTGACACCCACCCTTTAAGGATTTATAAGCGTTGATAAGATCCCCCCTCAGCCATCTTTTTTCCAGACTGAAGAGACCCAAATCCCTCAGCCTTTCTTCATAAGACAGGTGTTCCAGTCCCCTAATCATCTTGGAGGCCAGCTCCAAGCCAGCTCCTGGCAGCCACCAGCTCACCTCCAGCCCAGCACATCTCTGCTGCTTCACGGTGGCTGCAGGCTTAAAGGTGCTGTGATAAACACCAAGCCAACATATCTCCTCATGCTTCCTGCCTTAGGTCTCCTTCACATGACGCACAGGAACACTCAGCCCGTGCATAGTCGGAAGGCGATTTGGGGAAGCTCAGAACTAGGTCGAAACAAACTTAATTTCCTCCAGGTCCAGGTGGGATGAGGCTTTGCAAGCCAGGTGATTTGCATATGGCCTTTCAGCTTTCCACCCACCGCCGTCCTAGCCTCCAACACACAGACACGGGGAAGCCTTCAGCATTTTTGGAGCGTGGCTGTTTCCCACTTTCCCCATGGTCCAAAACAGCTGGACCGTTTTCCCCCGGTCTCCTGAAAACAAAAACAACGACAAGAAAGAGGAATCACCGTTGGGCATGGAAAATGTTCAGCTCAAGCAGCATAAGTTTGAGAAGGTTTGGAGCAGATAAAAAGCCACGGGATGCTGGAAGGCAAAGCGTACAAACCTGACCATGACTGTTAAGACTGATAGTTGCCATATGCTTTTTTAAAGTGGTCGTTCCCAAGACAGCTGGGAGCCATGGTCCCTGGTTCACCAAACTCAGGAATGAGCAAGGTTAAGGCGTGAACTGGGGGGTGTTTGGCAGCGAGCATGTCATGTAGGGATCCTGCCCACAACAATGACAACCTCTGCCAGATTAGGTGATTTCTGTGTCCCCAGCAAGACCTTCCTGGGTGTCTGAGACCTCTGCACTTCAACCTGCCACGTAGGTCTTAACAGGTCCACATGGCTGGCAAATCTGGGGTTGAGTTGGGTCATGGAGGTGGGGAGAGAGGAGCACGGGATGCTGGCAGGAGCCCAGGTTGCCTGCCATGAGTTGCGTCCAGCCCACCGTCCTGGTAGCCAGGCGAGACAGAGCTCTCATGGCCAGAAGTAATCCAAATTCAGATTTTCTGGCCTGAGAATCAAGATGCTGGGATTTGTCCTCCCCTCCAGCTTGGCATTTCCTAATCTAAAAAAGAACAACCCGATTTCTGGAGCTGCTTGCTTTGGCATTTGAAAAATTCACGCCAGCCCATGCTGACCTTTTCTCTCCGAAGGCACGGGGGCCGACACGTGCGCCCCCAAGTCACGTTTTGCATTGTTCGCTGTTGTTTTTCCCCATCCCGGTGCCTACGGGGCAGGATGCACGCAGCGCTGGTGCGGCGGGCGGGCGGGCGTACTGGGGCTATGACATAATGCAATAACCAAAGTAGCTGCATTTATTTATTTTGAAAAAAATATTAAGGGCAGCTGCTACTTAGTGCCGACTGAAAAGTTTTATTGATTTTCTAAAGCAGGAGCGTCCCCTTTTGTCTTGTAACCCAGCGTTGCTTGAACCCAGTAGTTGGAGCATTCCAGAATAACTCATCTACATCACATTTTCCTCTTCTTGATAAATATATAGAGGCTCTCCAGCCCTGAAGGTACAAACCTGGGTAACAACCAGAGAGGTCACTGCCTGACACGCTTGCTCTGCCCTGTCTTGCTCAGGCGTTATCTCCGAGTAGATCCAATTCAACAGTTGGATCTCCTTCCCCATTCACCCTGTAACATGCCCGTAACATCTTACCAGCTATTGCACAGCACCTAGCACAATAAAACCTTAATTAACAGTATGGATGAGGACCAGTGATAGCCCGAGTAGGCTTTTGTTGTATCTTTCCCTGTATTAATCCTTTCTGGTTATTCTCATTTTGGAAGGATGAGTTTCGAGACAGTGGCGCTGGGGATCTCCAGCAGAGTTAGTTTGGCGCTTTCTCCTGGGCTGGTTTAACATTTGCTTTCTTGGTGCCGTGTTTGTTTCCCAAGGAGGTAGATCACAGAGCCCTTTTGCCGCCCGTGCCCAGCAATGCTGCCTGCTCCGCTCGCGTCCCACCTCCTCACCCCAGGCAGCCCCACCACGCGCCAGCCTGCCTCGCGGCTCCCCGCTCCAAACCTCCACAGCCTGCAAAAAAAAAAAAGCAGCCCTTGAAGTTAACATCCCGTTAAAATGAATGTGGGGGATGTTTAAAGAGCAGGCGCAGGCTGGGGAGGAAGACTTCAAAGGAGGCAGCAGGGATGGTGACAAAGGCAGGAGAGCTGCCGGGACAACGTGGTGGGGAAGCTGGCCGGGACCGCCAGGGCAGCCAGCCGTGGGGTCGGTGAGGAGCGTGCCCACTGGTGTAACTTATAAGAAAGTTGTTATTGCAATTCAAACTCCTTTCAGCAAGGATGCTCGGTTAGAAACCTCACCCACTCCGGGGGTGCCTGAAGGCAGCATCCTCAGCCCGCGAGCAGCGTGCCCTGCACTGACCCACTCAGCAGGGCTGGGGGCTCGGCTCTGCCCCATGCTGGCTTGCACTTCCCCAAGTCGAAGGGCAAGTGGGGAGAAAAGAGTCTATAAACTTCTCGGTGACAGCCGCAATCAGTACCAGCTGGCGCGGGGCAAGCACCTCTGCGTGCCGCACCACGCCGCCGCCAGCACCCCTCATCCCCCCACCTCGCTGCCTGACCCCAGCCCCAAACACAAGGCAAGAAGGTGGGCCAGCACCTTCCTGGTAGGGAATTTGGCTGGCCAAAGCCCACGTGGAGGAAGAAAGGCTGGCCCCAGGGGTAGAACCATTTTTTTTTAATCTTCCCAGCTTTAAAAGAAGTTGAAAAAGCATCCTTAAAAAAAAAACAAAAACAAAAACAAACAAAAAAAACCAAAAACCCCAGAAAACCAACCAAAACCAAAACCAACAAACAAACAGTTTTTCTGCATTTCCCATTTCATTTGCACTCTTGGCCATGTTATGGAAATTATTTCAATCCCTTTGTAACCAAAACCAACCTAATCCTATATAAGCGAAGACCTTGGGGACCTGTTACGAAGTTTCCTGCAAGCAGGGCTGTGCTCTTGCTGACACCTTACATCAAGCCAGCAGCTCTTGAATCTCATGGTTTCCATGCTGTGCCCTTGAGCTGGGGAATGTTCCTTATGGGCTGGGGAAATGCTCCTAAAGCAAGGCAAAAATAGAGCAGCAAGCCCTAAATTCAATGCATAGAGGAAACTGCATGGGACCCGCAATACAGCAGTGCGTAACAACTATATTCTGTCTTACAAGCTGCAGGGTAAGAGAAATGCTTGGAAACTATGTTCAGCAGAGAGCTTCACCATATATCATCTCTCAGTACAGATACTGTAATCACGCATTTTTAAAATATAGTGTTATTCCCTTCAGCAATACCTTGGAGAATCACAAGGTGCCTTATGGGCACCAGTTGGTAAAATCCCTCAGGTGCTGTAGGAGAGGAAAGGATGTACTGCAATTTCCCAGCCAGGGAAACAGAGGCACAGGTCTCAGAGCAATTACATGGGAAACCTGTGCGAGAACTGGGATTAAAATTAAGCTCTGCAAGGTCCTGCAGTGCTACCACACCAGCTTAGTCCCAGGAAGAAACTCCCTCCCTCCCAAATCAACCATGGGCTTTGCTGCTTTTTTAAAGAATAAGTCCAATAGATTCATACCTCGTCATTCAGCTGCCATAGGAAACCCTCAGCTATTCCTGCAGGAGCGCATCAGGAAATCCATGGGTCCGGCAAGCAGGAGCAGAGCTGAGAAGTGTCACGGGAGTAGCCATCAGCTGAGTGCCTTGGCAGGCTTTGTCGAACACCTTGCTGAGCCCCTCTGGGATTAAAGGATCGTAAACATGAAGCACAAACTTGGGTGGGTCCATTAAAGAACAAAATCGTTATGGTAAACCTCTCTAATTTAAGAGGAGACAGAGCCAAAGGGCCCCGTTGACTCACTTTATAGCTCCCGAGGGCAAGTGGGACCATGCCTCCCCTTCTGGTGTACGATGAGTTGGGGGATCACAGCCAGCCCTTCTGGGGGCCCAGGCACAAGGCACTGGGTTTACTGGGACACTTCAAGGTAGGCCCTCCAGAAACAAGGAGGAGGCAGCCACCGCGAAGGGTCTGGCTACAGCGGTGTGGCAGCACTGAGTAGGGGAGGAGGAAAGACCAGCCCACAGGTTTTTTGGGGTGTTATCCCTCTTCCTCAGCCAGGAGCTGATCCTCCTTCCCCCTGCAAGACTCAAACTGCAGTCAGCAAGGACCAGGTTTCTGACATGAGGATCACAAGCCAGATTCGGAATATAATTTCTCCAATTTCTCCCCTCAACTTATTAAGCTCCTCATAGGATGCTGCCAGGTTTTTAGCACAGTACTCCTCTACTTGAGTGACCTGGAGGGGGCCACTGAGGAGGAACAGATTGGGTGCAGACATCACACATCTCATCACTTCTCTGCCCGCAGTGGACGTGTTTCCACACATCCCACCATGCAAAGCGTGCCCCTCATGCAACACGCAGATGCCCACCTCCTTCTGTTACCATTTATGTGTTTTCAAAATTGCTACTTAAACACAGATTTTTTTTTTTTTTTTTCAAAAGCAGTCAGCATGCAACATCCCAAAAGTCCAGAGAAGAAGAAACGGAGGGAGTAGGTCACACAGGGGGTGGTTCTCATCTTGTGCACTTCTTTCCTTCCCTCGTGCTGACAGACTGGGTCTGTGAATGAGCGTGTTTTACCTTTTGGTGTGGATCTTATACAGAATATGTGGTAAGAAAAAACAGCAAAATGTTACATGAGGTGTACTGAAAAACAAGTACATGTCAAGATGGGGAGAATAACCCCTTCGTGGCCAGGTATAGCAGCTTCCTTTGGGTGACCTCTGGCTCTGGTCATAATATTGCTCCACCAGCTGAGACGGGCTGCTTTGAAGGGCAATAGATAGTCACAGAAAATAGTAGTGGAAATAGTTTACCAGGTCATCGTGTCCTGCCAGGGCTGATAAACCAGACATTAGCCAAAGCGATGGCTGAGCAGCAGCCACTTCTACCCACCATGACCCTGGTCCTGGTGCCCTGTGTGGGATGGGAAAGGATGGGTTAAGCCCTGGGAGCATGGGAGGGGACCTGGCAGAGCCATGCCAGAGCCCTGGGGCACTGAAGCGCTCATTCACCTCGCCATACCCGGGAAGTCAAAACACCCGGTTAGCACCGAGCTGCCGTGAAATTCCCATTTCTCCAGTTGGCCAGAGCCAAAAGATCTGCTGGAAACCAGAAAGGACCAGTGGAAATGAGATCCTGCCCTGCAGCAGCAGCCAGAGCAGGGCATCTCACCCGGAGTTAAAGACCTTGGCTTGCAAATCGCCAGCTTTGCTCTAAGAGCGGCTTTGTGCTGACCTCTCCAGTCTTGGGTGGGATTTAAAAAAATCAGTGGAAATAGATCAGCTTGGTATTGCTTTCTACCTGGTTTCACCTTGTTTCTACACGGCAGCTAGGTTCAGAGGAGAGCAGGGCACAGCAATACGTCGTGTGGCTGGCAGCGAGCATCCTCCGCTCCTCCTTCTGCTTGCTGGAAAAAATAATTTAAAAAAAAGACTATGAGAAAATCGCTCCATAGCATCTTTCTCCTGCCTGTATTTTATTTTCCTTTTCTGAGTCCCTCCCTGGCTAGGGCTGCGGCAATGACAGCATTAGGAAAGGGCCAGCCTGTCGTCGGTCAGACGTGCGCATACACAAACCACCGCCACTCGCACACACCAAGCAGTTAAGTTTTCCTAAGTGGTCCCGGGCAGCCTGTCAAGTCCCAAGCTCGTCTGCAGAATGTGGTTGTAATTAGATAATTAATAACTTTGAGAAGGAAAGGAAAGGAAATAAGCTAAATGGAAGCTTTCCTTAGCGGGAGGAAATAATTATATCTGCTTTTTGATATATGAGCTGAGGTGGCTTTCTGAAGGCAGAAACAGCATCTTGCCTGCAAAGCCATCCCTCCCCCAAGTTAGCTGGGGTCTCCCATGGGCACTGCTGGGTCACAGAATTTGTCCCACCAGCCCACAAATGAGCAGCAGCAGGTTGCAGCAGATCAGAGGCAACCCCGCAGGTAATGGGGCTCCCCAGCGTGTCGCTGCATCTTGTCACCTCCTGATAAATGGGGCAGAGGAGAGACGGTACGCAGGGCTGGCTCACCGGGAACCACGTGGAAAACAAGGGTTCAGCACAACATCCCTCGGGGATGGAGAGGCTGCTGTCAGCGTACGGACTTTTTGGTGGATGCATTGTTCCTGCCTATGGGTTTACCATTTCACAGTACAGTGCAAAAAAAGGCTGCGGCATTACCAGACTCTGAACTCAGGCTGTACATACAAGTCAACGGAATTGTTAAGTTTAGGTTGACTATTTTGTTGTTGGTTTTGGATACGCTTAGATATTGCACAAATATGTTACCCCAGGATGTATTCATCTCCAGCAGGGTTTGCCTGATTTTGCAGGAGGAGCCGAGAGTCACTGGGGGTGGGGTTTCTAAAGCCCATCTCAGGTACCCGAGCATCCGATGGATCGCCCGTTTCACTTGCTTAAGGGTCATCGAGGGTTGCTCCCCGTGCGTTGGATCTTGCCCAGCTGCCGGATTAACTGCGTGCCTCCACGCTGCTGGGAGCAGGGGCAGGTTTCAAGACATAGTGACGGGTGCTCATGAACCACAGCCTTGATTTGTAGGGGCAAAGAACTTACCAGACAACATGTCTCAGAAAGATGTCCTGTATTGGGTGTATTTATTTTTCTTTTCTTATTTTTTTTTTCCTTCTCTCCAGACTGTCCAGTGTCTGAGACTGAAGTGGAATTGGGATGTATCCAAGTTTGTAGCTTCTGAAACCTTAACAACCTCAAGTAAACTGGTCCAAAAGACCCCTCTTGACCTCCCTGGCTCTGAACTCTTGCGGAGCACTTAGACTGAGCAGAAAACAGCACCGAAGCTAACGGGCTGAAACTTCGCAACATCTCTCCCCAAGCAACTGACCAAAGAGAAAGGAGAAGCAACATTCCTGGTTGTTCGTTCTTGTTGGGTTTTGTGTGTGTCTGTCTGTGTGTTTGGTTTTATTTCTAATTTTTTTTTTTTTTTCTGAAAAATCTTAATTCAGGAATACATTTAAGAAAAATCTTTGGGTTCGGATTTTATTTCCCCTTAGCTGTATCCTTTTTCTTTTTTTATTTTTTTTGTCTAATTTTTTAAAACTCAAAACCTGATTTCTTGTACAGTAATGTCAAAACTGGACCAAGGCTCTCAGAAAAAAAAAAAAAAAACAAACAAAAAACAAAGGAGAAAAAAGCCCACTGTGTCCCCAGCTCCCTGCATGATTCGTTTCAAGTACAGCCTGGATTACAGACTGCCCTCCACACTCTACCGCCTCTTCCTTATTGCTCCATGATTTGTTACTGCTCACCGCCCCCCCTCTTTTTTTTATTTTCATTTTCTGTTCCAGTGTATATGTTGCTTATTTGTTTTATTTATTGAGATATTTTTAACGAGCTAAGAGACTGCAATGTCGCTGTGTATACTGCTTCTCTTGCCAATAAAAATAAAGATGTCATGCAGCTACCAGGGGTATGAGATTTACGTTCTTGACTGCACAGCTCCGGGCAGAAGCTGAGCAGCTTCCTTGCACCCCGCAATGTTTCGACACCCACCGATTTGGCTAAAAGGTGTTTCCCAGGTAGTGACGGGGTGCAGGAGGTACGAGCATTGCTTGTCCGGGCTGATGCTGCCTGCGTATACCAGGAGTAATTGGTTATTTACGTGCACCCTGGCCAAAGGAGGAGGCACGCATCTCCTCAGCCCTGTGGTCTCCGATGCACTGCTCGAGTGACTTCTGCTCTCAGCAGATCCCGTTATTAAGCAAAATGCAACATATCTCAGTACGTCTTCAGACCCACAGGTCTGCACCCTTGCCTTCAGCTAGAATAACAAGTTGGTTTCCATCACACTTGCTGGTGGAAACGCTCAGGGCAAGCGTTTCTCAAAGAGAAGAGGGGTGCGCGAATGCGCGGCGATGGAAAAGCTGTGCCCATGACCCAGAGACATATTGTGCCCAGAGGAGATGAATAACCCACAAAAGCCAGTTGCATTACAGAAACGGTCACCCAGAGTGGCTGATCTGCTCCTCCTTCCTCCTTACCTTCCATCCTGAGAGCGAACGCTGGTGCGCTCTGCTAGTGTTCTCTAACCTCCCTCTGCTGCCTCGCAGAGCCCTGTCAGACCCTCAGTCATACACATGCTGAAGCCAGGTTTCAATTTCCAGGTCATAAATAACATGTTTTAAAAGAATTCATTCTGAAAAAAAAAAAAAAAAAAATCCTTTAAAGAACAATCTCTGTGGATCTGGAAACATGGGGCTAAATTATCCCAAATGACCTTTTGTTCTCCCGCTCTTTCCCTGCTGGATTAACAACAATTCTGGTCAGCAACGCCAAGGTGACAGAGAGAGTTTGATTAAAGGGCAGGTCTCTGGCAAAGGCTGTTCAGGAGCCTCGGCATCCATTGTTGGGATTATCAACTTGACTTTGCAAAGCAAGAGGCAAACCAGATCTTGGTAAGAAAGATCTGCTCAGAAATTGGCAGGGAGTGATGTATTGTGGGGGGAAAGAAAAGATGGTGAAGGATAATCGGCTCTGAGAAAGAAAAAAAAAAAGCAACGCTGTGGTGTCTAGAGCCATTAAAAAATAAATCATGTCATTCCATCTAAACCAGCTTCAGAGAAAAACATTTTAACATGCCAAATCAAGAACATACATGTGTGTATCAGACGCATTAATTGCCTGATAGGTTTCAGAACTTGAACGTCAAGTGTTTATTTTAAAACAAGCACAGTTGCATAGAGTAAAATACATCACATCCATTAGAAGCTCTTACTTTCTTAAAAGTAAATGACATCTCAGTCTGGGCTTTTGGTACCAGCAGAGCCAAAAATACCATTTAAGAAGGTGAATTTAACAGATGTCATGCGATGCAGCATGTCATGCAGCAAATGGAATTTATATTTTTTTTTTACCAGGGTATGCGTGTTTGTGTGTTAGTTTCTGCAATCTTGTGGATCTTTAACGATGCTCCAGATTGTGCCAAACCGATTTCACCACAAGGAGTGACATTTTTCCAAGCATCAGCACCCAAATCCAACTTCAGCCTCATTAATGGCTTGTAACAGAAGAGCCTGTTGTGCTGCTCCACTCTCCCAGGACATGACTAGGACCAGGAGGAGATGGTCAGACCTACCCAAGCCACAGGTCAGACATTCTACCATAGCTGCCATCTGCATTCCTTAATGCTACAAAGGGTCAGGGCTGCTGAACGCCATGCTCCAATACCATGCATTTAAGGACCTGTCATGATAGACCAAAGCATCTCTCTCTGCAAAGTGCGCTAGCAACTACTAGTAAATATAAATGCTCCCAAGCACCAGTTGGTACCTCTTCCGTGAATTCTGTGGGTTAGTCAAGGCTCTTGTGGGTGAGTGGCCTTGGAGGGGCAAATTTGGAGCCCAGAGATATGATGCAACATTTTGTTTCAGGCAGAAAAATTAGTAACTGTAAAAGCTGGTCAGGCCAGTGAGAAAACAGCCATGCCACGGGGCTTGGATGAGTGTTTTCGGTTCCCAAGGGGAGATCTGAGACTATCAAACGCTCCAAAAAGTCCTGACAATTTGAGAGCTGTAAACTCTGCGGATAACAGATTCTTAACAGAAAACACATTTGAACTGCTGAATAGAGAGACACACGTTTCAATCAGCTGCTGAAAAGGCTTTCCATCTTGTGTCAGTTCATCTTGCATGAGCCAGCAATGTGGGTCAGTTAGGAAGAAGACGAAGTAAAGGGAAAACCGAGACCTTAAAACTGCAGCTGTTTTGCCACGCGCAGGACATTACATAGATATATTTACTTTTTCATATATAGGACATTTTTTCCAATAGCATTTATCGCACCGTTCACCCTAATTCCCAAGGTGATTGATTGAATCTGTCCTTCCCAATCCCACCCCTGCATGAAACCCAAATGAAACCCAAGGCACTGTGAGAGAGGAAGAGACGCGCCCGAGGGAAGGGACAGGCTCTCTTGTGCAAAAGAGAATGAAACCAAAAAAAAAAATCCCTTAATGCAGCAGGCTCAGCCGCAGGCGATAGCTTCCAACAACAGGGTTGCTCCTCCGTGGCAGCACGCACGCATATGCCGAGCCTGGATAAATGTTGGTCCTGGACCATTTGGTCTCTGCATACATGAAAGGCTACAGAAAGCACCCAGCATATGCTATTTTGTGCAGGGGATCTGGCTAACAACAAAGCAAAATATTCACTGGGAAAAAGCCAAGCACTGAGGTGGTGATGTAAAACGTACTGATATTTTTTTAGTTTTTTTTTTTTTTTTTTTACTCAATCCCAGCTCAATTTAGCACCGCCAAACCCTCCCATTTTCAAAAAAGGGGAAAAAAGTCTTCAGCTGCCACTTGCATTTTCAGCTAGAGTCCTTGAGACAGACCAAATGAAAAAATTTAAAAAAAAAAAAACCAACCCCACAAACCCAAAGTCCCACCCCTTGGGCTCCCTTTTCTCCCTGGCCTCCCCCAAAGCCGCCCTGTTTTCACACAATCAGGGAACACTGACAGCAAGGAGGGATCAGGAAGGGGGGAAACGCTGAAATTTTTTCCCAGGGATGCTTGTAAACTTGGAGTCCTCTGTGGCTGGGACCACCCAGACACTGCTTCTGGGATGGCAAATTCAACATCCCTTGAAGGGTGACAGCAAAGAGAGGTCCATGTCGGTAAGCATCATCTCAGCACTGAGACCTTGGCAAGGGGAGCTTGCATCACACCCAAACCTGGGAGAGGAGGAAGCCGGTGAGCCTCTGGGGACACCCATACGCACTCAGCTGTATGATCAGGATAATGATAAATCTTCTGCTTACTGCTGTTATAAAGCGTAGTGACAAAGTGGCCTTTATCAGGGTTAAACAGAAAGATAAAAATTGTACCCAGAAATCACAAGTGATGTGGAAGCACTGCTGCCCATGATTTTTGCTGAAACTAATCTCACATGTCACCTGGCCAGGCTTGAGGAGCAAAGCATTGGAGGTTGTCATCCCCTGTACGGCACAACTCTCGTTCCAGTACGGAGGTGGCCTCCATGTTGTGCATAGCTTTGCTCACATGTTGGCCAGAAATGTCCTAGAGTATTTTGAATGAGGGTTCTGTTCATTGCTGGATTCAACAAAACATGGATCTCAGAAACCACCAGATGACTTCTGGATGCTTGGACTTTGGAGACTCCTTTCAAAGAGAGACTACAATTACATATATCAAGAAGCAATGCCTGCCACCCCAAGAAAGCTTCACCAGTGTTTTTCTGGAACTCTGTGTTGAGCTTCACCTGGCTTATCAACACGCACAGTGGTTTGGGAGGAGCAGAGCCTTCCCTTGGGACCATCCTCCATCTTCTTCAGGCAGACAAAACCTCTTCCAGCAGCTGATCAGCAGCAGACTGACTGCTGGAAGCTACAAAAGACAAAAGGAGAGGTCAAGCCCAGCAGAAGACCCTCTTCCACAGCCCATCCCTTCATCACTCAGGCATGCTCCCTTCACAATGTGTTAAAAATCATGAGTTTATATCTTATCTTTAATCCTTTCTCCCACTTCTAGCACCAAATCAGTAGCCATAAGCTGGTCACCTAAACCCCAATAAGAAGAAAATGCCATACGTTACCAGCATTTTACCCATGTTTTAATGGAATAATTTAAGCTAATATAGGTTTTTCAGCTGTATCTTGATGTTTTTTGTGGTTTTGATGCCATTTCACTTGCCTTTGTAGTCTCAGAATTTGTTTTGAGCATGGTAAAGTGCACTCAGCCTTTTTATGATTTCCTGTCTTGTTTCAGAGCCCGGCACTGAAAGACTTTAGTTGCCTCCTAAATCTTTTTCCAGAACTCTCCTGTCACTTTAAATATTGGCCAGCGTTTTGTTAGCTTCAAGACTTTGAAATAATATCAAAGTAAACCTCAAAGGGAAATAACGCAGTAAAGACTAGGGTTGGAGCTTAATTCATATTTAAATAAAGATCTTTCACTTCAGCTTGAGTTACTGTGTAAAATGACTGGGAGCAAATGGAGCTTTTAAAGGCCTTATTCCCCTGGGGGTCTATTTTGAAATGATCGGTGAGTCTAACAGGCAGAGGAATGAAATTGCCTTCCCATGAAAAATTCCCTACCATTGGGAAGAAAAAAAAAATTGAAGTTCTCCAGAATCAAGATGGACTTTTTCCTCCCACCCCTCCTGAACTGTGACCCCGGATGATGTTGGCAAATGGCGCTCTCTCCCCTCAGGCAGACGGGAACGTTGTCAAAGCCTTTGCAGAAGGAGACAAGAGCGAAGGATTGATTCGCAAGTCAAAACATAGCTTTAGCTTCTTCTTCTTCTTTGTCTTCGTCTTCTTCTTCATCATCTTCTTCTTCTTTTTTTCTTCTGGGGTGAACCGCACATTTTCTGAAATGCAAACAGGAGATATTCCGCCCCCCCCCCCCCCCCCCAAAAATGGTAGTTTTCAGGAAAGAAAGAAGGAACTAGGGGACAGTTTCCAACAAACCTCAGCACCTGACAGGGATTTGTATGAGGCGGTAAAGGCAGATTTGCAAAAGCTGACTGCCCAGTGCAGGTAAAGTTTGCAAGAGCAGCCAAGCACACGGCTCTCCTTGACTTTATCTGGGGATCTCCTTTGAAATTCGCCTTTAAGCTTCATATCCTGCTGCAGCATAGAGCAGAAGTGGTGATGGATTTAGCCTTCCACGTACCCTCTGCCTTTATTTCTTATTTCCTACTCAAGCCCCAGGAACAGTGGGCGGGAGGGACGGCTTTTGCTAACGCCAGCAACTCCAGATCTGCCAAAACCCCAAACAAAGGCTGTGAGAAAAATATTTCTGCAGGAAGCATTTGCTGAAACATGATTCATTTCTTTAAGATAAGTCATATTTCCTCTGGCCAACACTTACAAAAGGGTTAGCCTCCCTTATCCGTAACTCCAGCCTGGATGATGAATATGGACAGAGCATGCGCTTCCAGCTGAGCCTTTGCAACGCTGGCGTGCTCGTGCCGTGCTCGACGGTATGGCACGCCAGCATAAATCTGCTCTCATGCGAAGGTAGCTTGAGGCTGGGGACTTGCCCAGTTTGCTCTGGGTTTTTCCTTATTGTCAGCGTCGTGTCCCCACCCCGGCACCAAGTCGCTCTGCTGAAGGGGACTCTCCCCACCCCCAGCTTCAAGCCACCACTTCAAGCAGCATTGTTTTCAACCCAGGTCTGACATCCCTGCCTTGGTTGCTGTGGCCTTTTCACCAGCTACTAGAAACAATGGGCTCCGTGGGTCATTTGCAGTTCATCACGTCTTTGAGTTGTCCGGGTAGTTAGTTGAAAAAAACATTCCTGCTTCGCACATGGCCACAAGATACATAATGAAATTTCCTAACATCCCTTATTTCAGAAACCTCTTTCAGGAGCGTCCTGCCAGACTGCAGCTTGCTTTCCCAAATTAGTGATCTGGTGGAAACTCAGCAGGAACTGGGCGAGGGACCAGCTGGCACGGTCCAGGCGATGTGTGAGACAGCGGCTTGCAGAGCGCCATGGGAGGTGGGGACTCGCGCCACCATCCCCTGTCCCTCCTGGGGCTGCCACCAGGGCTTGGCTCCGGCACCTGCACCACCGGTTTTTGACCCTGACCCCTCTCCTTCTGACAGCCTTTTGCTTCCTCATGCATGCCATGAGGAGCTGGCTGATCATCTTCCTCCTCCTCGCCCCTCTGGGTGCTCAGCAGAGCCTGCGCGGGGCTCTCCATCCAAGCGGCAGGCAGGCCAAGTCCTGGCAGGATGATGGATCCAAAACGCTGGGCAAGGAGCTCCATGGGCACAGCCCCTCACACCACACTGGTGTGGCTCATGACAAAACTGGCGGGTCCCATCCAGGGGGCCAGCTGCACGTCTGCCACAACCAGGCATGAGCCTCACACATGGCCAACCTCAGCCGCTCTTTAGCATCTGTCCAAGATGAGGCCTCTGACCTCCATATTTGTTCTGCTTTTTCCCCATCGCTTTCCCCTGGACACCGCTATCCCACTCCGCTGGTCTCCAGCAGACCACATTTCATCAGAGCTTCCTCTACACAACACTGACAATAACAACCAGCACCTGTTCAGCCCCGTGGCAACCACCCTGACCCACCAATGCCATCTCCTGCTGTGTGCCGCCGCTGTGCATCTCTGGGCATGCCGAAACAGCTGGGGTTGCCTGGTGGTCCATGGTTCACTTGTGCCAGAGGTTGGGTTTGTGCTTCAGTCGCCTGTTGCCACCAGGGCATCCTTGTCTCATCAGGATGCAAGGACAAACTGAGCTTCTAGAGGAACCTGCACCACCTAAAAGCCAGCAGAAAAATAAATTTCGACCAAATCTTGAGTCCCAGCCTTCTTACATTATGGCAGTGGGCTGAGGTGGAGTGAGATTTGTCCCTTCTGGAGGAACAACACTACCTTCCACAGCCACAAAAAAGGAACCTGGAGAGTGAAGAGAGAGAGATGTGCAGAGGAAGGGAAGAAGAGGATTAGCATGCCGTACAGAAAGGAAGGTAAGCAAAGACCTGCCTTCTCTTATGGACCGCATGTGAATACCTCAGCGTGGAGATGGATGGCTCATTCAGGCTTCAACTCAGACCTGTTTTCCATATATCGAGTGTGGCTTTCAGGTTATAGTTTCATTCATGCTAAACTCTGCTTCTTTGCACTGGGACTTCAGCATTGCCTTTGAAAGCCCATACTTGTTAATGCTGCATTAAAAGAGAATTAAATCAACAATGCCAGTATTTTTGTTGCAAATGCTGCAGTAGCAATGTGTTCCCACTAAAAGAGCGAGAAGATATTGTACGTTATTAAAAATTGCTCTTTCCTGCTAGTCTTTCGCAAGAAATTCCTCAAAATGGCCATCAGATCTGCAGAGCTCTCACTCCGCACACCTCCGTCAACCACCTGGGATGAGTGGGACCGAAGCCCTCAGTGGATGTGTTCCTGCCCTTACCCCCGGCTCCCGTCCTGTGCAACGTGGTGCATGGGGTCTCCTCTGTCTACACCCCCCCCATTCCCCACGATGGTTGAAGGGGTATTAGGCGAGAAAAAGCAAGACATATAAAGGCAAAGGCTCTCTGAAAGGAGACTGCAGCACATACATCCCCAGCCCTGTTAGGGGCAGCCATTCGAGACAGGTTGGGGGGAATCTGGCCCCAGTGCAACAGCACAGCGTGGACTGGGAACGGCTACCTCTGGTACAGCTCTGCTGGGCTGTAATCAGATCTTACCCCACTGAACCTCATGCTGTGACATGTTTATACGACCAGACCCTTTCCCCTTCATTAGTATTGGGGTCAGGAAAAGCCGAAGGTCAGGCTCGAAGCTGGTGATTTCATTTCTAAACAAAACCATCCCCTCCCTCTACCTTCCTCCTCAAAGAGCGTGGCTCATAAATTTTCATTTAGTACCACCAAGCTGACTTTTTCCCCCCCTCACATTCTTTTAACGAGAGGGATATTCCTTTCCCCCAAAACCAGAGGGCAGTTCCTTATTACCCTGAGTCCCAGCATATTTGGAAAGCTTTGACCAGCATCCTGCCCCATGCTTCAATTGGCAAAGTGCTGGTCGTGATCGCTAGAAAAATGAAGGTGGCAGAGATGTGAAACCCCCCGGCTGTCTCTCACCAGATCAGCAGCTCCGCTGCCCAGTTTCAATGGCTCTGTCACTGGTGTTGCCACAAGCATCGGCACCCCGTTTGACATGCTGGGGGCTGGAAAGCGCAAAACCAAACCCCACTGTCAGAAATGCACATGCTTGCTTTGCTTTGAAGAGGAAACCAGGAAGAAAAACAGAAAACGCAGCTGGCTTTCAGGTTTGCTGCTTGCATTCATTCATATCCTAAAGTCCAGATAAAGCTCAGTGTCAAAGAGCAAAACCAAACCACGTGAGCCAAAGTACAAAGCATCTGTGTTTCTCCTTGAGAAACCACATGTCCCAGGGAGGGATGGTGCTTGCTGCAAAGCCCCTCTCCCCTCCGCTGCCAACGACAGCTCTGAGTCTCCCAAAAGGTTCAGCCTTTCTATTGCTTTATAAATCCTGGAGTCTCTCATGGCGCTTTTTCAGACAGCCCAGCAGTGACGGTTCTTGGTGCTTGCTTGTCTAACAGCACCCTCCTCCTTTGAGAGAAGTTTCAGGGCTCAGCTGGCTTGGGAAAACACATTGGCTCCTGCCGCGCAAGGAGGAGGTGGTTTAGACAGCCAGTTTCAAAAGGGGTTAAGGGATTTGGGTGCTCAAATCCTGCTGAAAGCAATGAGCTCCTTTTCACAGCTGCTTGTGAAAAGCCAACTGGGAAAACCTGACCCTTCCCGGAGCTGAATGCACTTTCTGCCCCAGAGCTGCAGGTTCACAACCCCAAGGGGGGGTCACAGTTAAAAACATATTTGGTGGTTTCATCTGGGTCTCAAATCCCACCAACCACACTCTGAAACAAGACAGTTCAAAACCAGCTGGAGATTTCTGAGCCGTGGTGCTGGACTCCTCTAGGGTCTCAACAGTTTCAGGCTAGGAGGGCACATCTTCCTGGGTCAACCTGGCCAGGGACCAAACTGTCACGGATGACTGCTCAGCAGTCGCTGCAATCCTCACACAGCCCAGTGGTTTTATTTATGCTCTGGTGAGACATAATCAACGTGAACTTCCCATCACAACCAATGATGAATTTTCTAACAACAATCCCTATAAATAAATCTCCCACCAACCAGGAGAAAATGTGTGCATCTCCCACGCAACGCAAGTGGTGAAGGTCATACCCAGCTCAGCCAGCTCTGCTTTTGCAGCCCACTCGGCCAGGGCTGTTGAGGAAATTTTCCCCTGACTAGGTTGCCTTCATCTCCCCAGCCTAGCTCAGAGAGAAGGATAGCGCCTGCGGGCTGGTGCCATCGTGTGGATACAACTGCAATGAAGAGGAGGAGGAGGAGAGGCAGGAGGAAGAACGCTGGGAAAAGGACAACTTTGGCATTGCCCAAGTCAGTGTCTAAGCCTTGTTCCCTCCTAGTGATACCAATGGTCTTAAGTGGGACCATGCTGCTTCCTCCATCAGGTTGAATAAATACAATAACAGCAAAAGCACACTTCAGCTGCACCTTATCTACCCTACGACATCTCCAGGTGCTGACAGCAGATCTTCAGAGGGAGTTTTCCCAGATGATGCCCTAATGAATGCAGCAGCAGTTGAGATTAAGATCTCTGCTCTGCTTGAAAGGCTGAAACAGAGCTGTGAGTGATACTCACTCTACCTTATTCAGCCTTTCACGTTTGGAAATGGGGCTGGAACACACTCATGAATGTATCATCCCTCCAGGATCTCCAGGACTGTCTGGTCTACCAACACAAACATACTCTTGAACCTGAAGGAAAATCAGGCTGTGGATTTTGGCTAGTGACAGAGGGTGGGTTTTTTGCTCTGGGCTTGCATCCTGTCCTGGAAGTCACACAGTCCCCAACCTCCAACTTTCTTGCAAAACTGAAAAGCAATCCCAGCCCAGGATAAAAATAAAGGGTCCATGGGGCCCTGTCACTCTGGGGTCAACTGACGCAGTGGACGTGCAATCAAGCTCCTTCATGTAAATTTTCCACCGCCTTTTACAGACTGGATCTGAAACGGAGCCAAATGACGAGCAGGAGGGATAACGAATCATGAGCCTGGGGTTTCCTTTGTACAGTCAAAATCCCAAGCCAAGTCCTGCGAGCTGGGATGTTCCCATTATCTTGCAGAATAGAGCACTGAACTCCGATGGGCTCCTTCCAAAACCCCCTCCGCTGCAATGGAGAGCAACCTTCTCCGGCTCAGTGCTTCGCTCCTTCTGGGATGAGGAGGGGGGGCGAGCTTGGTTCCCACAAGAAGGGGAGGAAGCCTGTGAGGACCTGTCCAGGCATTGCTCAGCCTCCCTCTCTTCAGAGGAAGCAGTCATGTCTCCATACCGACCTCTGCACCTCCCACACACACACTATGCCTGTCCACCCTTGTCATGTTTTTGGCTTCCCTTGAGTTCACACTGCCAAGGTCTTTGCAGAGCACTTGTAGCATTGGAGCGAGTGACTTCCCACTCACAGGCGCGCTGTCTCTGCCAGGATGGCTCTGGAGGAGCTCTGGATCTTGGCTCTGGAAGGGCTGGCCGCTGGGGACTTCCTTGGACGAGGTGTGAAGGACACGCAGGTGGTTGGCGCTCAATCCTGAGCGCCTGGACAACCCACTCTTGCACTGTGCTGGTTGTCATGGGTTGGACCACCAGCCTGTAGGTGCAGGTGGGATCTCGTTCGGCGATCCATCAAGGCACATCCATCCTTAGTTAGCTGGCGCCCCGTTCCAGCAGGGTTTTGCAGCATGTGTATGACTGCATCCAGGATTCATTAATGACCCAACCCCACGTTGCTGTTTCAGATTAAATTGTTCCCAATGCTATGCATTGTTATTTGGGAAACGTATGAATTTTTCCCATATGTCTTTGACCTATAAAATGAACATCCCTCAAAACTGAAAGGTTATTGCCAACTACGACGTGTTTTCATTTCTCGTCTTTAAGCACATTTCATGGTCTGCCAAAACTTTTTAGGAGGTTGAAACTGAAGGCCTTGACTCAGGAAAACACTTCAAACACATGCCAAATAGGACTTACGCGTGCACTTGCATCTAAGCACATGCTACAGGCCTGTGCTGGACTGAGATGTTTTCCCAAATTGGTGCCAAAAACCATCTTCCTCTTCATTAACTCCTAGACTCTCAGATTCTGTCCTCGGTTTTATTGACAACCACCTACAGGTGAAATTTGGCTTGCAGATGTGGAGCTCCTAGATTGCAGAGAGCAGCTAATTATTTGGGAATTGCTCACTGGGGCTTTGGGAAGGGGTAAAAAGCCAAAGTAGAGGTGGGTGATATTTTTTTAAATTGATATTCTTAAAAATACAAAACTTTGCAGAAATTTCAGAGTGGTTGATTTTAACAACAACAAAATCTGGCAAAAAATCAGGAAGGCATATTTCAAGTGTTTCTAAATGAAAACTCTGAAAGGACTTTGATTCAGAAGTTCTTTTTTTAAAATTTTACAAAATAAAAATGATCAGTGCCCAAGTAAAATGCTTCATTTCGGGCTGACTCAAATATCTCACTTGACAAAGAATATATCTTCTTTCTTTTTTCTTTTTTTTAATTTTGGTTTGCCAGAAATTTCCAACATCTCATTTTTCAGTACATCCCAAATCAGTATTTCAGCTTTTTGAAATCTTGCTGCTAGGAAAGCCAGTGCTCGTATACTTATGAATGTCCTGAGACCTGAAAACAGAGCTGGGTAAATGAAGAGAGAATGCAAAAGTCCAACTCTAAAATTTGTCTTTAAGAACTTGCCAGTGATTCAAGAGGAATTCAAGCTACAGCAGGCACCGTGGGTATCAAAAGACAAGGGAATCTGTACTCTGTTTCCAGGAAACAAACATTTCATCATTACAAGGAAAAATACTGGATGGAGACCAGCCCCCCTGAGCTTTCAGCATTCCTACCTGCACTGCTAAATCCCCAAATCAAGCCTCTTCTGCAGCATGCCTTTTATCTCAGCAGCACAGCTCTCTGCATGAAAGAAAACCTATATTCTGTTTCAACACATTTCTAACATAGTTACGCCGTTAACCCGCAGAGCATGGTTCTCACAGGAGATGTCTGAGGTGGGGAACGGATGACTGTAACTTCCCTCTTGCAAGCAGTCCTTGCCTTTTTGAGGTGAGGTCTTTAGTCCAAGACACTGGACAATCATAACAAGGCTTGGCCTGTCCGTTCCATCTACAAAGACCGAGCAGAGAAGTGTGTTTAGTTAATGACCATGTGTGACTTGCCCCACCGCAGGACCTTAGGAAAGGCTGCCATGATGTCAGATGAAGGATCACATAGTCTGAAGTACACCTTAGAAAAGGCTGCCGTGATGTCAGATGAAGGATCATGTAGTCTGAAGTACACCTTAGAAAGGGCTGCCATGATGTAAGATGAAGCCCACGTAGTCCAAAGCACACGGCAATCCCCCCTGCAGGAATGTGGCGCAGTGCACCGACCGAGCAGAGCGGGGATGGCAGCTCAGGAGAAGCTGCCTGTGGTGGCTGCTCTCCTGCCCAGGATAGCCCAGCTGTGCAGACTGGGGAGCACACACCCTTGGGTGCATTCACATTTTCCTCTGCTGGGACCCCTCACTTACTGCCCTTCTCCAGTCCTAGCCTCCTGGGCTCTGAGGTCTTGGTTTTATGCTCTAACCCACCCCAGTGAGCCAAAATTCCCACTGCAGAGCCCCCTGAATTTGCGAAATTATGCCTTTGGTGTTTGTTGACACAGAGGACCGGTGATGGCAGGTAGCACAAGAACAACTCTGTGGTGTCTGCAGCTCTGACCCCACAGTCCCAGACAAGCATTGCCCTCAAATGCAAATCGTGGAGTAAAGATGATGCTGGACTTTGTGTGAATTAAACCTAAGGTTTTTGTCTCGGCAAGACAGGGGTCAAGCAAATTCATCTGGTGAGCGCCACCACCAGATTCCGGCTGCCCCCTCCCGAGACCAGTCCGAGCACACAGCTTCAAGACTGCTCTAAAAGACGCCAGCACTGCAGCCACTGAGCATCCCACCTCTGAGCCCAGTCTGAGCAGGCTGGAGAAGGGGCTTCTTCACCAACGTGCATCCCCAGGCAGCGCTTTGTAGATGGTCTTCATCACACGCAGAGCTTACATCAGCAAAGCAACTGGAGCTCTTCCACCCATATGGCTATTATACAAGGAGATGGCCAACAGAGAGGGGAAAAATGCCCAAATCACATTTTTTGATCCTTAAAAAGTTTGGTCACTCCTGAAATCAATTAACAATGAAGAGGCTTTAACAGGGAGTTGAAAGAAGTAGTAGGGTGGGTCACATGTTTTTATTCCTATTGTCAAATGGTAAAATTGTTCTCTTATTTAAGTTGTCAAAAGCCCATGAAGCAAGCAAACAAAGCCCAAAGCGCCAGCTTCCCAACACCCGACCACAGTGAGACATTCATGGACACAAGGAAATGGGCCGCAAAACTTGCACAAAAAAATAAACCTCCCTGAGCAGGGCTCTGCCAAAGTTAAGGGGAAAAGAGGTTACGAGTATTTGTGGGAAACAGTGCTAAAAGGGAAGGATAAAAGAAAACAAAAAAAAAAGAAAAAAAAAAAGAGACAAGAAAAGAGCAGAGGGAGAGAGGACTGGGGCTAGGGCTGTGCCAGTCAGGAGGGATTTGGCCGGATGATGGTTTTACTGCATTATTTAAATGTGTAAGATATACTTTGATTAATTCTAGTAGACTACACCAAAGTCATACTTGTAACTCCCAGCACGCTAATTACGGAGAAGAGGCGGACAGTGACTCATGTTGGAAACTGCCCAACTTCCAAAGGGGAAAAAGAAAAGAAAAAAAAAAAGAGGAATCTTAGCGCTCAGGCAGCCACAACGGTCCCCAGACCCGCGCTGGGAGAAAGGTCGGGGCAGGCACTGCTGCGGGAAGGAGCACTGGCCGGGCTGTTCCCAAGGAGGGCTGGCAGGGGAGACCCCCACCAGGAGGATGGGGGGCATGGGGAGAGGTGGAGATACCCAGCTGTGGGGTAGCTCTCTGGGGCTGGGTTCACCCAGGCTGTGCAGGCAGGGCAGCTGTTTCCCTCGGTGCTAACCCCATCACCTGGAGGCAGGGATGCTGCCAATCCCAGCAGAGATGCCCTTGGGAAGATGTCACTGAGGTCTGCCCTAGGTGGGACACTTCTCCTCCCCGACACCCAAAAATCCTTCTGCCAGGTGGTGAAATGCAAGAGGGCAGGAGCTGCTATGTGGCCCTGCCTCTACCACCACCCTGTCACCAAGCCTTTCAAAGCCAACCCCAGCCGAAGTGCTGGAGCCATGGTGTTGCAGAGACACGGATGGAGCCCACCAGCTCTGGGTGGCACGAAGGCCAGGTCTGATGGGTCACAGAGGGAAAGACAAAGTCACAGATCTCGTGTTAAGCCTCAGGTGTCCCACTCGACTTCTGCATGGTGAGGAGCTCCCTTTCCTCCGTTTGTGAAATATTTAGCAAGAAGGAGATGCGCACACATACACACACACATACACACACACACACAGATGTTTGCTCAGCAATGATTACCGCCAGGTCCAAAACATCTCTCAGGGCAACAGCGGAGAAACTAACGGGGGTCCTTGCCTGATATTTATTATCCCATCTCAGCTCCATTCTCATCTACTCATTTTTAACTCTCCGAGAAGCTGACAGCATCAGAAACTGAAGCCAGAGCATCAGATTAACAACATCTTTCTTCTCCAGGCTTTCGGCCACATGTTTGAATTGGTTCAGCCCATGAATAAAACCGAAACCCCATAATCATACAGGCTTGAGACAGAGGTGGGGGGATGGGGATGACAGATTTAATGCCTTGTAGCCAATTGTAGTTTGATTTCTTTAGCTTCTTTCTTTAGGGAAAAAAGATAATTACTTTTTAAAAAAATGTATTAATATTTTTTTTTAAAGGAAGCTGCAGGGTGTGACCCCCATCTCCAGCACCCTGGCTCACGGCTCAGACTGCAACTTGGCAACGCCAGGGACATGTTGCAAGGACTCGCGTCTCTCTAGACCTGAGCAGATACCCATCTTGTTGCCTTCAGTTGGCATTAACGATGAAACAAGGCACTAACAAGCCATCACTCTGCCACGCTGTGCTCCTCCCTGCCTCCCCCACAGACCCAGCTGGCTCCATAACCACTAGAGGGGGATGGAAGGTAACTAGTTGAGGAGATGATTTCCTCCTATTGTGTCCTCGTGGGAAACATAGACATCAGTAAGTTGGGGAGCTCTGCAGTTCTGGGCAGGGTATGGATGTCCACCATACTCCAAGATCACAGCATCCACATGAGGAGGTTTTCCCCATCATTCACAGCACCAGCATGCTGCTGAAGCAACCTTCAAAATGGGGGAGCCATGTGGGATGTCAAGCTTGTTCTCCAGAGAGGGCTGTTGCAATGCCAGCTGGGTAACGAAGCCCTCAGGGTTCTCCCTTTGGGGAGGGAAAATTAACCAAACCACAGGCTGAAGAGCTGCAGAAACAGCTACGAAATGCAAAGACGGGACAGCGCAGATGGCGTGAAAAGGAGTTGAAGGCGTCCTAATTCAAAATATATGTGATTGCCCATGCCTCAGCCCTCTTCCAGGGAGGTTGCGACATCCTGCAAGCAGGCGATCCCGCAGTGTGATCCCGGAGCAGGCATCTTGTGGCGATAAGAATCAAGCTGCTCTGCAGGACTTGTATTTCCTGGGAGGCCATGGAAGTGGAGCAACCACTGGACAGGAGGAAACGCTCCTTTGGGCAAGAGGAACTCGCCACAGCCTCAGGAGAGGATGAAAGCTTGGGTCTCCTCCACCCATCCTCCTCCTAAGTGAAGAAGATACAATTTTGCCTGGCAACCTGTGAGGTCTTCCAAGGGTGAAATAAATCATTTTCCAGTTGGAAAAATAGAATTTTAAGAAAACAAGAGTTTGGTAACATCAATTTGTCAGAGTTTTCCTTTGGGGAACGGTGACACCTGCGTTGATGTTCTCTTGTCGGTGGGGAGCTGCTGCCTGAAGGCAGTCAGCCACAGGGGGAAAACATCCAGGCTTTAGGAGATGCTGCTTGCTCTGCCTTTCCTTTTCCTACCCTCTCCAGTTTCCCCTCCTTGCTATTGCAGCTGCAGGACAGAGTGCTGATGAGACAGGATTAGGTCCAACCCTAGTTCGTCATTTCCCAGTAATTAATTTGGGTTACCAGAGAAAGGACACCAATGTTTTCTCAGGTCGCTGTTGAGACTCCCAACCACAAGTATGCCAGGGAAAATGGGCGATGCCGGTATGTGGGGTACTGAGCCACATGAAAGCAGCGCGGTCCTCTGCTCTGAGCCGGGAGACAGCGTCCTGCTGCTTGTCGTGCTTCTCTAGCACCCGAAACACCTTGTTGCATTAGGGACCATGCCTTTGGTGCTTGACCCAATCCCTACTAACATTCCCATTGCATATTGGGATGGTTTGTCTATGTGTTGCCCGTGATAATACTGCCTGCAGTGACACACGTAGGCACACACATGCTGCAACATCTGAACCATCGCAAAAGATCAAAACGATCTGAAGCTGCCGACGTTTTGCTATTTATCATGTAAAGATACTTGAGCCTCTGCTGCCTGGGCCCTATAAGCGATATCATCCTATAAAGAGTATCATCCTATAAGCAATAACATCCTCTAACCACTGCAATATAGTGTAGCTCAGTTCAACTTCACACCGTGGTGTTCCACGAAGATGCTCAGAGGTCTGGAGTACCTCTCCGATGAGGACAGGCTGAGAGAGTTGGGGTTGTTCAGCCTGGAGAAGAAAAGGCTCCGGGGAGCCCTTATAGCGGCCTCCCAGTCCCTGAAGGGGGCCTACAAGAAAGCTGTGGAGGGGCTGTTTGCAAGGGCATGTAGCGATAGGACGAGGGGCAATGGTTTTAAACTAGAGCAGGGCAGGTTTAGATTAGACGTTAGGAAGAAGTTCTTTACAATGAGGGTGGTGAGACACTGGCACAGGTTGCCCAGAGAGGTGGTGGAGGCCCCATCCCTGGAGACATTCAAGGCCAAGCTGGATGGGGCTCTGAGCAACCTGATCTAGTTGAAGATGTCCCTGCTCACTGCAGGGGGGTTGGACTAGATGGCCTTTAAAGGTCCCTTCCAACCCAACACATTCTATGCTCCCTGGGTTGGGCTGGTCTGAATGCCCATTCGTCTGGGGAAAACACTAGGCTTTGGGTAGGAACGAGAGTAAGACAATCAGATGCTCTGCAAGTACAACAAAGCACATTTTTGGCATAGGAAGAACAGAAAGTGTGATGTGCAAGAAGTACCTCATGGCACATTTCAGGCGGCATCCTTCAGCTCCTCCGCAGGGATTTGGGCCACCCCTCTGCCCACACCTCTGAACATGGGGTTGTGTATAAGCCATTTCCCACACAGCTAATGGAGAGAGGTTTCTTCGTCACAACCTAAGCCTGACACGACAAATTGTCCTCTGAGGTGCTGGTTTGCTCCCATTGATTCAAGAGGGAACCTGGAGGACAAGTGGAGATAGATAGTAGATAGAGTACGCAGCCATATTGGGGTGAAGCCCATCCTGCTGTTCATGCACCTCCATGCTCGCTCCCCACCTGCAAACTGGGGAGGACAGGACTTCCATTCCTATGGGTTTCTCCTCTGTTTTGAACCCTTTGGAGCACTGGTTGCCTCTGCCCACCTTCCTGGCCTGAGCCCCACGCAACGGGGCTGTACTCTCAGCTGGAATGCTCCTGTGAGAAATCTTCAGTGGCAGCAAATTAATTCAAACCCAATGCGAAAGCCCATCACGTAAGAGACTATTGGACCTTGTAGGCCACCCTTGGGTCAGCAGCAATGCCCTGGAGCAGCATTTAGATGATGACAGTAAACAAACTGGATGATGAAACCCATACTGGACTTACCTTGTTCAGTAATTACAGGCTCCGAAAAATCAGTGCTGCAAACGTATCGTGGGTAGCTGGTTGAAACACTTCCCGGACAGATGCATAGGCTATAACGTACATTTTGTTGAGTTCATTGTGGTCAGTCTTGGCTTCACCAGGGTCCTAGGTCTCCGTGGTCCCTCATCAGAGATGACATAAAGCCACGTGGTCATCCAAACACTCCTCTCGCTGTAGGGCTCAGCAGGCAGGGCCTTGCCCTGTGTGTTCACCTAGGCAGAGCTCGGGCATGAGAGTTTCTTCTTCTCCTGTAGGCATCATAAAAATAAATCAATAGAAATAAGTTCAAACAAACCCTAAATAAAAGGCCCGTGTTGACTAAAGCAAATTTCCATGTGGAGAAAACCGGAAGAAAGGCTTGAACATTATTTTTTTTCAGTCTGGAAGTCCTTGAGGTGTTTGTTGGGTTTTTTTTCCTCACCAAATAACCTAGCGTGTGTCTCAGTGTGTCTGAGCCAGCCCAAGCATTTCTCTTGGAGCGCAAAACACAAGCCACTGGGAAATGCTGGGGATGGTGGAGGTGTACATTATATACAGGCAATTTAGTGCCAGTCCCGTGACACAAAGAATATTTCTGGTTTTGGTATTGGGAAGCTACATTTTACTGATCTGAGTCCCCAGCCCACAATGAAACAATTAATAAAGCACTATGACATTAAGATACAAAACAAGTTTAATAGTTCAATGGCAGAAATGTGGTGGGCAGCAAGAACTACCCAAGTAATACGGTGTTTCTGTGGCACTGGGAAATGGTGGGGGTGTTCTCCTAGGAGCATCCTGTTTGCACCACCAACACAGCAGCAGCAAAGACAGGCTAGCTGGAGGAAGGGGCAAAGCAGTGAAACTCCTTTTCAGGGTATTTTTTCCAAAAAAAGATCTTTTGGTTCGGGATGCTGCTTTCCAGAAAGCGCTGTGCTGGTACCTCCCTGTCCCTGCTTCTCTCCTCCAGCACGCTCTCCTTGCTAACACAGGCTCTGAGGAACCGCCGGCGGCCCCCTGGGAAAGGCAGCTACAAGGAAAACGAGATTTCACGCTTGGCTTTTGCACACAAGCCCCGCCGTGCCCGACAAGCCCCCCCACACGGAGGAAAGCTTTTCCCAACAGCCGTGTCAGGAAGCAGGGAGCTCCGCAGCTGAGCAGAGGGTTACTTGGCTTTATCACTAGCAAAAGGGGCCACATTTTGCTGGTGTGCGTGCATCCCCTTTGGGTCATTGAAACATATGCCCCGAAGTGCAATTCGTCAGGCTCTGAAGAGGTCCAGCTTGGTTATGGTAGCTCAAAGCATTGCCTTTCCGGACTGCAGCACTTATTATCCCCTTCCCCAAAAAAATAATAAATTACTCCATGTATGTTTCTCAAGGCGATCGGCTGGGGCTCCAGCCTAATCAGACAGTTTTCCCCCTTTTATCTCTCCCCGATCTGTCCAAGCAGCTCTGGAGTCCGTCAGCCCCGTGATATCATACCTTGGCACAACCCCCGCCTCTTTGCTTTTTGCCAGGATGAATCCTGTAAACACTCGCAAGAAATCGCAGCGGGCCCTGAGGGAGGCGTTTTTTGTCCTCCTCCTCCCCTCCAGCGAAAGGGCCCACACTCCACGGCTCGCACGGGATGCCGGGGAGGGAGAGGAGGAAACACAGAGGCTGAAAGGAAAGCAGGAGGAAGGTCGGGGATGGAGGACCGTGCCGTGGTTTTTCCTGGAACGACGGAGTGGCGAGGACGACCTCGATAACTAGAGAAAATAAACAAACCCAGGGAACGAAGGAGCCAGCTGGGTTCTCTGCCAGTCACTTGATATTTTTTAATCTTCTATTTTGCTCTTTGTGCCGATGCGTCTGTTGAAAAGGCTTTTCCTTGATGTGTCAGAAGTATTGCAAAGCACGGGGCAGCCAACACCCAGCTGGGACTGACCCTAACCTGGCAGCCTTGGCCTGGTTACTTAAGCAAATGAGGCTCTGGGGATTAACGAGGCATGTATCTGTCCGGTTGTTTCCTTTCCCCTGCCCTCCAGATAACTTCTGAGCCCATTCCACCTTCGCAGACTAACCTAAATGAAGGCGGTGATCTTGGAAAGATTATATTTCTGAAAGTTTCTTGAAAATGCTGCGGCAGAGGGACGGGCAGCCTCAGGGCATGGGGAGGGGGCGCTGGCTGCAGCCTGACCCCAGCCCCGCTTACTCCAGCTGGAAAAAGCCACCAGATGAGCGACCTGGAGCCCACCAAGGGCTTGCAGGATGCTCAAAGCAACTGTGTCCAGTTCTGGGCTCCCCGGTTCAAGAAGGACAGGGAACTGCTGGAGAGGGGACAGCAAAGGGCTACCAAGATGATGAGGGGACTGGAACACCTCTCTTATGAGGAAAGGCTGAGGGATTTGGGTCTCTTCAGTCTGGAAAAAAGACGACTGAGGGGGGATCTTATCAATGCTTATAAATCCTTAAAGGGGGGGTGTCAGGAGGATGGGGACAGGCTCTTTTCAGTGGTGCCCAGTGACAGGGCAAGAGGTAACGGCCACAAACTTGACCATAGGAAGTTCCATCTCAACATGAGGAGGAACTTCTTTCCTGTGAGGGTGGCAGAGCCCTGGCACAGGCTGCCCAGAGAGGTGGTGGAGTCTCCGTCCCTGGAGACATTCCAAACCCGCCTGGACGCGTTCCTGTGCCACCTGCTCTGGGTGACCCTGCTCTGGCAGGGGGTTGGACTGGATGGTCTCCAGAGGTCCCTTCCAACCCCGACCATTCTTTGGTTCTGTGGGAGGAGGTAGCCCACAGTCATCTCCCCCCAGTCACACAACTCATGCCACACCACGCATTCCTCTTAATGAACAGGGAATCGCGGCCTGATGCCAGTGCAAATTTTAGTCCCTATGATCGATCACACCAGGTGCCCGTAGCACCGCCGGGAGTTTCCTCACCTCAAGTCTCCTGCGGCTGGAGGGACCCCAGGGGTACCTACAGGACAGACGCTTTGAGCTGCCATCCCTCCGAAGCCTTGCACGCAACCATCTTGCAATGTAGAGCGGGACAGGGAAAAAAAAACCCAAACCTCTAAGCACCATAAAGATTTTATTATAAACAAACGTCAAGAGCACTTTGGAAGCCGGGATGATTAACATTCCTTAATGAAGAGGGTGAGGGTGGAGCGGAACCTGGGGGAGGGGAGACGCAACACCCTCCTGTGGGTCCCACCTTCCCACCTAATCCCCTCGTTGCCATCTGGCAGATTTACTGGCCCCAGTAATGTTGCTCCCACTGATATAATGAGGAATTGCAGGCTGTGCTGTATTTCCTCATGAATTTCGCTTCCCTGCCAGAAAAGTTCAGGGCTGGGTCAGACTTTTATATATATTTATGCATATTAAAATATATATATAAAATATACATATATTTATGTATATTAAAAGATATATATATATATATATATAAAAAAACACATATATGTTTTTCTTCTTTCCAGGTGATTTCCACCTTTCCCCATCTAAGGACTCATTCATCCCCATCTTTCCTACTCACCAGGTTTTTTTACTGTTTCCCTGGGTTGGGTTAAAGAAAATAGTCAAAGGATAAAACCCCCCACCCATCCCCTCCAGGGTGGGGATGGGATGCCCCGCGGTGCTGCTTTCTGTGGGTGCTGGGGGCACTGTGGTGGAGGCACAACCCCCCGCCCGCACCACGGGACCACCGAGCCTGGTGGCCACCTGCCCTCACCCCACTTCCAGCTGGGGGACGCTAATTCAATCGAGCTCAGCCCCAGCTTAATGGGCTTGAAAAGGAGAGGCGGGTGGTTCGGACTTCAAACGTTCCTGTCCCTCCTCCCCCATCGCAGGCGTGGACCGCCTTCACAGGGTCACGATCAGAAAGGGACATGCACCGACATCCTAAATCACTGCTCTCCAAGCTTGCACCGTGCTGATTTACCTCCTGCCTATGTCCACCGTCCCAGCTCAAGGCAGGATGCTGAGAAACGTAGGTGGGAGATTTAGAGGGGTACCCATAGAATTCATAGAATCATAGGGGTGGAAGCGACCTCATCACGTACCTATTTCTCCTCCAGGGATGGGTCCGCGTTAGTGCTGCAGAAGGGACAGCCAACAGCCTCTGTGCCAAGGACCAGCGGCGACCTCAGAGAAATGAAACTGCCGCATAAAACGAAATGTCATTTGCTCTGCAGCAGGTCTGGACGTGCTCCCCACCACTGCTGGCCCTGCTCGGAACTGCGCGTGCTTCTGAGAAGAGAGGGGGAGAAATTTGTTTTTCTCTCTCCATTGGGATTATGGGATGGGAACACAGGGAGAGGGAGGTCTCAGAGGACACAGCTTCCCCAGGGAAGACAACAAGCTCTAAAACCTCTGGGCACAAACACCTTTGAGCAGCTGCATGTTGCACAACCTGAGCCGTGACATTGGTGCCCCTTCATCTCCAGCTCAGATGCGTGGCTTTGAAGTCCCATCTCACCCGTCTCGTGGGAGAAAGGCAAACAAAAACAGGTGGAAATCACCTTTTCCCTCATCCCGTGTCCAAACCATGTATTCCCCCTCCAGCTTTGCTGCACCCACCTCAAGCCTTCCTTCCTTAGCAAACACATTTCCCTTGAAGCTGCAATTGTTTTTGGAGAAGTAACTGTCCAGGCCAGGAGTTCAGAAAATAACCACCTCCCAGGGATTAAAATTCACCTGAACAATGAATCTGCTTTCCCTGGATGGCACCAGGCTGCTAAGCCCAGCAGCAGATGTCCAGGGATGGTCTCAACTTCGATGTTCACATCCCTGCTGCGCAAAGCGTGGCCGTAGCCAAGCAATCCTGCTGCAGTAAGAGGTGACCAAGCCCCTTCTTTTAGGGCAAGAAGCCCTAAAATGTGTTTCTAGGTGAACTTTGTAATGGATGAAGGCTCCTAGCACCGCCACTCATGAAGGGTTCTCTTCTCATCTTATCAACGCTTATAAATCCTTAACGGGTGGGTGTCAGGAGGATGGGGACAGGCTCTTCTCAGTGGTGCCCAGTGACAGGACAAGAGGTAACGGCCACAAACTTGACCATAGGAAGTTCCATCTCAACATGAGGAGGAACTTCTTTCCTGTGAGGGTGGCAGAGCCCTGGCACAGGCTGCCCAGAGAGGTGGTGGAGTCTCCGTCTCTGGAGACATTCCAAACCCACCTGGACGCGTTCCTGTGCCACCTGCTCTAAGGTGACCCTGCTTTGGCAGGGGGGTTGGACTAGATGATCTCCAGAGGTCCCTTCCAGCCCCAACCATTCTGTGATTCTGTGATTCATGTTTGAGGTCTGGCAGGAGCCTGGTGGTATAGGCACTTCTCCAGCTGCCTGAAGGTTTTAGGACGATAATTCTGGGCACAGCCTGTAGAGGAACATGCCACCCTCACTGACTAAGGGTTTCATGGGTCTTTTCACCAGGTCACCCTATTTTGTAAAAGGGAGTTGCTGTTCCGCAGGGAAGGCAGTCAAAATCTGGGAGAAGGTGAAGGCCATGTGTGCAGAGGCAGGCACCTGAGGCCAGGTATCCGGGATAGCACCCACCCTGCCCCAGGGTGCAGGGGGGTCCAGATGGCCCCACACAGCCCCTTCCAGCTCTCTTTCATACAACCAGGGGCTCATGGAAAATTTCAGATACAATACTCATGGGTTTCCTCTCCCCCTGCTCAGAATTAGCAGTACCTGCCTGCCCGAGGGATGCACAATTTTTCCACAGGACTTTCCCATTTGAGAGCCTGTTGTCTGGACACAACTAGGCTGTTGATCCTGGATTTCAGCAGTGTTCTGCTTTCAGCTGTCAAGGAAAAGTGAGGCTGGCACCATTGCCACATGGCAGTGGCTTCATATGACATTGGTTTCCCATGACTGGTGTTAGAGAAACCCTTACTGGCTGGTGTTTTCCAGCCCTGCCTGCTAACCCTTTACTATCAGCATTAAATGAGAGGTGATTCTGAGATGCATCTTTGTGTTGTTTCCTGTGCCAGGCCGACGACTCACTTCTCTTGCTTGTGGCTGGAAGACCTGATGGAGCCCATCCAGAGAGAGCCCCTCACCCAGGAGGAACAGCCTCCACCAGCATCCCCGTTCCCCAGCTGAGACAATGTGGTCAAGCCTTATCTGTGTCTGGCTCCTTGAGACGCCCCCCTCAGACAGCCTGACTCTCCCTGCCAGTCCAAATTGTGAGGAGAACCTCCATCCCATCACCAGTTCAACCTTGAATGCATGACCAAGGCACGCTGGACTGGAGATTTACAGCATCCCAACGAGAAGCATCACAACCCCAGTCCTGGGCTTTGGCACCACTGGAGGTGGTGAAGGATGGCTGTCATGGCACTCTCAATATGGGGGAAAGGCAGGAAAGCTGAGGAACAGGACAGGGACGTGCCCTCTTAGAGCCAGGAGGGGAAATCAGAGACCTGCATTTCTGGCTGATCCCCTGCCACAGCCCGTGCCGTCCTGTATATTCATGAACACGTTTTCAACCGTGGAAACCTGGATCACACCCTTTAGGAGAGGAAGGGAAGGACTTGCTGTACTCGAGGCACTCCAGCTCCTTCATGAGAGGGGAGTCAGACTTTTTTAAAGACACTCTTGTTCAATATGAGGCTGTTGCCCCAAAAGAGCTTCCTCTTTGCCTCTCCAAACACCATCCCCAAACAAGTTGCGCACCTACTCACCGGATGCTGGCTCTAAGCTGCCTTTTTCCCCCACAATTTCAGAGTTTTATGGTCAGCATTCCTCATTCTTCCATGTCATTAATCTCCGGGAGCCCTGGCTCCAAGCAGGCTGGAAGCCAAATCCTGCCAGACAGGTTCCAAGTGAAATCCAAGTTGTCTGGAAAAGAAGAAAATTCAACTAAAATTTTGAAAAGCACGTGAACTGTATGCTGGCTCTCACCAGCCGCCCAGCAGGGCAAGCGAGAGGCTGCTCAAGCCAACAGATGGGTTTGGTGGCAGTCAATTTCCCATTTCGCTTGACTTTCCCAGCAACCAGCCAAAATACGAAGCGTTCGTTTGAGGTAACATCTTTAATTTTGCCCAAGGAAAAAAACAAAGCCCAAACTGGGAGATTATTTTTAAGTTTCTCAAGAAATATTTTCTTGCTTTGAGAGCTGCCATTGAGCATGGACAGCCAATGCATTTTTCACAGCATTTTTGCAGTGATTTTTAATTTCCTCTGGCGCTTGTTTGAGCTGCTCTGCCATGAAACTCCAATTCCCTGACGTCCTGAAGCTGAGGACGAGACAGGCAAAACCTCTTTCAGACAGGGCGAGGGAAAAGTAGAAACCTCAAGGGGAGACAAGGGGGAAGAATAAAAATTCTCTCACCTGAACATCTCCAGAGATGTTCTACTGCCTTCAACACCAGCCCTCTCCCCACTTTCTGTAGGCTGCCCGTGCAATTTGTCTCTACTCCAGAGGATGAGGTTCAACACTGAAGGAATAATACCGATGTTCACCTCACCTACAAGCTGCAGGTGACTCTCAGTTTGCCAATTTTTTTTTTGCAATTATTCTAAATCTGAGATTTTAGGCGGGAGGTCTGTTTGTCATTGGGAGGTCATTTGCTCTCAGGGACGTCTTTCCAGCAACTCCACACCGATGGGGTGGCCCTCAGGGTTTTGGCATGGGCTTTGCTCAATCTCTCCCCAGACTGGTCGGCACACACCAAGGCTGCTTTGACCAGCGGGTGGCAAGGGCTGTGCTAGCTACCTGCTGGCTGCCCTGCCAGCGAACTTGGGACACCAGCTACGTCGGACTCCAAGACAAAAATCAAGGCGCTGTGACCCTGCTCCGGCAGGGGGTTGGACTAGATGATCTCCAGAGGTCCCTTCCAACCCCTGCCATTCTGTGATTCTGTGTGTTTTTCAATCAAGGGGAGGTTGGGAGCTGCAAAGTTGCATGTTTGTGTGTTATTTGCCTCCCTCCAGAAACAAACGCCAGCACGGTTCAGCTGGAGGAGCTGTGTGGCGCCACACCAGCAATAAATTGCTAAATGGACCAGCAGCACCATCACGTTGAGCCGGGATCCTCAGGAACAAGGGCTCTGACAGCCCGTGGCGTGATCCATCGCACCTCTGCGCCAGCTCTCTCCTAGAGCGAATCCAAGATGCGCTTCGGAGGAGCCCTAATGAAATCTGCAGATACTTTACTGCTCTGGTTGGATTGCTCTTCCTTCCCCCTCCTCCAACCCTCTTCAAAACAGAGCTTGGAAGCAGCCTGTGATACTTAAGTCCTTAAGTCCTGCCTTTCTCGACTCACAAAGGGAACCAAAAGGAATTGTTTTGAAATAACAGTGCAAATCAAATTACCCGTCACAGATAAGGGGGAGAGAGGTCAAATATGAAAAGGCTTTAGATGAAAGAAGAATTAGCCTGCGACCCACCAGGAATAACTCAATTCAAGTCTCATTTTCAGCACCCCCAGAATCTGGCGCAACAGAGGTCCCTAATGAAGCCCAACAGATAAACCTGGCCAAGACAATTTGTTATACCGCCAAACACAGAGCCATTTCACCAACCACATGCTAAGCATCAACCGTCCCCTCAGATGGGAAAAGTATATCAACATATTAGAAGCCATCATCAATCAGCCCAGAGGAAACCAAGCAGCCCTGATCAGGTTCCAGCCAGAGCTATGGGAAGCCACTCTGTGGTTTGAGTTTGCAGAAATTCGGCAGCCTTGTGTGCACCACCACCTCCTCCTCCTCCTCCCAGCCAGCATCCCTTGGAGGTAGGGTTGGGGACCCGGATGCCTGCAGACACCCCCACAGAACTGCAAAGGCTGAAAGGCACCCACACGGGCTGAAAAGAGCCGGGGAGAAGGTTTGCAGACCCTCTCCTCTTGGTTGCGTCAGCGTTCGCCCAGCGCTCCCCAGACTTGGCAGGGTTATTGATGGCCGTGGGACACGCCTGGGGCTTCCAGTGGAGCTTTTCCACCGTCTGCACTTCAACTTTCCTCCCTTTCAGAGAAAAGTTCTCTCCACCTTTTCCAAAGACATATTTTATCCCCTTCGGTCACAATCTTCCTTCTCCTGGAGTGCAGCAGAAAACAATTTGAGACCAGACCCAAGGCAGCCCTACTGAGGCTGGGCTTGGCCTGGGGGCCAGGCGGGGACCCTCATCAGTGCCGAGACCCACCTCTTGGATAAATAGGCTCCAGAAATTCCTGTCGCTCACCACCGAATGAACCCAGCTGGCTAAAAGGCGGTTGCTAAGCTTGCACTGGCTCTATTATTCACGGGGATTGGGGAGGATTTCAGGAATTGCTCTATGCAGTGGGGAAAGAGGGATTTTATTTCTTTTTTTCCCCTCCTTCAAACTAAAACACATAATTGAAGAGTGAAATTCTGAAAGATTTCTCAAGGACTCTGGGTATTTAATTGCCTTTAAAGCACAGGAATTGCTCCCCATTGCCTTCCTGATTTAAAGGGAAACAGGTCTCTTGTTCCTGCAGGCCCTCTGAAATTGTTGACCATTTGATAATTTTGCCTTAACAGATCACAAACACGATGCTGTCCATACCCACATCCTCCCCAATACAGTAAAAACATTTGGGTTTTTTCAAATGGCATTGAATTTGCAGATTCCAAACCTTTCCCCCTTGGGGCGGTGGAATGAATAGATGAAGGTGACTCAAAGGTCCTTTAAGAAAGCAGGTAAAGGGCATCTGTCTGAGGCTGGTGCACACCCGTGCTCTGTCTGTGTGATAAGACCTGTGTGGGAATAAATGTTTTCCCCACGGCTGCTGTTCCTGCAACGCAGGAGTGAGGGTTTGGGGTGGCTTTGTTTGACCTCCCACACGCCCCCTCCAGAGGAGAAGCATCTTGGCCAGGTAGGGAGGCCCTGCAGGAGAGGAGCAACACGTGCCACCACCTTTTCTCAGGATCTGGCCTGTTACATCTTCTTATTGCTCCTGAAGCAGTTAATGTGCTTTAAATGTGGGGAGGGAGGTTCGTTTTTACCTTGTGGACATCCAGAAGACGCCTGGTCCACTGTTGCAGTCCCTCTAGGGATGAGTAGGCGGGTGTTTCTTGCACAGAGACTTGTCCCCAGGCTGGAAGATGTGAAGCTCGAGCAGTGCCTTGGCCAGGACGGCAGCTCTGAGCTGCCGCCGTCAGCCACAACCAGGCCTCGCCGCCGGCATTGCGGGCAGCCCCGCATCTCCCTCTGCTCAGCCTCACATCCCTCTTCATCTCCAGCCCCATCTGTTTTCCTTCCAGAGATAAAATCTGTTTCAAGCTGGAATGACTCCTCCAGGAGCCGGAGCAGCGGGTGGCTGCAGCTGCTCTCCCATCGGATCGGGCTGGGGATGCACGGGATGCTCGGGGACCGGCTCCTGTCGCAGGCGGCCAGGATGGACAGCAGGCTTCTGCCATTCCTGCTGCCCCGAATAAAACCCCATGGCTCTCCCAGAGAGGTTCATGGTCCCTTTCTGAGCTCAGAAAGCAAAGCGCGAGACAGCAGTGTGCAGCTGAGGAGGGTTAGAGGGTCTCCTGGCCAAGCACCCGTCGCTTCTGCACAAGCCTCGGGTTTTCTGGGTGCTCTCGGGTTGGGGTAGTGTAAGAGGATGGACACAAGACACAAAGTCCAAGGTCTGGGCAATCACCTCCCAGGTGGCTTCGCAGATTTACACATCCTTATAATCACACAGAAATCCCATGGTCCAACCCGAGAAGCCCCTCAGTAAACACAGAGACGATCTCTTTTTCTCAGAGCCTGAAAGGGTTATTAAGCATTGGACCAGGCTGCCCAGGGAAGAGGTTGAGGCACCACCCCTGAAGGTATTTAGAAGACGGGTAGACACAGTGCTTAGAGATGTGGTTTAGTGATGGTTTTGTCAGAGTTGGGTTGATGGTTGGACTAAATGATCTGAAAGGTCCCTTCCAACCCAGGCAATTCTATGATTCTTTGATTCTACAGGTCTTCTAAAATTTGCTTCTTCCCTACCGAAGCCTTTCATTAGCGCAGCCCGAGAGACACTATTTGCACAGTCATGAAATGTTTTCAATCCTCGGCAGGAGCTGCTTTTGCTAAATTATGCTGTCGTAAAAAAGGCAGACAGTGACTTCCCCACAGCCCGACAGGGTTGGCTTTTTGTCTCTTTCACAATTATTAAGATATATTCTCTGTTATCCTGCAAACCGCGTTGCACAGCCCTGCCGAGGAGCCCTGGTTTTCCTGCGTCTCCAGACATTTGTTCCCCATTGCTGTTCCCCAGGCAGCTCCCGCAGGAGCGCCTTTTCACGCAGGGGTGGCTCACCAGCCCTTTCCTTGGCTTTTCCTTCCTCCTCCTGCTGCTTTGCAACACTCTTTAGCCAAGCCTTTGCAGCCCTTTCACTTATTAAACTGTCTTTATCTTAACCCATGAGTTTTCTCACTTTTACCCTTCCAATTCTCTCCCGTCCTGCTGCGGGGGGGGAAGCGAGCGGCTGGGTGGGGGCTTTGCTGCCAGCCAAGGTCAACCCACCACAACCATATTTAACATCTGCAGGTCCCTGATTCGGGGACCGGCTGTACCGCTTGCGGGTTGGAGAGCTTAACCTGCCCTCCCTAGGCACATCTAGGACTCGTATCAGGTCGTTCAGATCTTCATTCAGACCTGCAGCCATCAGTACATCCCATTGCGCCGTCTTAGCAGCAGATGCCACCAACCATTGGGGTTCCCTTGGAAAATGTCCCAGTGTTATTGACTATCTCTGTCTCTGTCACTGGACAGCTTGACTGAGTCCTGTTTGCAGGCACAGTTGAATTGGCAAGGCATTTCTTTCCACTTCGAACCTCTCTCTTCTCCTGGCAACAGGCATCTTCTTTCAAACACACGTGTTGCTACAGCCACAGCAGGCTGTGAGGGCAATTGCTGTTTAATTCATACACAAAATGGCTCCATTCCATTGCTCTGCGTCCACACCACACACTCATTTGCCCAGCACCAGGCTTTCCAGAGTCTCTGAACTGACTTTCTGCACACACTCTGCATTTGCTCCACCTGGGAGCAAACTCTTACTGGCACGTAAAAGTCTCTGTCCTGGTAGGCTTACCGTGTGGTCTCTGGGTATTCTCCTTCAATGCTTTGTCTTGTGTTTCTCCGGGCCATCTACAGCCCCTTGATTCAGCTTTTAGGATCTCTCGAGCTAAATTCCTTTCATATGAGACTTTTTTCTGAGTTGGATTTGCTGTTGACAGATCTCGCGTGGGTCACTGCTGTCTGCAGGCAGGACAAAAGGGCATCAGCTTCAAGCACCAGCCACCTGTGCTGGCTGGTCCTGCTGGGGTTTGCTTGTTTTTTTTTTAAAAATCTATCACTGTTTTCCTCCCACTGTTTACTTTGGGTGGCCTGAAGAGCGTCCCCTTGCTGAAATACCACCTGTCTGGGGACAAGACTCTTGAAGGTGGCAATTCATGCCCTCCCACTTACGCATTACTGTGATTATACCAGTGTAGGATGTGAGAATGTTGCTTTTCCTTCACGTTGAGAAAATCACAGCAGTCACACCCTGCAATTTCTGCCACCTTGGCCAGGCTTTAGCCTTTCCTCCCATACTCAGGCAGAAAGCTCTTAAATTCCCAGACGTGACGGTGCTGTTGCACCTTTTCACCGGGTATCACAACATTTTGCTCTGGCGGAAACAGCGTGAAACACCCCCCTGTCTCCCTGCCGGGAACGTGAGCTCCGCTCCCAGCCCCCTTACAACGTCCCTAAGCACCTGGTTGGGTCCCTTTGCTGCGAGGGCACTAATGTCCCCGAGCACCTGGCTTTCAGCACGCACGCTATTTTTTCCCAGCAACATCATCGTCAAAGCTACGTTTTTCCCTAAAGCTGTTACTACTTAATGGCAAGTGCATTTCAATTCCCACTTACCGAGTTGCGCTAATAAGTCTTCCTTGCTTAGCAACAGTTGGTTTTGCAGCGGAAAGCCCCTACGCTGAACTTTACCTGGAGAAGAGCAGCCAGGATTCTTGGAAAAGGATCAGGAGAGAAAATGGCTTTTGGAGCCAGCTCTGACGTACAGCCCCTGGGGTGGGGGGGGCCAACAGCTCACCCACCGGCACCTCTGCCCGACGCCGGGGAGCCCGGGGAGGGGAGCAGCAGCCTTGTGGCCCACGGCCACCTGCCCTCCTGCCAGCAGCAAAACTCCTCCCGCCTCCCCCGGAGAAAAGCAAACGAGTCTCTGGGGCAGCTTTGCAGATTACACTGACGTTTTCACCTGTGAGATCCAAGGAGGGAGAACAAATGAGTTCCCAGCTCCCTCCAGGACCTTCAGAGCAGCCCGTAAGAGATCAACCATGCACCAGCCTTAGGAGAAAGTTTCCACTCAGCACAGACCCAAATCCCGTCGTAAAAGCGGGACGTTTTGCTGGCACAGGCTGAACTCCTGCCCCCTGCGCGCTCAGGCTGTATATTTAATACCGGACCCTGTTCTTTCCCCTGCAGCGCTCCCGTTGCTACAGACGTTCATTTAAAGCACAAAGCCTTGCCTTGTTGCCCAGAGTGAGAAACAGCCTCTTTCTCCTTTAAAAAAAGAAATAAAAAAAAGAAAAAACCGCCGTATAACCTTGGGATAGTGCAGGGAAGGGTACAGAGCAGCACCCATCCCAGTGCCTGGCTGGGCATCCATCCCTCGCCCCCCGCCATGGGCACCCACCGGCGGAGCTGGGAGGGAACCACCTCGGAGGGGCTGGGGCACGTTCGTTGCAGCGCAACGTTATTTTCTTCCGGATTAACAGATTTCTGGCTATAAAAAATTTCCATGGCTAAAGCGGCAGTTATTGAAACAGAGGATTTCATGCCGAGACCCCGGCACGGGTGCCACGCCGTCGAGTTTCACCCTCCCTGCTGCACTGCGTCAGGTTTCTGTCCCTGCGCTCACGGCGAGCAGCGAGCCCAGGGCGTCCCAGGGGAGACCAAGGCAGCTCCGCGTCTCGGATGCCTGACATGTCAACACTCACCCACCAGGTCCCGCTCCCCAGCAACCTACATGCCTGGGGCTGGCCCGGCAGGTTTTAACCGGTGGATTTGGAGAGGGGGAAAAAGCATTGTTGCAGGCGCAGATGATCAGACGCCGCGGGTCCCGGGGACGCCAGAGGAAGCCCTGTCACGGGCTGCCCTCCAAAACATCCAGCCCAGCGCTTTTAAACAGCCTCCCTCCGTCATCCTAATTTGTAGGGTCTCAAAACCGCCACTCAGCAATGAGTATTTATCAGAGCCCAAAGTGCACATTTGGCTTCGCGGAGCGAGACCTGGGGCTTCTTAAAGGATTAGCAGCCCCTGACAAATGCTCTGCACAGAGACTGAAATCGTACTTGAAATAACCCCCGCTGCCATCGAAACGAGCCCTCTGCCTCAAGGCTGTAAGAGCGGGGCTGGATCGCCCAGCAGCGGGATTTCACGCCAGCAGATGAACTTCCCCAGCTCCTCAAGACCCTTCCCAACCTTCTGCCCAGAAGAGCCCCCGTGCCTCCTCTCGAAGGAGCTGCAGCCGCCCTCCCAGCCATGCTGGCCCCCACCACAGCCAGCTGCCGCCCCCCACGTGGCTCGTGGTCCCAAAGCAAGCCCCATCCCAGGGCCATCACCCTGCCTACAAATACGGACTCTGCCCGCTCAGACCTTCCCAGGCTACAGCCGGAGCAACAGGCGATGCTCGCCGTCCCACAGGGTGGTGCCGCCATGGCTGCCACGGGCAGGGATGCGGGGTCACACATGTGAGCGGGGCATTGCACGGGATCACTGCTCTGGTCCTCTGGCTGTCTTTAAGCTTAGGCGGGCTTTGGCCGTAAGCAACTCCACCTCTTTCCCCAAGAGAGGCGCATGCCTCTGGACAGCCTTGTCCCTGTGCGCCCTGGACCCGTTGAGGGCTCGCGCCCTCGCCCTGGCCACCTGAGCCTCCGCTTCTCGGAGCACCACAGTGGACGATGCTCCCTGCGTGGGCAAAGGACCGCAGCCAGCACGCGGGGCGGCAGCGATGCGTCGCTGACGGGAGAATCGCGACGCTCCCAAGATCGCAAGTGTTTCCTGTGTGCGCTCCCCTGCGCCCTGCAGAGACTGCGCACATCAACCTGCTGTCCCTACCGTCAGTCCGTACGGCCCAGCAGACTCCCCAGCTCCTCGCTCTGGACGACATCCATGGAGATAATCCCCGACCGCGGCAGGCTCATTCCCACACGAGCAAGCAGCGAGCACCCAGGCCTCTAGCAGGAAAGGTGATTTTCCCCTTGGCTAATTGCTTCGGTTTTTCCAACAGCATAACAGACACTGGAGCCATGTCCCTAGTCTACGTTGGACTACTCTTCCCCGCTTCATAAACTACTCACAGGCCGGGACACTAAGCTGCAGGATGCTCTCCAGGGCAGATGGCTTCAGGCTCGTTCCCTTTCACGCCAGGGTCGCTCTGCAGCAGTTCCCATCTGATGGGCGAGTCCCCTCCGCAGAGGTGCACGAGCCTTAGCTTAAACGTGAGCCCCAAGGACTCATCTTCTCCATCCAGGAGGGAGACAGTGAAGGCACATCAGTAACTGAAGTGTAGCTGGTTGCCTTGTAGTCAGAGGACACTTCCAGTTGACATAGATGGAGAAGCTTGATTTCAGATGTTTCAGTGGGCTCCAAGGACAAGCAGGATGACACCGAGGCTAAACAGAGGGAAACCAGGTCTGGGTAAGACTGTGAAAGAGAAAGGGTGGATCATGCTTCACCCATCTGAACTTGAGGGAAACACTGAGAACATCTCCTGAGTCACGGCCAAGGCGGGCACGTGTGGAGGATCCGCCCAGAGGGGGCACAGACGTCATCTGTGGGTTGGCGGGAGAGCCTCCCACCCAGGCGGCACAACTGGGCAGGGCAGAACTGGACTACAGGCACGGAAACGGGACTCACCCTGGAGGTGAAGGAGGTCTGCTGGAGGGGGGGACATGCCACGGCCCTGCAGGTACAGGTGCCATGTGAAATGGCAACAAGGATCTCTGGGTCTCCCACCTTGTTCCCTACCGAACCAGCCTGGGAGCAGGCAGGACCATACCCACCTGGCTTCAAAGGGCTCCGGCTACGGCAAAGTAAAGCCCCAACAACTCCACGAGGCAGAACAGAATCAGGCACAAAATGCCCGTTTTTCCCTCCGTTGGTTATCCTGGTTTTCACTCACTGGTGGCTTCTGGGGGAAATTCAGCTGCTCTCACGGACTTCTTGCTGGAAATTCCATTTCAGCGCGATTCTTTTAATTATTCTATAGTCCCTACATGCAGGCATTCGTCAACACGTGTCTCAGAGCAGCAAGAAAACTGGGCAGAAGCTCTAGTAATTTTTCCACCATGGACATCCCAACACACGCATGGGTGTCTTTCGACCAAAAAAACACTTCAGCGCCCAGACCCCCTTCCACGGCACCAAGAAAGTGTTTTGTTTAAAGTAGACGAAAGACCACATCACACCCAAGGAACCGGATAAAAAGATCAGTGACAGAAACCAAGGTGGTACTATAATTAACTTTTTCTTTTTATTTACACCACAAGAATAACAAGTTGTCATAATGTGGTACAAAATACTGGACTCCTAATAAAGTTGAAATTGAAGTCGGTACTGTCAGAGAAAGACACCATTGGCCAGTAAAAAAAAAAAAGAAAAGAAAAGAAAAGAGAAAAAAAAAACAACAAACCAAAACGAAAAAACCCCAAACAAAAAACAAGAATGAGAAAAACATTCCAACTCCACCAAGTAAAAGAAAGGACCATCAGAAAGTTTAGCACAAAGAATGCTACCATCACTTAAAGTAGGGTCCATACAATAAGAGTGAAATTGTGTCTAAATTACAGCGTAAACCGGTAGCTGCTACCAATGGTGACGTCATACTGAGCATGTATAGGTATAAAGTAGAATATAATATAGTTACAACTTTTTGATACTACATATCTGTAATAAGCTCTTGGGTGAATAATGTTTCAACCCCTCCCCCCCCACTTTTATATATATATTATATATATAAGTTTGTCATCCTCATAAATTGGAAAATAGCGCCTCCACTATGGAGCACAGAAAAGTGTTAATTTATTTTCTTTCAATAGGATACTTTTTCATCAATATCAAAGACAAAGTGAAGATGAGCTGAGAACGAGCTCAACTTCGTGACAATGACAAAAACATGTTTTCCTTTCGATGTAAAGTCTCGTTTTAAACCACAGTGTTGCACAGTACACGACTGCTTAAAGTGAAACCTAGCAATAATACATCATGTAAAAGTAATTTTAAAAAAGTTAACGCAGCTGTGCTGAAGAGTTAACTCTTTAAAGTCCTCGTCATTCATCTCCTTAGAATTAATGACTACGTGTGTCGACGAAGGGTTGCATCCAACCTCCCCACCCAGCCAAGAAATCAAAACAAAACACCAACCCAAATTAAAAGGAAAAAAAAAAAAATATAAAAATGACACAGGCAGTTTACTTTGTGTGTTCTGCGTAGTTTCCCCTAAAAACACTGTTTCCACATAAATACAATAAACTCTATTATTGGTAAGTCACAAGTGCTAGATAAACGTCTTTTTTTTTTTTTTTCTTTTTTCTTCTTAAAA
>VYZM01010474.1:750205-764095 GCA_013398915.1 Dromas ardeola
CCCCCCCCCAGCTATATGAACGTACAGCATTAGCAACTTCACCTGTTTAACTTTCATCCCTATCCACTCTTAATTAACAGATGCCCCAACACCCAACAAGATTTATGTTAATTGGAGATACTTGAATTGCTTTTGAAGAGATAAGGGCAGACTCTAAAGTGCAGGACAGCCTGTCCTTTACAGAGATTTGCAAGGTTTTAATACTAATTCCTCCTCAAGCGCCAAAGCATTAGTTGAACGGACCATTCCCCATGCATTGCTCCATACAGTACTGCATGCACAGTAACACCAGCTTGTGGCTACACCAATCCAGTTGACAGTGCAGTGGCCACCTGCAAACCAGCATAATGGACGGGACGATGGCGAAGCCAAACGGGTGTCCCCCAGGGCAACCCAACAGGGAACCAGCCGGGTGAATGGGGCTATACTCACTGTGTATCTCGATTACTTTCTCCATCGAATGCACCGCATTAGCGTTTGCTCGCTGCTGGAAAACCTTTTCTGGAAGAGGGTCAAGCTGGAAAGAGAGAGGAACACCGAAGAAACGTTATCTCGAGTTAGAGACCAAGCATTAAGCACGATTTAGCAAGTGACTCTGTTGTACCAAGCCTCTACCCCACTCCCTCGATTCCTATCATCCACCTTTAGTTAAATATCCCAAATATACAAACTTTCTAAGTGCTGTTGCGATACCCGGTGCAGCCTCCTCCAGCCTGATGCTCCTCCGCACACAAAAAGCTGCAGAGCACAGGGGCTGCCTGTCTGCAGCCACTGACGGAGATTACGAAGAGATACTATTACACAGACCACAAAAATAAAGGTGCTTTTACAATGGATCTTTGTAAACTCTTGCTCGGAATCTACCTTTTTGCAAAGTTTTCACCATTAAAACAAAACAAGGTGCAAATAAAAGGGACATAGAAACAAGGTAATAGCCACGCTTTTGGTTTTCCTCTGAAGAAATAAAAAGGGGTAGCTTTTTAATTCTCCTAAGTACCTAATCCAGTGTATTTATTAACTCTTAATTGAAAAAATATGTTTATAAGAATAAATAGCCTAATTTTGGTGCAGAGAAACAGCAAAACACGGCTTTAAAGCCACACTCAGCCTGACTGTAACTTCAGTCACCATCGATGCCTCTTACCAGCTGCTGGGCTAGTCTTGCCGGGCAGAGTGGCATTAGATCTATGGGCTAATCTTTTAAAAAAATTGCCTTGAGGTTACTGGTAAGGCTCATAATTATGTATTAAAATTTAGGCTCTTTGATGCTGGCTTCTTTCCTTTGCTCTTCATGCAAGAAGGTGACAGCAAGAACATGCTCCTGGTATATTTAAGCTGAAAGATGACACAGAAAGCCTGCTGACAATGTCCAATGTAACATAACAAGCAGGTATCTTTCTGGGCTTGGCTGCTTTTATGAAAATGAAATGGAAATGAGCTGTAAATGAAAATGGCACACAGATGATTTCTGTTTTGCTCTAACATACATGCCACTCTCAAAAAAGCAGTGCTGCCTTTGTTACTGTTAAAAAAAATGAAATCACTAATAACAATTTACGTAACAAAGAACACGGGACAATAAGGGTATTTTCATTTTGCTAGAGAGAGATGAATCAGGAAATGCCACTCTAAAGAAGCTTTTCTAAGTCCTTCTCCAGTTATTCCTCTAAGTCCATCTCCAGTGACACTGGAGCTTAGGGCTGCCTCCCTCTGTGGCACCAGCTCGCCCCCCCAGGAAAGCAGATGGATCTGTGGCACAGAGCTTCCAATTTATTTAGGGGGAAAGAAAAAAAAAAAAAAAAAAAAAGAAAAATTATAAAAAAATCTTCCAAGGGAAGGAGAGGGGGTTATTTGCTTTCAAGAGATAACAGTGTGCAGAATATTGGTTTCCTCTGGCACCGCAGGGGCGTCTGCATGGTAGGTAAGGATGTCCCAGCAGAGCAGCTCTTCTTGGCTCACGTACATGGCCAACAGCTTGGATCCGATTCACATGAGCTCAAGGCATCTCACAACCAACTAAATACTCCAGAAAAAACATTCAGCAGGGCCGACGATCTCCAAGCCCATCTTCTTTCTCTCTTTCCCTCCTTGGTTCTCCACAAAGAAAGTGAATTCATCACAGACCTCCAAGGTTGGCTATCCAAAACAAGAGATGTTAATTGTGTCTGAAAATAGTGGTCAAGGCCCATCCAGGGTTACTCCCCAGCAGAGAAGCAGCCACAGTTTAATAGTTAAAAAGATCTACAGCAAAGTTTAATTGCAACTTCTGTTCAAAGCCAAGAGAAGCTCCGGCCAAGAGATCTGCTTTGGCGACCACATGGCAGCCATTCCATAGGTACTTCACGAGGACTAGAAATTGCTCCATTCCACATTTAATAATTACAGATTGCGCTTCTTATAAATTCTCCACTCCAAAATTAATTCTGGCCCGAACTGGCTTCTGTATGACATTAAGTGAAGGCAAAAGCAATTCCTGGACAAATCTTTAAGTAAGAGCTTTCTAACACCTCTCGGTTGATATTGATATAAAGCACGCGACATCAGGCAGCCCGGCCACGCGTGCGCTGTTTCGCAGATGAATCGTTTCCATTCCACACCCCTCCTCCTGAAATAACACTCACAGACAACAGCCTCACCCATCACTTTCCTGGAATAGGAAGGAAATGCCCCTGGGCATTAGGGAACTAATTTTAAGCAACTGCTTTTTATCACCTTCTTGTTTATTTGGGATGTCCAGAGCCTGACACCGGACACACCTCTGCTCCTTCTGCGGGAAAAATGACAAAGCGTTTGTAGCAGCGACAGGCAGCACTGCGAGTGCTGCTGAGCTCCAGGACCAGTTCTCCCAGCACGTGCCTCCCATCTCTGTCCCCGCCACTAGCAGCTCCCACGACACCGGAGCTCCACACCCCGCTCCAGGTGTTGAAGTTGGTTTGAAGACTAAAGGCTGGTGATGCTCATGATGGAGCGGGCAGCTTTGCACGGTCGCTGCCTCCTCTGCCCTCCAGCGCTGCTGGCAGGGGCTGTTTTGAGTAATGGAAGAAGCATGGTGGCTTCCTGGTCTAAATTATCATCATCGTATCTTCCTTGCATCATGCCTGCCTTTGATTTTTCAACTGAAGTCGTGTTAGTTTTGCACGACTAAACTTTTAACTAAAGCAACGTACGTACGTTTTCAAGCCACCTCACCTGGCACTAACTCGTTTCACATTAAAATAATCTGCTGCAAAGCTAAAGCTCTGCTTTAATTTCCTGGACAGTTGGGAACAAACCGGCTCTTGCTTTCGCATAACGCTTTTTCCGAAGAGGGAATTTTAATCTCCGCCGGTGAACGCAGACGCTTTGGGGACTGGCACCGTTCCCCTCATTTCCTACCATTTCCCCGTGTAGGTCCAGCACCACTCTGCAGTGAGCAAACCTCCCCGCAGCCCCGCAACGGCCGCAGCTGCCCGGCCATGTGCACGCAGGCGAAATTGTCTAACACGCTGTATATCAAACTTCATCAAAGGGCCGTGGGACAAAGCAACAGCAGTTCCCTCCAACTTCCTCGCATTAAAAAGATTTTTATAAAAGACCTTGATAAAAGTATCGTTTCCTGCTTTTTTGATGTGCAAGTCGGAGAACATTATCGTGATATCTGCACAGTCTTAGAGTCCACCTAGGAAAAGTGAGAACAGGTCCATCTTTAAGCATTTTAAAACGCCTTATAGCTGTCCTGATTCAGCGGTTAAAAAAAAATAATAAAAAAATCAATTTTTTTTACCTTAAAGGATCAATATTCACTCTGGTAAATGAAACCACGCAGGCAGTTGACAACATCCAAGCTATCGTGAGTGCTGAGTTCTCCCCAAAGCCTCACACTTCCAAACATGTTCGTGGCTTGGATTAAGCGCTTATTTATTGCGCGCAGATCCTCACGCCACATTGTGGTCCCCCACCTGCATGGCAGGAGCACGTTAAGCCAAGAGGAATGACATCCTTCATGCGTCGTTTCCTCTGTCTCCGCTTCAAAGTGCATCCTGCCATTATTGCCGCCTGCACCCAAAAGCGGATGGAGCTAGAGGAATTGCCTGTGGTGACAACAGTGCCATCAGCTGTCAGCTTGAGAGAGATGGCTGCTGCAATAAAAACTCCATTGCTTCCATGCTGATGGACCAGCTGGCTCCCGAGTTTTCGGCTGTCCCGAGGGCTGAGCACAGGCTGGCATGCTGCATCAGTTACCCATGCTGAGAGCCTTATCAGAACTGCCTGGCCGAGCACAAGGAGCGGATGCTCTCTGGATGCTTGGAGATGGGATGCTGGATGACTGAAGCAGACGCTTTTGATGAATACCAGCCGTTTTTATCTCTTGGACTGCTTAGTGAGGTTAACCCAGGCACCGTTGTCCTTTGCGTGGAGCGTGAATACTGCAAGGCAGAGCACTTCTCCAAAAGGCTGGAAGTCAAACGTAGCTGACCCGCACCTCCATGCAGACCCAAACTTCCTGCTCCAACTTCCCAGACCGGAGAAAGGCTGATGGTCACTGAACCGCAGCTGTGAGTCTGAGCAAGTCCGCTCATGGTGGCTCACCACCACCCCCAGAAGTCGGCTACCACTGGAGGCAGACCCAGAGCTGAAATACTGCTTGGCTTCTCCTCTCTTTGGTGCTGCACACCTTCAGATGTTGACCACACGCCCTCCCTCAGCTCCTGCCCCAAGGGGTTCTTCAGTAAAGGGTGGTGATGAGAGACCCTGGTTGTGTTCTCCAAGGCAGGCGAAAGCTTTAGAAGGAACTTCTTTCCTTCACCATCTAACAGGCAGATTTCTCTCCTTGTGATAAGAGACAGCTGCCTTCAGACATCTGCTCGATCAGAGGTCATCTCAGCAAGTTCCTTGTGTCCTTTTGAGATATACTCGTTTCCACAGGGTAATGAGGGCAATCTCTTAATTAAAGAGGCAGCCTAAAAAACTTCAAACACGCTAGCCAAGCCACTAATGCTGCCCAAGGTTTCACAGCCACCCCCAACTTCAAATCGGTGTGGTTGCTTTCCCCCAGGGCTGAAATTTTTAGCTGTTTGTAGGCTAAGGAGTCACACTGCGCTGTTGTTTGAATTCATGCTATCAACCTTCAATGATTGTTTTGAACAGCTCCAGAGCCCCTGTTACACCAGGACACCCACAGGAGATACCGAGCAGGGATGGCGCCTGGGGCCGCAGGCTGAGCAAGGACCTGCTGCTCTGAGCAAGGTGGAAAATTGCTGCAAGGCACTTTTGTAGTCTACTGCGCCCATCTGGGACTCAACCACTGGGACTGTACGCGGAGAACATGTGCTCAAAAAAATAGAAATCGCAGAATCAGTTAGGTTGGAAAGGACCTTTAAGATCACCGAGTCCAACCGTTAGCCTAACACTGCCAAGTCCACCGCTAAACCATGTTGCTAAGCACCACATATACACCAATGAAAAAAAACAAAAGAGCAATGAACCAGAAGGGAGGCTTGGCCCAAACCAACCAGTTACTCATACTCAAAAGCCCACAAATTGTACAGAAAAATGCTTCTTGAATAGAAGTGGATGCAACAGTACAGACATAGCAGATGCACCAGGAGCCCCAGTCTGGGATTCCACTGCCGATAACTGATTTCTGTATTTCCTCACTGTCGTATTTCTGCCGTACACGACTCTGAGCTCTCCGAGCCCAAAGACATGTCAAATGCCACCACTCCAAACTTTATAATGATCAACCACGTTGGAAGCAACGTAGGCATGAGCTGCTTGTTTGGTGCCTGCTCCAGTAGATGCTGCCAGCCAGGCTGCATCAAGGAGGACGGGCACAGGGAATCGCAATCATTTCTTCTTTAATGCCACTGACACCAAAAGTGTTTGGGGGGGAAAGGCAGAAAAACGAAAGTATCTGAAGTTTCCTCTGTAGGAAAATACCCTGAACCTCCCCAGAACCCAAAACCTAAGATTTCTTTGGTGTATTTCTCTGTCTTGCTCTTATCTTCAAATCACACACACTGGCCTTTCCGGTCAACTTCTGTGACACAGATGAGGCTTTTCCAACACACCAATGTGCAGAAGACAGAAAGTACAACAACAAAGGAAAAATACAATTGAAAACAATGACAAGCACGTTGCCCAGTGAAATAGGTACAGGTTATAGTACTGGAGAGGGGGGCTGCAAAGAGATGGAAAGGCTTGGACAATGACTTCAGAAAGAAACTAAACAACTAAATTATTTTCCAAAGAGCATAAAGCAAACTAGTTGGATAAAGAATAAACCCAAATTCAATTCTTTGCTGTTTCAATCCTTATCATACAGATTGCCAAACGCTGGTAGTTTTTTAAACAAATAAAGCATGCACTCTTGAAATCAGCCTGTGCCAAAAGGACGCAATTCAATGATAAAAAGTTGGTGGATTGACTGTTTCGGAGGGCGAGAAGCCCCGAGTCAAGGAGGGCGGAGGTTGCAGCCCCTGGTTTTGCCTGTCTCTGTACCTCATTTCCCAGCAAAGCAGAAACACAGGCTTCTGAGGCATCGCAAATGGCAGTCAGGTCGTGGCCTCCTTCAAGGGCTAGGACGACGCGGCCCCCGGCCAGGCCCATCAGCTGCTTCGTCAGGTACCCGAAGCCTGTAACGAGGGAGAAGAGGAAATGCAGGAGAAGGGCAAAGGTTGCGGCTGGAATCAGGCTCCTGGCGAAGGATCAAAGAATTATAGAAAGGAATTACATCACATTAAAAAACCACAAGGGATCTGAAAGGACTCAACGCGTAATATAAGCCAGGTTGGATTTTAATGCGCTCGTTGCAGAATTCCAGCCATGGTTTCCCCACTGGACCGGCTCAGCCGCGTGCGCTGTGGGACGGGTCCGTATCTCCCCCACGAGCACTTCACTGGAGTTTATCCCAGGTGAGAGGCACCGCCATCCTCCCTACCACCCCTCAGCGCCCTGAATTAAATATAGCAGCGAATATCTCCTTCGGAAGGACGGAAAGAGGGTGGAAGGAGGCGGCTTTTTGCCCTGCTTTGGAAGACGCAAAGTCAGAGCAGTGCTGGGGGAGGCCCGGGGGAAGGGAGGAGGAGAAGGGGAAATCAGTAAAATTGCTGCCGGTGCTTTCAGTTGCGATAGCAGCATCGCAGTGCCCCAGAGATATTTGACATCTAGTTCTTAACAGACGTTTCTTCCTGTACATAATGTGCTATAAAAATTCCTGGGGCACCCGGGACTTTGATCATATGACACACAATACATTTCTACCCTTTAAACAAAACAGAACCAAGCTGCGAGGATTTAAAAAACGTGTCCTCAAAGCAACCTTCCCCCTCCGAAAAAAAATAAAAATCCAAACAAAAGAAAAGCCAGGGCGTTTTTACTCTCCTCCCTGCTTTCTGTTTTGCAGTGACCCCCATAAGCACATTTGCAAATTGACAAATTAACAGCAAGATAAAAAGATTCACGGCTGAGCTCATAACTGTTTTGCGAGAGTAGCAGAGCATGGGAAATTCAACAAGCAGGTAAACAAGCTCTTCTCATTACAAAGTGTTTCTGGATATCTTAAATAACTTGTCTCTTGTAAATCTATTTCACTTTATTATTATATAAAGTTTATAGGTTCAGCTACCTCACAAGGTTCTGAAGTGTACTGTAGAGAATAAGTTTCCTGGTTGAAACATGCTCTTAAAAAATAATAATAAAGTCCTTTTGCAAGAAAAACTGTCTTCTTGATTGACTTGAATGCAAGAGTGCCAGATAAACCCAGCATAACCACGGGGAGGGGAGGGGATTTCAGCGCATCTCCTGGGCAATGCAGAACATCACGCATCCAAGGCAAAAAGGAGGTTCTTGTGGGCCCGTAAAACTTCTTCAAAGGTGGAGAACAAAAATACTGAGCTCGAATTTTTAATAAGGTATCCTGGAGGAAGCAATTCACAGCAAGGTACACTGTTTATATCTGGCATTGCCTCTTTCTGCAATTTTGCATTAAAACAAGCATAACTCTCTAACTCAGCGGCCGTCTTCTGCAGAGATGTCACTACAAACAAATTGATAACTTCCTTACATAATTTATTTGCACTTGAAATTGAAATATGCAATGCTACTGGAAAATGAAGGCTTCGGTCAGACCAAAATATATACAGTGCAGTGACAAAACACATGAAAATTCGAAGAAAAATGCTGAGAAGTTTGCCATAGAAATGAAAGATCTGAAGATGGACCCCAAAACGTAAAACCTGCAAATACTGTATTTCAGTCCCCAGGACAGCAGCAATTTACACCAGTTTCGGATCCCGGCTCTTGTAAATGCACAACTTACATTTTGCTGAGAGATTATATCCTCCAAGAGGTGTGGGATGGCCTTCGACTGCATCGAAACCAGATGACACCAGCACAACATCTGGGGCAAATTCATTGGCGATGGGCATTACTACCGTTCTGCAACAAAATTTAACGATGGCAGGCACGTTACTTTGGCTCTTAAACAAATGCAGGAACACTTAAACCACCTTGAACAAACCCGTTATAAAACCTTGTACTATTATGCCACAGTAGCAAAGCCCATCTCCTGTTTTCTTACAAGGTGAGAGCCTGGGCTGGCTGAACACCTTGCACCGCCACGCTGTACAGCTTTAAAGTCAATCTCGTGTTAGTTTTTTCAGCGAGGTCTACTCTTTCCTCCATCAACAGCCTCACCTTTTGACCAGGGAAAATAAGTCGTCATACGTTGTGTTTCCCATTTGTGATCATATCTTGCTTTGCATACAGGGCACAAGAGGAGAAGGAGAACGTAACGGGGCATCTGGCACAGGCTGCAAAACCACCTGGGAAACCTGCCCGAAGGCAACCTCGGTTTGTGGCACTTGTCTCCGTGTTCTCCGAAATACCTCCTTTAGCCTTTGCAGCATCTGCAAAGCTCTTTATTTTTTCCCTGCTGCACCTCTCATTTACCATAGCGAAAGGCTTGGGATGGCACAGAGGGCAAAAAGCTCTAATATGCGAATATCCCACCCAAATATACCTCTCCAAACTCTGATTCCCCATCCTTTGACATTTTGTGTGCTACAAAAATGGACTGAATTGCTTAGCATCCATAAACTACTGCCTGTTAAGGCTGGTATTTAAATGAAACAAGACGTCTGTGTCTGTGGTTCCTCAGCAAAAGGCCTTTTCCCTCTGTTTTTTCTCTTCAGCCTACTCAATTTCTGTTCAAAGCCTACACGAGGTTGCAAACACCCCGTTCCCCACATCAGGATGCCGACTAAGCAAAAATGGAAAGTTGAGCAAACAGCAAGTAATTGCTTCTTCGTCTATCAGCTCCAGCACAAACATGGCAGAACTGAAATTACAGCATGGAAAAAAAAGTCAAGGCAATGGAACTTCTTAAAAAACATGATGCAGACACCCACAATCTTTTCTGATGAAGAAAGCCCGCTGCAGGCACTCTTGGGTGAACACCTTTTTGTGCCTTCAGTCCATGCTGTACCCACGTGCATGGGCTTGAAAGTTGTTCTGAATTTTTCAGTTGGGCACTGATAACTGCAGGAGATGGTGAAAAAGCGAGGAGGTGCACAGAAGGTTGTAAATCTTCATCTCAAGGCCCTTTATATACAGTAATATTTTCCAGATTATGTTCTTTTTCCATTATAAGTGGACTCATGGAACCTTGGATGTATCCCTAGGGCAACCTGACCAATGCCATCCCTTGCTGGTAATGAAGACAGCAGTATTTCCCCGTTTCCCCACCTAAGGAACAGCTACAGCCAAGGTTAACCTTCTAACCTTCTGAAACATGAATTGAAATTATTCATATACCAAAGCATGAACCTGTAAATGTCTTTGCATACATGAGAACCTCACTTTTATTGAGTATAGTCGTTACGTGATGCTCCGAAAAAACAGAGGTCTTTTTAGGGCTGAGATTGCTCAAGTGCTATCAAGACACCCATAAAGATTCACCTCTCGCTACAACGATGTTAAACAGCCACAAGACATCTGCTAGCGTCAGCAACTTGTATTAGCCCCAACACCCATCTGAGCTCATGCCATTTTGCCCTCCGTAGAGTTTATTTTAAATGGAGTATTAAGACCCACCACGCAATAAGCTACTTCCAGGGTTGGTCAAACCCATCAAGTGGTTTCCATCACCACTACTAAGCAGACAGGCTGGGACACCCAGCACATCGCAGGGCTGGTCAAGGCACTCAGACATCGTGTAATCCCAAACAAAAAAAAGCTTTCCAGCTTTAATTTTTTGCCAGTTAATTGCCACAGTAACCTAACAGCCTCCTGCAACCTTCCCACCTGCCAGTCTCTGCACGCAGACACAGAAAACTATGCAAAAAGGATCTTATTTTCTTTTAATTCTTACCAAATCCCAAAGAAGAACTTTATTTTTTTTCCCCAAACAATGCGATTGCCGTATACATTTTGTCCTCAGGGAGACGATTACATAAGGAAGACGAAACAGCACCATTTTTGCTGATGACTTTCCAATCAACAAAAATCTGTTTAGTGAAACCCCCAGACATTTTAAGTAGAAACCCCCTCCTTCACAAAGGACTAAAGCAGCAGTTTCGAAGCAAGTGCACGTGGCAGAGGGTTGGGTTTTTTTTCCCCTGAGCTCTGAAGTACTGCTGAGCTCTTTAATTTCTAACCAAAGGAAAACTGCTGAAATAATCAGATTTTTTTTCCCCCCCCTCAAAAAGCTGCTAGGAGCTCAACTGATGTGTGGGACAACCATAAACTGGTTGCAGGAGCAAGCCCAAACCTGCACCCCCAAGCTGGGGGCATGGTCTGTCAGCACCGAGCGACCCACACAACCCCGAATCGGTCATGACTTCTTGGCCGTGTGACAGCTCATCTGCTGATGCCCAAGCACCAACGCACCGGGAATGTGCCAGTACCAGCAAGGAACAGGGAGAGATGGTGCTGGTGATGCTCGGCTGAAGGTCCCCGCGCGGCGACAGCAGTTCAAAGATACCCTCTAGTGGCACAGCCAACACACAAGCAGCACAGAGTTAAACGTGAACCCTGTCTGTATAAATTTTAGGAGAGAAAAAGCAGCGGTCGCTGCTTAAATCAATCGGTATTTGACAAGTTAGAAGTCATCATTTTGAGGATGTCCAGAGTTCTCTGTGGCGCAGGAGGGGGTGATAACTGGTTACCCCAGCAAGTACCTTCAACTCTGAGCAATGATTAGTGGTGCTCTGTATGCACAGTACATTTTTATCGGGTCCTCAGAATTTTAAGAAACATGCGCCGCAGGTCCCCCGGCTCTCCTTGTCCAGAGAGATGGGATGGGTGCTGCCTGCCCAGGAGCCACGCGTGTTCAGGGTCAGCCAGAGGAGAAGCGCAAGGTGACAGGGTGTCAGAATAATTAAGCTAATGATGCTTTTGGTACCTTGACCATCACAAAGCCATCCAAACTGAAAAGCGCTCTCAAATCCAGACTTGAATGCTTTCCTTCATCCATGACTCCCACCCAAACTCTCCTGGGCTGCCCTTTCTTCTGACTTTCTCCGAATTCCAGTATTACACCAGTACTCCAAAGGTGCAGTCCCTCTCTAGTTGTTGCTCACCACGTATGTAAGCAGCCATATCTCCGGATACCAAACTTGACCCAGGAGGGCGAAAGCCTTCCTGCCTCTCAGCAGTCCCTCCCTCATTTTTCCCTTTCTAAGTGTGTTAAAAAAAAAAAAAAAAATAATTAAGGCGCAAGTAAATGAACCACTTTCAAACAATGTGTTTCTGAGATTTGATCTGTGGGCAGCATTTCAGGCACAACTAACCCAGTCTCTTGGGTTTTAATTTTTCTTGTGCACAGATGAAAACAGCCTCTTCGCTCAGACCCATCACAGCTAAGTCCCCAAGACGAAGCAACAATTAAACTGCAAACAGCCCTATGGCTTTGCCCTGGTGATGATACCAGAAAAAAGCCTGAAGTTTAAATTACTATCAAGAAGGTGAACAGTGTTACCTGGAACTGGGTCTTTTAACTAATGGTTAAGGTGGCTGTAGAGCTATTCACCAAGGAATGAAAGTGTTCTTAACACTGAACAGTCATTCAAGCCGCGTAGAATTTTTTAAAGGGTTACCTTTAACTTTCCAAAGTTTTAGAGAGTTGTTTCGCTTGCTTAAAATAAAGTCAATCATTTCATTTGATTCCGACTACAGCTAAGCTGAACAGCTATGCATTAGTCAATACTGATGGCTGCAAACAGTAAAAACTACTGATCCTGTTCTGCAATCATTTGAGGGAGAAAAGAAAATAAATAGAGTTTTATATCTATTTTCCAGAAGACTGAATAATTTTTAGTCTATTACTAGCCAATTCACCAATTAAACACCTAATAAACGACAGACAGATTAAACAATCCTACAGAGGATTTTTGGTTTTTTTTAAATGCTCAATTGCAACGAGCAAATTGGTGAAACTTCGAGGGCTGAGCACTTTTTTCAGAGACTCTTTTTCCCACTGTTGGCGCTCTCTCTCTCTCTACATACATACATCTATATATATATATATCTCAAAAACATTATCCGCTGCTCCTAAGGCTAATCAGCCTCCTGAAGACTCCAGTCTTTGTTTCTCTAAGCAGCCATCTCCACGGTCATTTACTATGTCAAAAGAGATTAGGAGTTTGGGGACAAAATTTGCATCGGGAGAGCATGAAATCTAAAATACAGAAACAACCGTTCCAGGCAAAACATCATCAACCTCCCCCCCCGCCCCGCCCCTTACCCCTGAAATGGTTTATGGATTGAAGGAAAAAACAAAACCCCCCCAACTGGCTCCTGAACTCATTTAACGCTTTCCGAGAAAGGCAGGAGGAGGGACCTTTCAAATACAGTCCTGGTTTTTGCTTTCTGGTTTAGGTGTTTTAAATAAAAATAAAAATAACATGGAATCAAGCTGTATACGGAATTATAATTGTGGAGGAGACCTCTGTCCTGGTAGGGAAAAAAAAAAAATAAATAATCATATCAGACTACACAACTGCTAGAATCATCAGGAAAACTTTCTTACAGAAAATTAAGAGGAAAACTCCTGTGGATAATACACTTTAATTTCACTAAGTAATTGCTGTTCTTGTGTAATAAGGAACTCGCCGCGGTCTTTGTGTTTTTTCTGCAGTTCTCTTAGCCGGGTTTGCACACTCTGCTTCTCAAAACATCACGAGGATTTATAGAAGCAAACAAGATTTCTGCTTGTATAACAAGTTAGGTAACAACAGACCCCGATAAAAAAAAAAAACCAACCCTGAATTTTACAACCCTTTTTTTTTTTTCCCCTATAACTACAGAACAACAGCGATGAACACCAATAACATTTTGATGAGTTAAGAACTTTTAAAATTCCATGCCCTGCGTTTTTCGCGTTAAAAGAGTTTAATACATTTCTGCCTAATCTGGGAAATCTGTATTGCCCACATAGTTGGGCGGTGAGTTCAGCCGCGGGACCTGGGCCCAGCGAACGGTCAGCTAAATTATAATGTCACGCTGTCTCGGGCAGGCAGAGCCGCCGCTCCGATGGGGTGGAGGAGAGCCAAGCTCGCAGCAAACTCCCCAGATCCCTTCTGCACATATATTAGTGATGGGGGCGACTCCACCCTGGCTCCCCCCTTCCCCCCCCCAAAAAAAATAAAATAAAAAATCCAGCAATCATGATATCACCCCAACCTCGAGATGGGGCAGCTGGTGATTTCAGCCCTCGGTTATGAAGACAATAAGCGACAAAGTGCACGGCGAGGCTGCTCCCCACATTTTTAACTCTTGTTCTCACTTTTGAAACGGCTGGGCGGTATTAGTAAATATTAAGAGGTCAGGCCATCCCATCCAACTCAGCACTGGGCCGCAAGCAGGGGGAAGCCAATATTCATAGAAGAAATTCTCAGTAGAAAAAAAAAA
>VYZM01010474.1:773746-787884 GCA_013398915.1 Dromas ardeola
TGCTCTTTTTTTTTTTTTTTTTTTTTTTTTACTGCCATTCAGTCAGCAACCCTGTGGAGAGCAGAGGGGGAAGGACGGCTCCCGGGGGGCTTTTTCCAGGCTGAAGCTCTGGATCTCCTCTGCTGCACCCCCGTCCGCCTTGCACGCAGCGATGAAAGCGAAGTTTATTTGCTTCTTGCCAGTCACAGCCTTTGCAAAAGCCGGACTGCGGGGACTGCCTGTGGCCCAGAAAGTCAACCGCACCCTGGGCTGCATCAAGAGAAGCGTGGCCAGCAGGTGGAGGGAGGTGATTCTACCCCTTTACTCCGCTCTGGTGAGACCTCACCTGGAGTACTGCCTCCAGCTCTGGAGCCCCCAGCACAAGAAGGACACGGACCTGTTGGAAAGGGTCCAGAGGAGGCCACGAAGATGCTCAAAGGGCTGGAGAACCTCTGCTGTGAGGACAGGCTGAGAGAGTTGGGGTTGTTCAGCCTGGAGAAGAGAAGGCTCCGGGGACACGTCAGCAGCCTTCCAGTACCTAAAGGGGGCCTACAGGAGAGATGGGGAGGGACAAAACCCCCAAAATTCACGTGTCCTAAGCATGGCTTTACTTAAGGGACCAACAGACCCTCGGGTCTCCTCAGATGTCTGTTCATGCCAGCCTCAAAAATCACCAGTGCCCGGGCCAAACACCGCCACGTTCAGGCCCTTTGATGCCTGCAGAAACTGGGATCGTGTGGGTAGCATTTCAAGAAGAACAAAGAGGGCAAGACAGGGTGGTTTTAAAGAGTTATTATTTCTGCAGAAAGAAATTAAGTGCTTAGAAAAAAGCATTCCACCTGTGATTTAGAAGCCAGTTTCAAGGACTCTGCCGTGCCCCCACACTCAGCTCCCCAGCAGCAGGACTGGACCCAGAGATGTCTGCTGCCACCCACAAGCTCTCCACTGCCCCATCCCGCGTGCAAACATCTCCAAGATAAGGATTTAACACCCAGCCACCCTCCCCGTAACGGATGTCTGGAGACCACTGGGCCCTACTCCAAGGCAGCACTTCATCATCTGTGTGACTGTAAGTGTTTGAACAGTCCCACTGAAGCCATCAGTGCTCTGCAGCAGGGGTGTGGACTCTGCCATGCTGGAAAATGTTATTAATGTGGCCCTGAGCTGGACTGCTCTCCAGCTCTGAAGCTACTGCTGTTTCATGCACGGGCTGCTGTTGACCTCTCCATCATTCCTGAATTCTGAAGTTCATTACAGGGGAGACGCTATTTGGCTTTCCCTGCCTATGAGCTCTTTGATGTAGCTGCCATCACAGGAGTTGTTGCTGGGACAGCACATCAAGCCTTACCATCTGGAAGGACTTTACGGAGAGAGGAAGCATATTTCTTGCCTTTTGTTGATCCAACAGCGTATATTTCTCTTTTTTCTCCCGAGCTGGAGGATACGACTGCGTCAGAGATACTGAGTCTTCCACATCTGCCACCGTTGGACGAGGAACAGTTGTCCTGGTCTTCCTGAGAATAATATTAATGTCTTGCTCATTCTAATAAAGAAGCTGCTATTTCTGCTAGATGAGCCCATAGGAGAGGGCTACTTTAGAGGTGGGGAGAGGGAATTCAGCGCCTGGGACCTTCTGCAGGCTCTTAACCCCCACAGCATGTACCATTATTAGAAAACAATGAGGGAATGCAGAAGAGGAAGGGTCAAACAGCTTGACACAGGCTTTCTTCTACGAGGAATGTCTAAGATGTTTCAGGGTAAAACCCGAAAGAGTTTTTCCTTCCTTATAAACTTGAAGTCTTTATCAATATACACGATGAGGCTCCTACTCACACTGTATACTCTACTATACACTAATGTGCAGCTATTTCAAACTGAAATGAGCGTCTTATAAAAGGTTTCATTATTCTAATCTTTTCTTTAGCTGAAGCACTATGCAGATAAGAAATTAGGCACAGGGACAGGTAGAGACAAGTTGTACCACAGCTCCAGACTCTGCAAAGCGGAGGGGTAGCAAAGGAGTTCCGCTCTTCCCTCATCACTGCTCATCATCAGTCTTAGGTGACAGCGGCACACATCATCTGTGCTGCCAGTGAGTTGTCTTTACCTAACCACGTCTCCTACTGCTCTAAAGCACTGATTAAATAACTCTGCTCACATTTTGCTCTTCTGAGACTTGCTAATTAGTTTCTTCTCATTTCCATTCCACGGAAGTCCTTTCGTTGCCTCTGCTCTGCGATAATGTAACTTTGCTTGCACAGGTAGAGATTTCTGTACACTCTAATCGAGACCTTACAACCAAAAATAGAATAGCATACTCTGGAAGAGATCAAAAACATTAAAAACACTTTTTAAAGACGTAGATCTTCAGCTATTTTTAGTGTGCACAGAAAAAGAAAATCCTACACACGAAAGAAAACAAAGTTACTAGCTATCATAAGATCAAGTCTTCGAGTGTTTTGAAGAATTTGGATGCAAGTATGCTGGAACTATTTTGCAGATTTTCAAAGCTCAAACTCCTTTCTTCAAAATCTTCTTCTAATTATCTTGGATTAGGTAATGCTCTGGTGCATGTAAGTTATACACTGAGAATAGAGGGTGTGCTGCAGAGAAGCAAAGGTAACATCCGAAGTAAAAATACCACATACTGCACTTGCAGATGCTGCTGAAGATGAGCAGAAATAACTTAGCGTTGTTTAAATCAGAGCTCACATCTGTTGATATAAGTACTTCTGTGCTTTCTTCCTTTCCTGCTACAACCAGACGTCTGCAGACGGGAGGAGGTTTATTAGCGTCAGCTATGGCGATGTGAAGGCTTCTTCATATAACGCAAACCAACGAGGGGAAAAAAATAATCAAAAAGAGTTTCCAAGCATCGGGGAACGAAATTACCCTTTTTCTCATTGATTTCGAGACACTGTGACTTAATTTTTAATTTAAAGAGAGAGGTTGAAAGGTGTTTTGTGATGAAGTGATTTGCTCTCAACTTTTTCCTGCTCCTTCACTCTTTAACTTTGTCTCGCTTGCTGGTAAGAACAACTCTCGGTTGCCCAAGCTCCCGACTTCAAACTTCTTCTTGGCGCTTAACAGCTCTTCGTGGACTTCTCCCTCATAAATTGCTCTACCTTGCCTTTCAGACCCATCTATTCTTTTAATCAACATAACATCCCCTACGGAAGAGAACTGCCCTGTTTAATTGTTTGCAGAAAAAGAATTTGGTTTCAAGCTTTCCAGCCATAATTTTATCTGACATCATCAGCTCCTGAATTAGAAGGAACAGCAATCATTCAGCCTTCACCTGCTCCAGGCCAGCCCCACTTCTGCCCACAGGCATTATTTTGCATCCAACGCTGAATTTCATGTGCTATATTACTACTACATTACTATTTAGTTTCTTGTTATCGTGACACCGTCCATATTTCTTTGCAGGCAGCTTTTGCTTTGATGACCCCAAATAAATTTAATACCATCAGCAAAGGACACTCGATTATGACCCACACCCTGCATTGCAACATTTCAGTGAATACACAGATTTCTGGGGGATCGTAATTCCAACCACTATTTCCTATCTTCTCACCAGTAATAAATCCAAAAAGGGATCAGTCCCACCTTATCCTGCTAATTTTTGAAAACTTTTTTTTTCTTCCCTTTTTTCTTTACGGCATTATATTTACGCTGTGGAAAGCATTTGGCGGACCAATATCAAGCTCTCCAGGGAAAATCCTCCTTACGAAGCAGTCAGCCAGCTGGAACGCTGTCTAGCGTTGTGGTGAGCTGAATGCGAAGAGCCACGAAGCATCCCCTAGACTGCACTTATCATTAAGTGACAAAGTCAGAGAAAACAAAACCTCTGCTGAAATAAATCCCCTCTTCTTCAAACCTGGGCTACAAACCATCGGGAGTCAAGACGATGTCCCAGAGGTGCTCTGATCACCACGTGCACCTGATGTTCCTTCACCATCAGGAAAATATTCACCAGTACGAAGTGACTGGAGCCCACACAAACTTCTTACAGACCAGGGCTGCCTCTCCACAACCTTCTCAATTTGTACGAAAAGGATAAAACAAAGACTGATTACTGCTCAGCAATGAGTAATCTTCTGCCAACCTGGCAATGTCGAACAAGGGAGAGTCTAAATAAAACTCCATCACTCAAAAAAGCTCTATGGCCACCTTGCAGCCTGAAAACGGGCTGCCAAGCAACAGCAGAAAACCACCCCTGAAGGTCTCTTGCTAGAACAATTTGAAATAATTTCATTACACCATAACAAGCACTCAATCTGCCAGCAGCATTCACACGCCGAAACTTCTCGGATTTATACTACACCTCCTCTTGCACAGAAATTCTTCAGAACTCATGATTTACCCTGGGCTCTGAGTTTTTTAAAATCTTTTTTTCTGATTTCCTCGGGAAAAAATATTAATTACATGCATCTCAAATACGTCTTGTCACCCTCTTTTGACACAGAAAATAACTTGGTTTTCATCTGCTACTGAAAGGCGTGCTCTGTGGCCCCAGCAAAGATCCCACTATAGGGCTTCTTCCAACAATTTCCCATAGCAAATCAAATCAAGAGCAACTTGTCTCACAGAACTGGCACGCTAACAACGACGACAGTTTTCCCCTCTATTTCTTCAATAAACATACCACGCTGTTAAACCGGCTTTCTTGACAGATCTCCCACTTCGAAAGACAGTAGAAAGCGGGGCTGAAAGGACCTTGTGAGATCACCATATGTCTTCTCCTACCCCAAAGGAGATGGCCTACGCCTAAACCCATCCACAGCACATACAAGTGCAAAGCACTTAATATGCTATAACCAATCGGTACTGTGGCCTCATTTTCCCCACAAATACACGGCTGGGGTGTATATACTCATTAGAAACGCATCCCAAAAGCAGTGAAGACTGTTTTCCTGTGTCAGCCACGAAAGCAGCAGGAGGACAGAAACAGCCAGCACTGTATCCCAAGGTCACTGGGAAAGAAAAACCAAGCAAACCAAGAGAAATTCATTTCAATGAAAAAAATCTATGTAGTCGATTGCTAACAAATTACTGGTTTGAAAAAGATTTTCCTTGAAAATGTGAAAATATCTGTTGGGATTGCTAAAACGCTGTACAAAAGTTAGCAAATCTTTTATTGAATATTTAAGCGTCTGCGGAGACAACCGACCAGCAAGTTAACTGCAAACGCTATCTTTATTACGAGCGTAGCGATAATACCAGCACTGTGGCATTTCCTGCCTTGATTTAGGATTTAATGCAAGACTTCTGGGACCACGCGAGGCTCAGACACTGTCTCTACTTGTTACCATTCAGTCTTCATTTGCAAATGATAATTTTCGCTTTGAATGGCATGCCTGACTGCAGGGCAGAGTAAATCCAAACCTTTTAAACTCTAGCCAAAAATTTGCCATGAATTAGGGGACTGCAGCATATTTACAATACAAAATAAAATATCTCTACGAGTGCTCAGCGGTGGCGGTATGAATAAACACCGATTATTCTTTTTTTTTTTTTTTTGACGGATAATTTTCAAAGCAGCGATTTTGCAAAGACTCAGGAAGAAAACAATTTTGTTTCATTTCCATAACAGAATCCAGACCTCTAAATTCAACCTCACGAGCTACAATTATGCATAAGAACTACCACTGTGAATTTTCAAACACAATGCCTTTTATTGTCTCTTCTCATTCTTTTCCCTTCCTGTTCTCCGAGATTCTCTGTCCTGTCACCCTCCACAGAAACTTTAGAGCAGAAAGTCGGACTTGAAAGGAAAACTTTCAAGTTTTCAGGCTTCAAAGGAAAACAACGCAAAGCTTCAAAACAAGGTATTTGAATCGTATTTGGGGTTTTTTTTTCAGCCTTATGGCAACAAACAACAACAAAAAAAGCCTTTTTATTACACGAAATCTTGACAGATGAAAACTAATGTTCAGCTTTTCCATGACGGATGGAGGGTATTTTAGTCACCTCCTTCAGAATTCACGTGTGATTGTCCTGGAGCTCAAGAAACGAAAGATGCCGAATACTGAAGATCGCAATTCCCCTGTGCTGCGTAACCTGTGAGACATTTCATTTGAGGACAGTAATGTAGCCCAGACACAACTGCAGCAATTTACTATTTACAGGAACTTCTCAAATATTGTCCTTCAATATCACTATTTTATTAATATGTTTTCCACCTGCACTAGGAGACAGGCAGCTCTGAAGTACAAATACTGAAGATGAAACACCTACGCAGCACGGGCAGCATGAAAAGCACATCTTGCTTTCTACGCAGAAAGCATTTTTGGATTCAAGGGTTGCTTTCAAATGCAGTAACCTCTAAGCCATTAAACATCACTGCCTGGGAAATGAGGTTTCTCCTCCTAAAAGCCAGAGACGAAACATGCCTATGAATGTCACACACACTTCGTCTCTCCACAATTGTTTAAAAATCTTCACGCTGCTTTTGAAGAAAAGCACGTGAGGCTGTTGCTGCAACCCCGCACCCCAGGCAGACCCTGTTTATGGGTAACATCTGGTTGCAATTACCCACTTGATGGAATGCAAAGCAAGAATTTTTGTTACCAATGGGACTGGGAGAACAAACAGGACATTATTTACACATTAAAGAGAGTACTCACCCCAACACCACCGCAAGGAAGCCTGACAAACATCGACGTTAAAGAACCTGTAGGAAAAAAACCACCAACATACCCTGTAAGTCAAAAAGTCAAAGTTCACCAGATTTTAGTCCAATTTTATGGCAACGCTGTAATCTTTCCAAACACAGTAACAGCGCAGGGTTTTCTTGCAATTTTCAGAAAACACACGGCCAACCCTGTTACATTACAACACATATATACACAATCCACACACTTGGGCTTGTTTAAAAGCCTTTCCAATATAAAAGCCTTCTGTAAATCACTTTGGTTTTATGCAAGGTTTGTGTGCTGTCCTACATTTCAAGCAGTAAAGCTGATTAAAAATGACTGAGACGCTACCAACAACTGCTTAGCATGTTGAGAAGTGCTGGCTATATTGCAGCACACTTGGAAGTCTTACGGACATGAGATACAGGATCCCTCAAGTAATAGGAGCCAAAAGGGACACACCAGTGAAACACCCCAAAAGAATTAAGGGATGTTTCTCTAAGAAGGTGACACGGCTGAGAGCCCAGCTGAAGTGCCTCTACACCAATGCACCGAGCATGGGCAAGAAACAGAAGTTGGAAATCACCACGCTGCTAGAAAGCTACAACCTGGTTGCCATTACTGAAACCTGGTGGGATGAGTCCCATGACTGGCGCACGGCTATTGATGGCTACAGGCTGTTCAGAAGGGAAAGGCAAGGAAGGATGGGAAGCATTGCCCTCTACAAGTTTGTGGATGACACCAAGCTGAGTGGTGTGGCTGACAGGCCTGAGGGATGAGATGCCATCCAGAGGGACCTTGAAAGGCTCGAGAAGTAGGACTGTGCCAACCTCATGAAGTTCAACAAGGCCAAGGTCCTGCAAGTGGGTTGGGACAACCCCTGGTATCAATACGGGCCGGGGGATGAAGGGATTGGGAGCAGCCCTGAGCAGAACGACTTGGGGGTGTTGGTGGATGAGAAACTCAACATGTTGAGTCGGCATGTGCGCTTGCAGCCCAGAAAGCCAACTGCATCCTGGGCTGCATCAAAAGAAGCGTGGCCGGCAGGTGGAGGCAGGTGATTCTCCCGCTCTACTCCACTCTTGTGGGACCCCACCTGGAGTACTGCATCCAGCTTTGGAGTCCTCAGCAGAGGAAACACACGGACCTGATGGAGCGGGTCCAGAGAAGGGCTACAAAAATGATCCAAGGGCTGGAGCACCTCCCCTACAAGGACAGGCTGAGAGAGCCGGGGTTGTTCAGCGTGGAGGAAAGACATCTCCGGGGAGACCCTATAGTAGCCTTCCAGTACTTAAAGGGGGCCTACAGGAAAGACAAGGACAAACTTTTTAGCAGGGCCTGTTGCAACAGGACAAGGGGTGATGGCTTTAATCTAAAAGAGAGATTTAGACTAGATGGAAGGAAGAAATTTTTACAATGAGGGTGGTGAATCACTGGAACAGGTTGCCCAGAGAGGTGGTAGATGCCCCATCCTTGGAGATATTCAAGGTCAGGCGGACTGGGCTCTGAGCAACCTGATCTAGTTGAAGATGTTCCTGCTCATTGCAGGGCGTTTTGACTAGATGACCTTTAAAGGTCCCTTCCCACTCAAACTACACTATGATTCTGTGCCTTCACAAACGAACATTTTAATCCCTTTCAACTGAAGAAGGATAGTAAATCATAAAAGCACCCTAATTATCAGTCATCTGCACAGTTAGTAGAAGACTTTGGAGCACATGAGCTTCATAAAAGAGGAAGACAAAAACCAGAATAAACCAGAATATGTATTTGGACTGAAAGAGCAAACCTAACATTAAGAATTAGAGAAAAATGAAGAAAACCACCTGTAGGGCTAATTTTGCATCTGTAGGAATTGTAACATCACTTTCTGGGCTTGCATATGAGCAAATTATCCTCCATTCAAAATTCTGCAGGTTGATAAACCTTATACTGGAACAACACCACACTGTCTTGTATCTATCACCAATCTTCGTGCATGATTGTACACGTGTCTGCGCACCACAGGCAAACAGGTAAAAGGAAATATGTGCATGTGGACACTGTAGAAGACCTAGAGTACATTGCCTGAGATTTATTTTCTTGAGACGTATTTGAAGTTAACAAAAGCTAACGGTGAAATAAACTGGATGGAGGGTTGTTTTTTTCCCCTCCATCAAACCAGGTTTTTGTTTTGGTCATGTCTATACTGAAAGAATAAATTCCCTTAAATGCTAACTACCAGCTTCGCAGAGCGTGAATTAGCGATGACAGCAGACAGACGTTACTGAGGGCCATGCTGGTGTCAAACGCATCGCAGACATATACATTACCCTTGTGACTGAAAGTGGAGTTAATGCATCTGCATTATTAATCTGAGATTCACTCTTTGATTAGATCCACATGAAAGTTCTTAGATCATCCTGCCTGGGACCTCCTGTCACATCTTTCACTGCTAATCCACCCATTATTTCGATATTTATCTTCTTGACAACAATTTATGATTGCTCTCCACAAATTAAAAGCAGCCTCATTTGCCTATGGTGAAACTTGTTCAACAGGTTCCAAAGCTTTACACTGTCAAACGATAGAGGCATTTCTATTTTTCATCCTCAGACTTTTAAGGGTTTTAGCAACACTTCCAGGGGTAGAGCTGTGCAACCTGCCTTAAGGCCACCACCTTCAAACTCTCCTGATAAAAAAACCAGCAAAGCAGATCTTTGTGATGCTCAGGGTCCTCCGGGGAAGGTAACTTAAACATCAGTGGTGGCAATTCTGAAAAACCTGAAGTATTTACCCCCTTCCCGCTTTCTCCTAAAGAACTGCCAGGTGAAGGGACATCCTCCTTATCATTTGCAGAAGCTTAAAAAGAAACATCTCGTGTTTTCATCCCCCAGCTTTACGAGCTCTTCCTTTTAGGCTGAGGTTTCTCATGCTTTTTCTTCCTCATAGACATATCAAAGGCAAAGATTTTCCACACCCCATCGCAGTCGTACACATGTCAAGGCACTCAGGTCTAACAAACGCGCGTTTGCATATGTGAGCCTCACACGGAGCTTTGGTCTCAGACTTCAAACCTGCCATCCATTTACCCTCAGACATATTTAAAAGAACCCCACAAAGTTATTTTGTAAATTTAAAAGCCCTTTAAACTCTCAACTGGAGAGGATGGCTGAAGAAGGGGCCACTTACAGGCTTGTTCATCTCCATACACAAAGGCGCATTTTGAGGTTTTTCAGGGAGGTTCTCCCAACCCATCAGTGGCTGTTACCCTTGCTCAGGTCCAGCACTGTGGAAGCCATCGAGTTAAGAAACTGGTTTTAGGGCCAGCATCGCCCTTCCTGCCCTGCTCCCAAAGGAGAACGTCTCCCTGGGTGCTATGGAGACAAGCCAGTCAGGCTCACACCTCTTGTCATTTTGGCTGGCCGCGCTGCCCCTCCGGACCCCTGCCTGTCAAGCCGTCTACCTATTTTCTCCTGCCTAGTGGGATGACTGACAGCCACGCTGAACAGTGACGCTCTTTGCTCTTCCTCCAAGCTTCGTGCTAGGCATGAGTGTCAGTGCCAGCTGTGGCCCACGCACAGCTCCACGTGCAACGGGAGGGCAACCGGGCAAGGCAAAAAGGCAGTTCACTGCTGTCTGGGCAAAGATGGTCATGTGAGCTGACAGCAAGTCCCACTGCTGGCAGCTCAAGGCTAAAATGGTGCCAACTGGGTTTAGGAAACAACGTCTAAGCTCAGCTAAGAGCTACTGGAAAGTCCTTCCTACTGGAGATCCCGGGGAGCTGACCTTCTGCTTATGGCTGCAGCTCTTTGACAACCTCGTCTTCGTTGCAAATTACACCCAAAGAGGCAACATTTTGTACTGGAATACCCTCAGGCATTAGAATTATTTCTCTTCGCTATAGGAACAAACTTGATCTCTACAGACTTTTTAAAATGAGTGATTGGGGGGGACACAGCAAAACTCCAGAAGTACTCACAGGCAGAGCAAGAGTGTCTCCTCCCTCAGGTTTTCTAAACAAACCATCAGGAATGGTTCAGCAAAACCCGGGTAACCCCAAATCCGATACTAACCAAATAAACTGTATCTCCAAATGTTTCTGTGGAACTATTGATACAGATTGTGCCAAGAGTCAAAAGGGGAGCGGAAAAGTATTTCAAGAGCGTCTGACATTTGAACGAGCAGGAAACACTCAGTGTTCTCACAGGCCACCCTTGCCATGTGTCTCGCATAGGGTATAGAGTGGCCCACTGCCCGCTCAGCCCCCCCGTGCAGGTGATGAGGACCGCTGCCAGGGGCAGGCTGCCAGCCCTGCCTGCTCCAGCCTGGTAACCGGTGAGATCTGGAGGGCTGCCCAGATCCCGCTGCAGCAGAGGGTCAGGACACACGTCCTCACACACCTTCAGTGCTCCAGTTCAAGAATTTGCAGAGAAATAAGGCAGCGTGAAGGTGGCGCCACTGCGAATGAAGAGTCTTCTCGGATCTGCTGGGGAAGATTTACATGCGGAAGGCGTATCCATCAGTCCAAAGAAACGGCAAGGCGAGAGTTTTACACTACCAACCACATGACATCATAAACTCTTTAAACTTTCCATACTAATTGTGCTATCATTCAGCCAAAGATGTCTACTTTTCATTTGCTCTGGGTTTTAAAGAGGTGGTAAGTTAGCTATAAATACAGTGCTAATTGCATGTTTAAACAACTGGCTAATAGCTTTCCTCTTTGGGGATCTAATGTACATACTGAATGTGTTGCAAAATCCTTCCAGCTCTTTTGCTGCGACTACTACATCATGCAGGCCATCAAGTTAATCCTCTTTTTATATCATCCAAAGTCAAGCTAAACCCAAAATAAACTTTCTCAACTTCAAGGTTCCAGAACTGTCTTTGTGCTGATTCCCACGTTAGAAGTTCCCAAACTGTCCCTCCAGCCTATCACTTACTGCTGCAAAGAGGTACAAAGTAAAGGGAGATGACGATGTCTCCACGAAGGTGAGGTGCTAAAATCAACGTGTTTTGGTTGCCATGGGGGAGGCTGGTTATCTGTACAACCACCCCCTAGATTTCTTGCAGGGAAATTGTCTATATTTTATGGCAGATGCAGTCCTGTTTCGGGAAGATCCAGTCTCCAGTGAAAGGAATAAACAATCTTACTCCACGTTAAACAAATATAAGACTCTAAGAGGCCTCTGCATCTTTCTTGCAGATTATCCGTACAAAACTGACAGCTATTTGTTGATGTCTATGAAGCTGGTCATTGCTTCAGATCCAGGTCCTCAGTAGGGTGTCCCAGTTCCTACCTAGCAATGGATAATGAGGGTGGTGACACCCTGACACAGGTTGCCCAGAGAGGTGGTGGAGGCCCCATCCCTGGAGACATTCAAGGCCAGGCTGGATGAGGCTCTGAGCAACCTGATCTAGTTGAAGATGTCCCTGCTCACTGCAGGGGGGTTGGACTGGATGGCCTTTAAAGGTCCCTTCCAACCCAACACATTCTATGAGTCTATGATTCGATGATAAAATAAAACCTCTGAATTACTTTTCCTCCTCAAGGAAACCCCATTTTAGGTTTTGAAGACATCAAAGAAAGGAAGTTTTAGCTATCTAGGGTTTAGGGATCTACCTGAAGAAAGGAGATGTATCTTGTACCGCTCTCAAGCAGACATTGAACGGAGGTGGGAAGAATCCTCTTGGGAACTGCCCGGAGCTGAGGATGGAGGGAGCCCCATGTCCCACCTTTCATACTGCTACCACTAAGTGACTGCCAGAGTCAGGGCCGAGGACAGCAGCGGGAATGCTGGAGGTCAGGAAGGGGACCCCCCTGCCCCCCCAAGGAATGATACCTAGGAGTTTCTTGCTGTCCAGTTTCTGTCTGTTCAGAGGGTTTGTGCCGTACAGCAGCGTATGGGCTTCCGAGTGAACTGTCTGTAGCTCTTCTAGAGTTGCTTTTCTTCCACGAATGCACTGAAAGCGGAAAGAAAAGGGGTGATGAAATCACTGATTAACTGCTGAACTCTCATTAAAGAACTTTTCTTTTTCCTTAGCAAATCATAACAACAGTGAGCAAAAAACTAAAATGGGTTTTCATGTGGAAAAACTGTAAGACAGATTTTAATTTAATCCTTTATTCAAAATACTAGCTTGACATATAAAGTCATCTTTAGATTTATTTATGTTTGTTTTAAAAATACTTACCTACAGAGCACTTGCTAAATTACATGGGTATTGCTCGACTACTGAATATTCAGGATTTCAGTTATAACCCATTAGAAAGTGATTCTTTGGTGAAAATATGTCCCTCCAAGCCACCCTCTGACATCCCCACCACAATTATTAAGCCAACCTAAAAACCTCTCCCAAACACACCCCTTTCCAAACTGACCCATCAAGCAATTAAGGGGCAGTTACAAACTTTCTGCTCTAAAACTCATCTTGGAAATCCCACAAGATTCGATCTGTTGCAAATTGTTTTCTTGTAGGGTGATGCAGGTTCAGCTGGAAGTACTGTAGCAAATACGCTCACGCCTGCATTTGCGGCCAGCTGAAACCCACAAGGGCAGACGCACACCAAAGTCAAAACCCTGGCTTCATTGAAGATCATGGCAAAGCTTTTCCTGATGTCAGCAAGACCCAACTTCACGTTGTACAAAGTGGGGATCTTTCCCCATTTTTTGTCATAGGGGTCCAGCATACCTTTGTGGCTTATCTTTTGTTGTCATCACCCCTTTGTGATGAAAAATACGTTTGTAAGAACAAAGCGCTACTTGGAGATACTAAATCTTGGGCGCACAAGAATCATGCCATGGCCTCTTCCACAGGAGCAAGCACTCCCCAGCAGGCAGACGGCACCAGGTGGATATCAGGTATACCAGAGAAGGCAACCAACACCCAGCAGAGGAAAAAACACCTCACCTTTTTAACTGGGAGTTTGTGACTGCCTCCAAAATGTTGGCAGGGGAAATATGCAGCAAGTCGAGAAAGTGCTGAGGCTGGGGGTAAGTCGAGAGGTGGTCATGAGAGGGGAGGGAGTTATTTAGAAATAAGGATTGCTTTGTTTCAGAAACATGCGAGTACTGTCCTCTCCTCCAAAACAAAAAAAAAAACCAACCCAAAAAAAACCAACAAAAAAGGGGAAGTATCTCATGCGGCTGAGAACTACTTCATGATTTTTCGTCATGATTTGGACTAAAACTCTTTAAAAGCAATTGTCATTTTGGGGGGTTGTTTCCTAAAGAAGGAACGACAGGAATATTCCTCTCTGCAATAGCAATACTAAAATATAAATAGTTAACAGCAAAATACTGTAAAGTTCTGAAAATCTCTTGTAGAGGTCCCAAGGTCACCCAAGACGTGAGCCTCAGCAGTGAGCATCCTGCTACACAGCCCATGCAGCATCGCATGGACCTCCTGCACAGCCTTCACCCCGGCTTTGCCAAAGCCAGTTGCTTTTTTAAGAGGTTCCACGTTCTTGAAGAAGCAGAGTTTCTAATGAGATCAAGAAAGACAAAAAACAAAAAAGGATAACCTAAAGGAAAAAAA